>JAJJKD010000347.1:0-11436 GCA_022376535.1 Xylariaceae sp. FL0662B | reverse complement strand
ACCTTGTTAAATAGTCTTTGATAATACTTTATCAGGCATAAGAACTGTGTGGAAAACTCTCCAGGGAGAAACCTAACCTTTAAGAACGTTTATGAAATGCATATATAATGTGGCGGTTGGAAAATGATACATGCCGGTATACATCTGTATATGACACGGGCAGAATTAGGTCTGAAAGGATGTAGCGTTGCTGCAGATGGCTGTGATTGGTCTATTCCCCCTATTATGATAGAGTTTTTAGTATGAGATACACCAATCCTAACAAGTCCGATTGATCAGCTGAAAGGTTATATCGCCCCCATCCAGGTGAAAATTACTCCATTTGTACATTCTTGGCAAACTAGGAGGGGTTCTCGTAAGAGGCCGGCGCAAGACACCTCCCTTATATCATTCGGATCCAAGGTCTCTGTCACACCGTTACATAACAATACACTTGGAAAGAAAACCTAGATGACAAGGAAACCCTGCCAGATGCGTATGACAGATTTAAAGCCCTACCACATTAACTGCTAGGATCCCACTATAATAAACCAGCGCCGAATCCGAATACGCACAATTGAGCTATACAAGTACGAATACGAGACGAAGGAGTCTAGAGATAAGTCAGACCCCCTTCCATGAACCACCTATGCCACGAACCCTTAAGTCTTATAAGTTATATTACATATATTTAATTTTATAAAAACACTGTATTAAGGAAGTTATAATATTAAAACCCACACCTATTATAGTAACGCTTAATATAAGATTAAAGGTTAAAGTGGGAGGACTTAAGTAGTTTTTTACTTATTAATGTCTGATCAGTTTCTTAAATGACCTCTTTAACTTCCTCCCATCACATAAAGTAATATATGGGGTTAACAGTTCGGCAAATTATTTATATCCGAAGTATCTTAATCGTAAGAATTGTCGAAAACGCTCTCCTAAGAAGGATAATACAAATGAGAAAACGAGCAAGATTATTTACATGCACCGAGCTGTATGCCCCAGCTTATCTCAGCAGTGTAATTCATCGTACGCTTGAAAAAAAAAACACCCTCCGGACCATATCGACTTGGTCATGGGAACGTATAACAGCTTCTATCGGAGCGACATAAGAAAGAGATTAGGGCCGTAAGATAACATCCGATGAGCGCTTGATTCTCCAGTTTACAGGAGGACGGCAGCGGCAATGAGACCGCCAAAAATGCCCCCCGCACCAGCGCCGCTATCCCCGTTGGAGCCTACGTTCGCGCTGGCTGAAGTCGCCGCTGATGTACCGGACTCCGAGGTCTGCGCGGCAGTGGCGTCAGTGGTGGTGATGGCGTTGGTAGTGCCGGTGGCTGAGGAAGTGCCCCAGGTATTTGATGCAGTCGACGCGCAAGTTACTGTTGTAGGAAGATCGGTGACGCCCTGAGTTCTGCAGAACGACACAGCGAACGCGATGGTGGCTGCTTGTTCGTCCGCGGAGCAGACGTCTGCAATACAGCAAGAAATGTCACTAAGGAAGTCTTTATCGGAGCAGATACACTTGGCGTCGAGTTGTGCGCAATCGCCAATGTTAGAACCGGTCGTGAATTTAGTTACGCATGATTGCTATGGGGGGCCGCACGCTGGTTAGCACCGCGCCCGTGAAATGGGAAAACTCTATGGATGAGAGAGTGTGTCTTACAGCGCATTTCGGGAGTTGGCTGGTGTCAGCAGCGACGGCTAGACCGACGAGGCTTAAAATAGCGACGATGTTCTTCATTTTCGCTTGACGATATGTGAAGCCTGATATACTCGGAAGAATTGGCAAAAGACCTAGATCTAAACGCTACAGTAAAAGGCAAACCGAATAAATTTTCATAGACACGAACGAGCTCAAGGTCAGTGTTTATAGCATTTCTCAGCTTAAAGTGGAGGACTTCCTTCACACGCTGACCCCTGGTCTGCTCGCCTCCTCTGCTAGCTCGACAGACTTAAGACCAGCTAAGAATAAATAAATAGTTTTCAAGCTCTGGGCAACCTACATCAGCATCCATATATTATAGCATGTCAACAGCGCACTAGCGGGAGTCGTCTTACGCGGCTCTTACGTTTAGGACTGCAACTAACATCGGGGACCGTCTGCCAGATTAGACCCGTATCGGGATCAAGCCGAAATCCTATCTCCTCACTTGCTAGATGGTCTGATGGCCTCGATTGGGTCCTGTCACTGACTCCACGTATCAGATCAAACAACGTTACGCCCAGTCTATTGATCTTAAGATCTTAAGATTAAACTTAAACTTCTGCCGATGCGTGTTAATCGAACTGGGCTACGCGCCCGACTTCCCTAATACGAATACGTGACAAGTGTTCGGGTCGTTGGAGTCCACGTGAGATATAAAAGTCTTGAAAAAAAAAGCGCCTCCCTCATATCCCGCTTCCGGCCGACAACGTCGCGATTACCTTCGTGCCCGTCTTTGACATCTTTGACCTCTTTGCCTGTCTATCGACAAAACTGCCATCATGGGGCTCGGCATCTTGGAGGATAGGGTCATGGCCCATGTTCCTGGTACAGGGTCTGTTCTCTTCAGGTTTGTAACCAGCTGCTGATCGTTTGTCTTCAAGGTACTACCAGACATTTCGACGATGCTGAGAGGCCGCAGACGGCAGACTCGGGGCAATTAACAGGTTTGAAGTATGATACAAGCGGTCCTATTCCTATAATACTTGTGTGTAGCCAGCTGATTCCTTTGCCCTTCGGTGGTCTTGTTCTGATAAGTTCGCCTGCAGCATCCCCAGCCGTCCGACGACCCTAACGACCCGCTCAATTGGCCATTATGGCGGCGCGACTTCATTTGCATTATCCTGTCCATAACGGCTATCTTCGCGACATGCCTCGGCTCAATCCTGGCCGCTGACTCGCTGTCGCTCTCCACCTGGTTCGCGAGGGACTTTACATACGTCGCCCTATTGACCGGTTATTTCTTGCTTGGTACCGGTATTGCCGCCTTCTTCTTTGTGCCTTCCTCAAGAATCTGGGGCAAGAGACATCTTTTTGTCGTGAGCACATTGATCCTGGTGGCCTCTAGTGTTTGGTGTGGCGCCTCCGGTCGTGACTATAAGAGTTTCATGTGGTCGAGAATCATTCAAGGAGTCGGCTGTGCTCCTTACGAAACACTCGTCAACGCCTCCGTCGGTGACTTATACTGTGTCCATGTAGGCGGCCATCATCCGTTATGCTGTCTGACCACATCTAATCCTGTCCCAGCAACGAGGCAAACGCATGGCATTCACCAACTTATCCGTGTTCGGAGGCGCCTTTTTCACTCCCATCGTCGTAGGCAAGATCTCACACGTTATGGGTTGGTGGTGGACTTTCTATTTCGTGGCCATTTTTTGTGCTGTGTGCTTCTTCCTAATATTCTTCTTTATCCCCGAGATGGCGTTCCGGCGTGACGCATTCCTGAACACGGATATGGCCGCCATATCGGACAGGGAAAATTTTACGGAAATCACCAACCAGAGACAGCAAGCTACATCGTACGAGCTGAAGAAGAAGAAGACCTACGCACAGTCTCTTGCTCTCTTTGATGGCAGAAAAGCCGACGAACATTTCTGGACGCTCGCATTTAGACCTATAGTCCTATTTGCGCAGCCGGCGTTCTTATGGGCTTGCTTAACTCAAGGTACTCTTATTGGATGGACTGTTTTCATTGGCGTTGTCTTGGCCGCCATTTTTCTGGGCCCGCCTATGTGGTGGAATGAAGTTGACACAGGATACGCCTACATTGGACCATTTATCGGGGCCCTCGCTGGATTCATTATCGCGGGTATTCTTTCTGACTGGAGTGCTAAGGTTATGACAAGATGGAATAACGGCATCTATGAGCCTGAATTTCGCATTGTTTTGGTCTTTCCAGCGTTCATCTTCGGCTGTATGGGACTTTTTGGCTTTGCTATCACTGGCGAGGGAGCCCTGCGAAGCGAATATCATTACGCCGTCCCTGTTGTCTTCTTTGGGTTCGTAACCTGTGGTATGGTAATTGGGACAGTGGCGAGCTCTCTATATCTCGTCGACGCGTACCGTAAGTCACCTCTCCTTGAATATAGGATGGAGAAGCCGATATCTAATCCGTGAACAGGTGAATTGGTCATTGAGGGCTTGACATGCACTATCATTTTCAAAAACATATTTAGCTTTGCCCTTACCTTCAAGGCTTATGATTGGTTGGTCAAAGGAGGCGTTAGACACGTTTTTATGGTAGTCAGTATTTTGCAAGTCGTGGTTTCTGTGCTGAGTATTCCCATGTGTAAGTCTTGGCAACTTTGATCATCCCAATTCCTCAAGCTGATCTCTCATTCAGACATCTTCGGCAAACGGAACCGCAGTTTCTTTTACCGTCATGATATACTTAAGGCCGTGGGTCTACAATGAGATACTGGCAATTTACGTCTTTCATATATTCTCATGTTCAATGGGGCAGTGAACTTGGGAATGGGAGCAAATCTGGGATACGACAACACTCGCTTAGAAATAGTACAACGAGACTGTGCTATTATGACTTTAATACTATTAATAACAATAATAATAATAATCAAAGCAAACATAAACTCTCAAGATGCTGCCTTGATATTTCTGTTCATCTGCCACGGACTTGATAGGTAAACATTAGATAGCACAAGGGTGACAGGATCCAACCTTAAGCCCACGTCACGTTATTCGGGACATCATCCCCCATCATCCATGATATGAAAGATGGCTTTTTTTGAGCAGCATAGAACCAACACAAGCGTGTGAGAAGCCCTTCCTTCACTTTAATTGCCACGCTATCAAACTCGAGGACCAACTGATTTAACAGAGAGGACGTCAGTCTATCAACCTTTCTTACGATGGCTATACTAGGTACAATGGCTCCTGATACAATTTCTTTGAGTTCTGGTGCCGCTAGCACACCGCCTCTAGCAAAGCCAGGTGAATATCTCACACTCGCTTTTGACGCATTTCCAAAATTCGGTCTGTGAATCCTCTTCGTAATTTGCTTCACATCGAGAACTTTTTGTAGTCCTGTTCGTTCTTCTTCTTTTTTTTTTTTTTTTTTTTTTTTGTCCCCCAGGCGGCTCGTCAACATGCCGACTGACTTGCAGACCTTTCGCACAAGATACTAGTAGAATACTTCAATCCCTAGTTTCTAAAGATTCAGGCAACTTTCCTCTCTAGGTTGCTTTTAGGAACGAATAGTATTAAAAGAAATTTAGGACAATAACTTTAATTAGGAAAGGTCTGAATATCCTTATAAAAACAGTGAAGACCTTTACCTAAATTAAAATGCAGTTTATCTATAACTCTATTTCCACGCTAGCCAAAAATCCGCTTCAATGATTAGCTACATAAGTGTTAGGAGCTTGTCGGTTGGCCAGAGATATCGAACTTACCTAACTATAAATACTTTTTTATTTGTCGTTATCTGGGGCTTAGAAATAAGTGGCTTATTAGAGACTGGCATTCGAAGATACGAAAATATAAAATCAGTAGTGCGCAGCACTCTGATTTTTAACGTATCGAGTTGGGAAAAGGTCATATATGAACGCCAAGTTCAAACCTCTCCCAATTCAGCTTTATCCTTCAAGCTACCGGGCATTTTATAGGAAAGTATTTTCTTAAACCCGGTTGCGGCAAGACCACCACCAGGTTTTATAAAAGACCGAAGGTAAGAAAAGAAATCATAAGATGAGACTTCATACAAACTCTGGGCTTCCCAGCCAACTCTTGGAATCATATCTTTGACAAGTGATAGCTAAAGAGAGTCGTCTCACAAATGGAGCTTGGCTGCCTAGCTGATAGAGTGAGTTTGTGTTGATTCGAGGGTCAAAGACTGGTACAGTATAAGGACTCTATTAGCATTGTGTATATATATCAGGCCTCCCTCCGTCAATCAAGTCTCATTAACCAAACAGATTGGAAGGGAGAATCTAAATGCGTGCAAAGAGATGATATCCGCCCGACCAATGGGAGCATCAGAAGAGTCAATCCACACTCCGAGATAAGTCATCGGGTATGTTCACTCGCTAGTGCACTATGTTCGAGATAAGACTTACATATTTGTGTAGTTTTTTCGGCTTAATTGCTGCTAATAAGACCTCAGAGACTATCAAAACGTATTTCACAAGCGGATCTGCCGTCAGTATAATAAGAGAACATTGGGAACGTTGTATTTTCCCATGCCGCAACAGATCAGGAGATAATATAATACTTGGCAATCCTATATAACGAACGCTATCAGGTATGTCTAAATAACCGTCCGAAGGGTTTATGTTGGGCAAATCAACCACGATTATGTAGTAGGTAAACTGAGTATTGAGCGATGTGACGTATATAAGTGCTGGGATAGATTCGTTAGGACTCAAGTCCCATTACGGGTAAGGTAGATGCATCGATTGACCACTGAATTAAGGACTATTCGGAGTGAAATATAGGAAATGCCTTTGTCTTATATGCTCGACCTTCCTTCACTGATTCTCCAAGATTATTAAGATCACGAAGTGAGCCAAATAGGTAATACTGAGCTAAGCCACCCCTAAAAGGGAACCAGAATTTCAGGTCGCAGCCTGAAAGTCCTAATCTGAGTTAGAGTTATCAAAGCTTAAATAAGATGTTATAGCTTAAAGGTGGTGTATAAGTTAGTTAGGTTATGAACCAAAGCTTAAATAACCTTTCCAGACTATGTGTGACAGCTCGGTTTTAGAATAAGTACTTATGTTTCCTAGTAAAATGTATTGGTGGCGTAGTATCCCAACTACATTCATTCATGTAGTCTACAGGAGTTATTGGTAGATTATAGTCACTTTAGCCAGTAACACAGCCGTCTGAGCCATACCGCATTGAAATATGCTTTCGACCGTCTACAGATTGAGTTTTATGTAATTCAGGGGCTGAAGGGGGCCGTCATAGTAGTTTATTACCAGATATTTAAACAACACAACCCTGTCGAGTCTCAGAAGATATTAGCCCTAGGTACTCCTTCAACGTGAGATACTTGACCACCGAAGACACTCTATCTCACTCAAGACAAAGCAAGAAGAACCACGCTAAGAACATCGGAAACGACCAACTAATAGCAATCACAGGGAAAAAAACCTTCAATACCCCCGTAACACTACCCTCATCATGGATAGCATCCTATATGACCTCGAATTCATGGCCCAGAATGCCACTTCGCAGATATATTGGCAGGATGAGTCGGACTACGAGGCAATTCAAAGATGGCAAAAGTTGTTTGGCTATTCTCGTACCGAGGCCATTCAGAAGATCGAATATCACATGAACGATTTGAACCGGATCCCGGTATCTTGGGAACACTGGGAAATGGTTCGAGAGGAGAAAGAAGCAGAGGGACACAACAAAACTTCCTATTCCCACTCTCTCAGCCTTGCAAGGTCTCGGCCTGAACACCGAAGACCAGCGAGCGCCCGGAAACATTCAGTCTTCCTGATGAAGCTAGAAGGACCCTTCGCCGATGCACTAGCAGTCCAGACTATAGGGAAGCTATCACAAGCCCCAGTAGTGCATCAAGGCACCGACGATACCGGAATGATCGCAAACTTCTGCAAGATCGGGAGCAGCACCAAGGACACCATTCTGCAATTCTTGACCCAATCTCAATCCATCTTCCGGCCTACCTTTATCCCATATTCAAAAGCCGAGAAAGACTTATGCAGAAACTCTGCGCATCCGACTCTCGGTATCGATGCCACCATGCCTCAACATCGTCCCAATCATAGTAAGACAGTATTCGCCCCTGCCCAAAATGAATACCCAGTATGGTACTTCTTCTATGGTACTCTTGCTGAAGAAGAGAAGCTTCGTTGGCTCCTGGAAACCGACCCAGTGTATTCATCAGCGACAGTCCGAGGTGGATTTCTAAAGACCTGGGCGGGAAAGTATAAGGCTCTAGTTGATAGCCCCTCGGATAAGGAGACAGTGGTTAATGGAAGGGCCTGCCTCATTGCGACTCCAGAGCAGGAGGTGTTGAAATAGATACGCAGGTTATGAGTGTGTACATCAGTTGTATTGATGATAGATAGAGAGGTAAAGTATCACAGGTAGATGGGGGATGGATATCCTCCTATATAGCCACTGGTGTGGGGCGTCCTCCAGCCACCTGTATATTCACATACCAGCCACCAGATATTCCAATAGGAGGGGGCACTCCGATTGTACGAGACAGACAAGTACGAGGTCGTTCGGTGCGGAATCGAGATGGGGCATGGGGGATATTTCAACGGGCTGACGTTTCGGTTTGTTGGAGAAGTCGATATCTAGGTCGACAGCAAACAAAATCCGGTGACTATTTTTTAGACAAGCTTGCGACAGTTATGGCTGCGAAACTGCCGCAGCTAAAAACTCGATTTAAGGGGGAATTGCGGAAAGCAGAGTGTAGGCGTACTTTTACCTAATAGTCTATATTAAGAAGAAAAAATAATTACGTGCGGACCACCTCCGTGACTTAGTTTGTATAATCTAATAGCTGATGTATTTTAAGAATTTAGCAAGGAGAAAGCCCCTGACCTGTTCAACTGCCTTTAAGCCCAAAGAAGACTTCTTTTATCGTTTGTGTTGATCCAAACGTACTGATAAGGGTTAGCGTGAGAGTCGCCAGGATTCGAGCCGAAGTCTTAGAGTATATCATACCTCAGCGCAGCAAGGGTATCCAGTTTCCCATGTAATTGTTATGAGGTTTGCTTCGCACCAGGCCGGACGCATACCAAACCCTTCGACACGATCCCACCATCCAACAAACTCCTGTACAGTTCGGGTTTGGTCGAAATGATGAAACTCTACCAGAAGTTGTCCTATTGGGAGTTCCATCCCAGCGTACTCATCCATGAGAGTCGTAAGTACAGCGTATTCGTCGCCTTCGATGTCCATCTTGACAATATCGACGTATTCATGACCGTGCTGTCCCATTATCCTTGAAAGTGTTCGAAATTCAATGCCGTCCTTTAGGCTATTGTTGCCGCTAATGGCCACCTTCTCGAAAAAGGCTCGTTCATCAGTCTTCAAAACCTCCGGCCCGAAGCCTTCGGTCGTGAAATCAAATGCATATATCTCGGTGTTTGTCCGAGCCAGCATTTCAGCCTCAAATGATGAATCGTCTCCAACACCGAAGCTGTAGATGATAAGTGGTCTTGATGCCACCAGTTCGTACTTTGACATTCCGCAAATCCATTTGCCACCATCCCCTAAGCGGCCGACACGTTGAATATCCCATGGGCAGCTGTAGGTGGGCGGGAAGAAGTCCCACGCGGCATACATTTCCCCAGCATTTTCTTCCCGAGTCGGAAACCTCAAGTCTTCGTGAGCGATATGGGAAGGAGATTGAAACAGAGGTTCATGTAGGATTCGAGAAAAGGGGTAGGCTTGCCGCCGTTAACACTTACAAAGCTCTCACCGTATTGGCCGAGCTATCCAACCATTGACGACGCTTGAGAACGGATTTGTGCCATGTTTTCTCGGAGAGCTGAGATCGATGAACAACCGAGTCGTCTCCATACCTCACGAAGATCCTTTGGGGGCCTTTAAAATCATTCCACCATAAAACCCAAAGAAAGGTGAGTGGCAGAATTGCAACAATCACCCAACTAACGAGCCTTTTCATACTGCTCAGTTGACAATAGCACAACAATAAGCTGATATATTCGTTAGCGGGGTTCAATAGTCACTGGACCCTTCTGGGAAGGGGATGTGAATGCGACTGCTTGGAGATAGTCGTAGATGAGAAATACTCGAAGATATATGCGAGTATATGTAGGTTTCACCAACGGTAAAATCTCACATTAAGAGTCCCGAAGTTAGCCACATACGCGTAAAATGCAACCCAAGCCGGATTGTGATTCCTGGCGCTTTATTTTCGTTCATATGTGAGAGGTCTCGCCACCCCCCACCCCCCTTTTCCTTTGAGATTACAATACAATATACCCAGCTTGAGCCGTCTTGGAACGTTTTAAATATGAAGCGCTACTTATGATGAACTTAACATATGGTGGTTCATCTAAGGTCTGGTGAATCCGAAGTTTGAAGATCTATCATACCTCGTTCCGGAGGTAATCAAGGCCCAAATCATCATTCAGATTTCGTCGAACGGTAAATAAGGTTGCCATATAAGACTTCTATTGCAAACCCCCCCCTCCCCCCCGATTAGCACTCGTATTGTGTTAGAAAAGATCTACAAGAGCAGTCCCGAATGCTCTGGCACTGACTGGCTGTTGGAACGGGATAAACGATGATAGGGTTGGCGATAACGAGAATATTGTACAACATACTGGTCCTTAGAGCAGAGGCGCGTAGCCCAAAACCCAGACACTATAATGGCCAACAGCCTCAACAGTGCAATTGTAACAGAAAACAAACATAAGGAGTGCGCTACCAAAAGCCCAAAAGATGCTCGGCTGCTCCCCGCCAGTGGCAATAAGGCCGATATTCCAAACACGTAACCTAGAGTACGCGACATCCAAGTATGACGTAAGAAAAGACGACAATACATAACATTGAAACTTCTCAAATAAGCCAATGACGTACTGCGCCACCGATAGACAAAATGATGCAGACGTGGGAGGGTCTGCTTGGAGGTACAGCAGAAGTAGGTCGAATAGGCCATCAGACCGGCTCCGCAGGGTGCTTGGCTAGATCAATTGCCAGTTCGGCAGCCGCCAGCCCTCCTGAAACAGTCAGAGTAGATAATCGCCATAGAAATATCTTTCTAAAGCTCATTTGTATGTATTGTCAAGGAAATAGTTTGGAAGATGACCAAGGGAAGGCCCATAAGGAGTTTACCAACAACAAGTGTCTCGATATTCTCAGCTAAGAAGAATATGGCAACAAAAGCAATGATGGAGGAGAGCGCCGCTAGTGTGGGGTTAAAGGATAAATAAGCTCACAGTCCACATTAAAATATCACTTATATTATATTTTAATTAAGAGATTATCTTTTTTAATAATGGCATATATTACGGTAGCTGACTTATTATTAAAGGTAAGGCTTTAATATAAGTAATAATTATATTAAAATTATAAAATAAAGAAAAATAAAAATAAATTTAACCTTTTTTTATAAATTTATATATGGTATTATTTTTTATTTTTAAGTGAATAAAATGCTATAATAAATCTTTTACTATTTATTATATTAATTTAAAATAAATAAAAAAGGTACGTATTTTAAAGTAGCTTATATTTTATAACCTCCCTTTTTTAATAAAAAGGCTTATTTTAAGACTTTATAAACATTAAATATAAGGTTTTTATAAGTAGTTTTATAAATAATAATTTAGGTTATTTTTTAATAAAAAAATCGCTTTAAGTTTTTATATTTATTATTATATTAACGGGCTTTTATATTATAATGTGACGGTTATACACTGTAATATATATATAAATGGTTAGGCACAGCTAATAGGGACGTATATTTAAGACTAATAACTGAAGAGGAG
>JAJJKD010000346.1:0-11509 GCA_022376535.1 Xylariaceae sp. FL0662B | reverse complement strand
TTAATTAATTTAAACCGGAATATTGGGTTATTATATAGTTCTTATATTTTATTAAAATAAATTAAAAAATAATAATAAAAATAGGTATAAATAAATATTTATATATATATTAATAAATGCTTTTTTTTAATATATAGAAGCGATATAAATTAGTTAAGTATTATATTTTATATATAAACCGGTAATATAAACCTTAAAGGAATCGAAAGGAACCTTATAGGATTTTTAAATATTAAAAGAACTATAATAAAGTTATATATAGTTTAGGTTTCTAAAAAACCGGTATAAATAAAAAAAGATTATTATTTTTAGTAATTAATATTTACTTTAATTTAACCGTTTATAAATATTTCGGCGTATTTATATATACAGTAAAAAAGGATTAAAAAGGCGGCCGAATTGGAAATAATAATAGCCGGCTAACTTTTTTTTTTTTTATAACGGGTTTTTAAAATAAAAATAGAACGAAAGTATATTAATAGTTTAAATAAAGACGGTATATTTAACGGAGATTTTTATATAAAACGAAACTATTTATTTTAAATATTTTTTTTATTTTATAACGGAATGTTTTTAAAGGTACTATAAAGGGGTTTTTTTTAATAAGCTTAACTATTTTTACGGCTTTTAAATTAATAATAATTTATTTTAGCGTTAAAAATATATCGGTATATTTAATAATTTTTAATTCGTATATTTTTATATAGTAATATATAAATATTAATAATAATAAATTATTAATTTTTATTAATAAAAACGTAATATATCGTATATCTTTTTTAGCTTTATTTAATAAGGTAGTTTTTCGTTTTTTTAATGGTAGCTCCGATTTGCTTTTTAAAAATAAAGTTATATTATTATTATTATTAAAAATAAATTTATTATTATCGATAATATTATATTTATAAAAGGTATATAAAATAATAATTTTGTTTATTAATTTTTATATATTAGCCCTAATAAAATAGGTAATAGTATTTTAAAAAGGCCGGATTTAAATTAAGGATAATTCTTTTTTTTTTTTTCGGCACGTTTGTTTTTTTTCTTTTCCCTTTTTTTTTATATATAGCTTAAGTTTTAGTCTGCTTTTTTTTCTTTTTTTTTTTTATTTAAACTTTTTATATATACGTTTTTATTTAATACGTTTTTATCGTTTTTATTCGGCTTTAAATAATTTAGGAATTTTTATAAATTTTTTATAAGTTTTCCTAGTTTATTTAATAGTTATTAAAGGCTTATTAAGACGGCCGTTACCGCTAATAGATATAAAATTCGGAATAATATAAAATATATTTTAAACGGGCGATATTATATAAAATTAAATATAAATAATTATTACTTTAAAAATTAAGTATTAATAATAATAAATATAATTTTATTAATATTAATATAAAAAATAGGGAAATAAAAAATTTAAATTATAAAATTATAAGTAGATATTTATATTATTAATTATTTTATATTATATACGTATTAAGATATATATATAATAACCGAAAGTATTTATAAGTAATTTTATTATAATTTATTTAAATATATTAATATAATAAAATATTTTATAATATTAAATTTATATTAATATAATTAAAAATATTAAAGAAATAAAATATAATATATATAAAAATCGAAAGAAATAATAAATATATATTCGATAGTATATATATAAATTAAAATATTGCAAATTAAACGTAATAAAAGATAAGAATTAATAGGTAATAAAAAATATAAATTAAAAATAATATAAATAAAACTTAATTTTTAAAGGAACGTATTAGCGGGCTAACGTTAATAAAGTATAAAGGTTAATGCGTATTATAAATAATAAATTATTAATAAAATAAATAAATTTTAAAATTGGAAAGGATATATTACGGATTTTATATTAGATTTAATATATAAAGGGATTTATTATAGATTTAAGATTATTTTTAAGATTTATAAAGGCGTTTTACGAATTTTAGGTTAATTTTAAAATTTATAATAAGATTTTATAAATTTTAGGTTAGCTTTAAAATTTATATATATATTTTATAAATTTAGGGTTAATTAAAAATAAGGATTAATATATAATAAAAGATATAAGTAGTTTATATAATAAGTAAGGTTTAATATTTTAAAAAATATATTATATATTTATTATTAATTCGAAAATGTAATAAGACGTATTATAAATTTAAAATTAATAAAATATAAAAAAAAATACATATTAAAAAAAATAAACCATTAATATAATATATAAGGTTTAAAACGGAATAAAAGCTATTATAAATTTAGTGTAAAGTTTAAAATTTTAAAAAACGCTTTATAGCTTTAATATTAATTAAAAAAAGCAATAAAACGTATTATAAATATAAAATTAATAAAATATAAGATAAAATATAAACTAAAAAACGCAAATTATTAAAATAATAAATAATATTTAATATCGGAAAAAACGCATTACGATTTTAATATAAGATTTAATATGGGAAAAAATACTTTATAAATTTAAGGTAAAATTTAAAATACGGATAGATATATCGTAAATTTAATGTTAGGTAGGATACGTAAAAGGTAGATAACGGATTTAAAATAAGCTAATTAAATAAGGGTTAGAATACGGATTTATAATACGGAAATGTAATGGGATGGTTTAAGTTTCCTATATAAAAAATGGTTGAAAACGTAAGATCTAAGGGGGTATTTATTATTCAGCGATCTTAATATATTAAGAAAATAAATTTAAAATCGTATTTATTTTTTTAAACGGATAATAAATAAATAACCGTATATTATAGGGTATAATAGGTTTTTTATATATATATTATATATTAAAAAATATCGGATTCGGAAAATAATTACTATTAAACGGAAATTTAAAACTATTTTTATTATTCCTAATCGGGTATTATTTAAAATAGGAAATATTATTTAATTTATTTATAAACAATTATAATATATTAATATTTATATTTAAAACGATGTTTAATTTTTTATATAATTATTATTTTTTTAAAATTATATTTATTTTTATAAGGTTATTATTTAAAAAAACGATCTTATTTATTAATTTAATAAAAAGCTTAAGTTTTAAATTAAATATAGGGTAGATTTATTTATTAGTTAAATACCGAAACCGATTTATTAAATAAATATTAATAAAGAACTATTTATAAAACGTAAAAAAATTCGAAAAATTTTTATATTTTTTACCGTATTTATATATATTTATTTCGGAATAAATAAACCTAATTTACGTTTTAAAAATAGTATATTTAATATTAAAATATAAAACGACCGTAATAGGTAAATTTTTAATAATAAAAATTATAACCTAAAAGCCTTTTAAATAGAATGTATTATAATAAAAAGCCTTCGAATTTATTTATTAAAAAATCTAAACGAGAGTTATTTGGAATCCCGATTTAATTTAATAATTTTATCTAATAATAGACGCTTTATTAATAAGTATTAAAGGGATCCTTTTTTAGCTAGTCGGATAACCGGTTAAAATTCTGGTAATAGATATATTTATATTTTTTATATAGGTTATAATATTTATAGTATTTAAATTTTCGAATACCGAATTTAAATATCCGATTAGAAAATATAAAGTATTAAATATTATAAAATATTTAGCGGAAAATAGGTAAATAATTATCGAATTATTAATCCCTTTAATATTATATATTAACTATTTAAATTTGCTTAAAATTTTTAATAATAAATCCGAAATTAAAAGTAAAATAACTATTTAATTAAAACGATTCGATAAATATTAATTCGTTATTTAATATTATCCGAATATATTTAAAATTATCCGGATTATTAATGGATTTTTTCGGATTATAGGATTTATAATTTATTTATTTAAAAAATATAATTCCGAAAAACTGCCGTTTATTTTTATTAATTTAATAGTAATCCGATTAGGTAAGATTTCCAAAATACCGCTTATATTGTTAATTAATATAACTTTATTATTTTTCGTATATTTTTTAACAAATAGAATTTTACTATTAAAAATTCCCTTTAATATTAATAATAAATTAGGTAATTTAAATAAACTATATATAAAATATAAATAATATTAGGATATTATATTATTCCTTATATTTAAGCCTATATCGGCTAATTATATAACGAAAAATTAAAAACGTAACTTTATAAAAGCCGCGGTAAAATTCCGTATAATAAGCGGGTTTTTTTATTGTTTTAAATATATTAAAGGTTTATCCAAATATATTTTTAATTCTAAATATAAATTAGCTTTTTAATAAATATATAACAGTTATAATTATTATATTATAATTATTATTTTTAAAAACCTAATAGGATAATTTTAATAATTAATATAGTATACCGATATAGTAAAATATTATTACCGATATTATATTTATATAGAAATAAACGGTAAACTATATATTACTATAAAATTAAAATAAATAGTAATTATATAACTATAAGATTTAATAATTATAAATTATATTAGCCTTATTTTTTCTATAGGGAATTATAAAAATACTTATATATTTATTATAGCTAATTATTTTTTATAATTTACGTTCGGATTTTTAAATTAAACCGTAAATTTTAATTACGTTATATAGTTTTAATAAATTATTAAGTCTATTTTTAAAATACTATATTAAATATATTATAATAATAAAAAATTATTTATATATATAATTATAGAAAACTATTTCGAAATCCGAAAATTTAAAATTATATATAGTCCCGTTTATATAAGTTAATTATATAATATAATCGAAAAAATTATAGGTTTTTTAATTAAATAGTTAAAAAAGTAGGCCTTTTTTATAAAATATAAAAGATTGGAATTTTAAAAAAAAGTAAATCCTAATAGTTATATAATAAATAAATAATCGGAAAATAAAAAATTATAACCTTTTATTTATTTAAATTATATTAAATTAATAAATATAATTAATATTATCGATAATTTTTAATAATTATTTATTAGTTTTAATAAAAAAGCCTAACCGAATTATAAAATTAGAAAATTAATAAAAAAAAATTTAAAATATTATAAAGGTATATTTTATATAGTAAAAATCTAAAATAGCTATTTTAATGTCGGACTTTTTATATAAAAAAAGAATTAAGTATAAAAATATATCGGAAATTAAAACCGGAAAATTAAACAATTTCGGTATAACGGATTACTATATATAATAAATAATAATAAATTAAATAAAAAACTAATATTTATTTAATAGGGCTTATAAAAAATAGATTATATAATATTAAATATTTCGGTATAAATTATAGACCCTATAACGGGGCAAAATCGGTAAAAGGTATATATAAATAACCTAAAACCGTTTAGTTAAAACTTTCCGAACGGTATATTAAAAAATCCGGGCCTTTTTATAATATAAAATACGGGAATTTAAAATAAAATTAATAATATAAATTAAAACTATATAATAATTAAGTTAATTCGTAAATTCGATTTTAAAATCCGCAAATTTAATATTATATAATATTATAATAATTATATAAATAGCTATTATATTTTAAAGGGAATATATATTATTTTATTAAAATTAAATTATTAATATAATTAAATTTAATTATTACCTATTATTAATTATTTAATTCTAATATTTATTTTTATATATTAACTTTTTTAATTTAATATTTCGGGCTATATGTTCGGATTTTTAGCGCTCTTTTTTAATAATCGAAATTTTAACCGATTTTATAATTAATATTTATATTTTTAATAATATTAGGTTTTATATATAATTAAAAATAACCGTTTATATTATTTAAATAATAGGTTTATTATATTAGGCTATTTATTATTATATTATAATAGTTAGCCGTATTAATTAATATAATTAATTATAATTACCTATTTAAAAAAACTATTATTATATTTCCCTTAAATAAAATACCTTATTTTAATATAGGATTTAATATTAATTAAAATAACCCGCTTATTTTGGGATTTAAATTAAAACGGAAAAAAGGAAAAAAACCAGAATTATTTAATATTTTTTAAAAAATAATCCCTAAAAATATATTTATTTAGAAAATCGAAAAAAAATAGGATTTTTTTTTATTTTATTTAAATTTCCAGAATATAAATAGAAATTAAAGAAAAACTAATAGATATAATTAAAAGCGGTTTAAAATATTAATAAAAAAAACTAAAAAATAAATTTTTTTAAAAATCCTAATTTTATTCCGGATAAATAAATAATATAATTTATATATTTATATAAAAAATATAAAGAAAAGATTTAAAATATACCGAATTATTAAAATAAACGGTTTAATAGTTTTTTTTTAAAACTTTTAAAAAAAATATAAAAATATATTTTTTAATATAATTATAAATAAATTTATTAATTAAATTTTTTAAAGTAATAATTATATTATAAAATTATATTTAATTTTAAAGGAAAATTGGGATTTTTTATAAGGAATCGCCGCTATTAAAGCGTTTAATATAAAACCTATACTATTAAGGAATAAATTTTTAGCCGATATATTAAAATTCCTAACGCTAAAAACCTTTTTTTAACCTAATAAATTTACTTTAAACCTATATATTATAAATTTTAAATAATAATAATAGGTTAATTTAAAAGTTAAAAATTTAGATTTAAATATTTTAAAATTTATTATAAATAAGATTATTAAAATCGATAATATTATTAAATTATATATATTTACGAAAATAATTATAAAAATAAATTTACCCGAAAAATTAGCGGAATCTATTAAGTAAAAAATAAATCGATATAACCTTAAAAAAAGTATAATAAAAAGCCGTATTTATAAATAAATTTATAATAATAAAAAATAGATTAATTTATTTTAATTATATTTAAAATATTTAAATATATTTTAATATTTTAATAATTAAGATTTAAAAATCCGGGATTATTTAAAAATTAATAAAATAGTATTTATAACGCTAAAAGGGTATATTTTAAATTGCTTCCCGTTTTTTATAGCGAAAAAAAAGGTTTTTAAAATAAAAACCGAATTAAAATTCTGGAAAAAATATTATAATTTATTACTATTAAAAAAATTAGTAAATTTAGCGATTTTTATAAAAAAACTAAAATAAAGGAACCTATTTTTTAAATATAACCGATTAGGAATTAATACAGTTCCTATTATTATTATTATTAAAAATTTTAACCTATAAAGTATTAATTTTTAAAAGTTTTAAAAATACGCCCGGATAATTAATAATCCGATATTATTAATTAAAATTTTTAATAATTTAAACAGTAATAACGATTTTATTTTTAAAAATAGTAATAATAAAATATTAGGCTATAATTTATATATCGAAAAAAAAAAATCGGAAAATAGGTTTTTAAAAAGGTAAAAATTAAAAATAAAAGGTAATATTTAGAAGTTTTTAATATATTTTAATAATTATTATTTAACGGAAAAAAACGTTATTTAATCGGTTAAAAATATAAAAATAAATTTAAAGTATATAAAAAAATTAGAAAAAAAAAATAAAACGTAAAATTTAAAAACCGAAATTTTAAATTAATAAATTCGTAAATAGTATATATAGAAAAAAAAAATTAATTTAAACTAAAAGTCGATTAATTAAAAAAAAAATTAAATCGGAAAATAATTAATTAAAAATAATTAAATAAAAATATTAAAATTTTATAAAAAACTATAAAAACTTTAAAAAGTAATACGGCGTTTTAAATAAATTATATAAAACGATTTAATCGGAAAAAAACCAAATAATATATAAATAAAATATAATATAATAAAATAAGGTTATTTATAAAAATATTATTAATTAAGAAAAAAATAAAATTTTTAAATTAACTATTTAAATAAGGGATTTTACCCGGAATTTCGATATTTTAAAATCCGGATAAAAATCGGTTATAGCCGAAATAAAATTATTAAAAATTTAATTAACTATAATAATTAATTAATAGATAATAATATTATTTAATATAAACTTTATAAATTAAATCGAAAATTTAAAATACGAATTCGGAATTACCTAAAAAGTTTAATAATAAGTAAACTATATAATAATAAAAAATAAAACTAAAAATAATTCGGCTTTTAATAAAATTATAAATAGTTATTAAAAAAAATTAAATAAATTTTAAATAAAAAACGTTTAGTATTAAAAATAATAAAAGCTAATTATAATTTCCAGCTTAAAAACCTTAAAAATTAATATTAAATTATAATATTTAAACTTATTATTAATTATAAATTATACGTTAAAAATTTTAAAAAGAAATAAAATAATATAACTATTAACTTTATTAAAAAAACTAAAATTTATTTAAAAAAATAAATAAAATAATATACGATTTTAATAATTATAAAGTTATAAAAGCAGCCGAAATCGGGCAATTTATAGATTTTTTATAAAATAAAAAGATTTAATTAAAAATTAAATCGGCTAAAATCTTTAAACTATTTATTAAGCGCAGTTTTTATATATTAATATTAAATATTATTAATAAATTTACTATAAAAAAAGAAATAAATTATTTATAAATTAAAATTATAAATTTCGAATTAATAATAAATATTATTTATTATAAAATTAATAAAATATAAATTAAATAAAATAAATTATTAAAAAGAATAAAAGCGAAATCTTTTAAAATTATTATATAAAAAAGATAAATTATTAAGCTTTTAAAAAAATAATTTTTAAGCCTATTTATTTTATTATTAAATTCCCGGATATTTTATTTATAAATACGCTAACTATATATTTTATTTATTTAAATTTTTTATTTCCGAAATATTTATTATATTATATATTTTATCGATTTTATATTTAATTTTTCTTTATTTTTAAAAAAATGGTTTTTTAATTTTGCTTATTTCGATAAATTATTATTAAAACTTTAAAACTTTAAAATTTAAAAAATATATATTTTTATTTTTAAATATATTAATTATATATTTTATTTATTTAATTTTTCTATTTTTTTAGCGTTAATTATATAATACGTTCGGTTAATTTTATATTTATTTTTCCTTATTTATAATATTTAAAATATTTATAGTTCGGTTTTTTTAAATATAACTTTTATATTAAATTCCGTTTAATATTATAGCTATATAGTAAATTAAAAATTTCGAAACTTATTATTTACGTTAATTTTAAGGTAAAATTTTACGAATAAAATTCCGTATAGGGATATAATATTAATTTTATAAATAAAATATAAATTACCTTTTAAATTATTAAATAAATTTATTTTAAAAATCTTAAAATTATATAATACCATTTAAAATTATAAATTTCTTATATTCGGTTAAGCATTCGGGGAATTTAGCCGTATATATAGCTATATTATAGCTTCGCTACGGTATTAATCTTACTATAAACTAAATAGTTAGCTTAGATCCTAACTTAATATAATATTTTCGGCCCCAAATTCAGAATCTCATTTGCAGCCCAACACTACCTAGTTTGTGAGGGGACTAATATCGTGGCAAAGCCACGGCACCGCCACACAATCTCATTAAGTATAAGCCAGTTATCTAACACGTGGCATCCGCCCCCCAAAACACACACACACGGCCGCCAGATAAAAGGATAAGGCAGGAGCGGCATCTACCGGTGGCCAACAGCTTATTACTCACTTTTCGTAAGGCGGTATTGCTCTCCCAACCTTAAATAATCTTCCAGCTTACGCGCTACAGCTAAATCTCCTTCGATGCTCCCAAGTCCTTCGACTTCTGCCCATTTATCAGTGCCGCCTCCTCCAAAATCAATAAGCCAGGCTTCGTCTGTTTCAGAATGAATGAGCACGTTATCAGCCTTCACATCGCTCCATGTGATTCCGACTTTGTGAAGGGCCGCGATGGTCTCGTTGATCTGATAAATCCACTTCTCGCGCCGACTGCTGTCGACCTTGGTGAGGTCCATTCTGAAGAGATCTTCGGTGTGCGGCACGTATGTTTCTACCAGCCCGATAATGCCGCCATGGTCTGAAGAACGAATTATTCCCAAAAGTTTGGGAATACGGGCCAGTGGCGAACTGGAAGCCTGGTCGATTCCGGCGACGATAAGGAGGCACTGAAGCTCACGAAAGACAGCTTCGAAAACGTACTCGTTGGTAGCGACCTTGCATAGCATTTCCTGGCTTCCGCTGCGCGATGGTATGGTGACTCTTGTGATCTGATCGAGTTGTAATCTCTGTAATACCTGTACTTCCTCGTCGAAGCAGGTGAAGATACTTCGTACTGTATCAAGACCAAGACCAACGTGGGCGTCTGGTAGGTCTGGACTTCTACAGGGTGTCGTACCGCACCGGCACCGCCCACTGCCCCGTGCCAAGTCAAACTGTAGTTCCTCATCTTGAGGATGAGGTTCCCGCGACGTAAAAGACACCACTTCGTCCCCTTCAACTACTGCGTCGAAGTAGAGGCTGTCGGCGTGCAGTCGAGAATGTAGATCGCAGGGAAGGGATATGTCCACTTGTGGGACGACTTTCCTAAGGAGCTCACAGGTGGCCTCGCAAATGATTACTTCGAGCTCTTTTTCGAATGATCTCACGGAAGTTTCGCCAGTCTGCCGAATGACCTGGTCACGTCGCGCGAAGAGTCTACCGATCCGAGAGGCCTGGCCGCCGGCAGTTCTATCGTCGTGATGTATCTGAAAGTGGATGGTCTTGTGCGGAAGAGTGAGCTTGCCCCAGGCATCGCCGCCGACCGCGGCGTCACGCCAGTACCATGGTATGCTACACGACATCTCTTCATGTCTGCACGCAGGAGGCATCGTGCAAGAGTGTGATTCGCAACTGCACAGAGAAGGAAGATACGTCCAGCACCCTATCTCCGCAAATCCAAGGCCTTAGACTCTAGGTGAGTGTTGTTCTTCCAACCGATTGGGAAAATTTTTGGACATCGCAAAAAGATGAGGTTTGGGGAAGAAATGGTCGAGCTTGTCAATTCTGGGGAAATGTGGAAAACTCGCTTGCAGCGGCGCAGCCACTTCATCGACCAACGACAAGACACCCAATCAGCCGCACTTAACTTTTTAGACGAGGATCACCAACTGTGCATCACGCTCCACGATATTTGCACGGAAAACGGTTATCGCTAAGTGTTGGTCCTCCAAGTTGTTGGCAAGCTTCACAAAGGAATCTGCCCAGCTGCTATGCGCCCAGGTTCTCACGCACCGAATCCGGTATTCCTTACTCTGGCCTCTTTCTGCTACTGTATAGTATAGTTGGCTGCCATTGGATTCTGTTGCCGCGGATGGGTACTCTCAACTGATTGATCCTAAGCGGTGTCATTGGCTGCCTTGCTGTCACTTGATTCTAATGTTGGGCATTTGTATTATATCATGTCACAACTGGTTATAAGTGACAGGATTCTTTCCATGACAACGTTGGTCTAGATGTGCCGGATTTAGAGAAGAGTGAAATTGACAGGAATATTTATAAGTCATGGCGAAAGGTCTGCTTGCTTCAATCGTCATCCTCTGTAATCGTGCAGTCCCTCATCTCTGAAGACTTCAGACACT
>JAJJKD010000345.1:0-11539 GCA_022376535.1 Xylariaceae sp. FL0662B | reverse complement strand
TATTATTATTATATTATTATTTTTATTTTTTTCTTTTTTTTCGTTTTTATTTTTGCTTTTATTTTTACCTTTATTTTTATTTTTATCGTTATTATTACTATTATTATTATTATTACTATTAATAGGTTTATTATTATTAATATTAGCGCGTTTAATAGTACGCGAACTGGCGGTAGGGCGGCGGAAAATAGGAGGGGAAAAATAGGGAAAGCTAACCGGGGAATTAATAGGGCTAATACCGGATTTAAATGGGGCTATAGCGGGAATAATAAAGATAAAAAAAGTAGAAGTAATAGTAGCGGTAGTAGCGGTAGCGGTAATAATAATAGTAACGGTAATTTTTTAAACCGTTTTAAAGGCGTTTAAAAAAATACCTATAATAATAAAAATTAATTATCCGGTTATAATATTAAAATAAAACGGAAAAAAGTTAATTTATATTTAGTATTAAAAAAGGCTTAATAGAAATTTAAAATACGATAAGCTTAAAAAATATTATAAACTATAGCTTATATATTATATTTAATATATATATTAAAAGTATTAATAGTAAATTAATATAATTAAATAAATATATTAATAATAAATAATAATTAATAATAAGGAAATCTACCGTAATATAACCGCCTTAAAACGGTTCGATTTTTTTTTATATATTAAATATATTTAAAAGTATTAACGCCCGTATATTATATATAAAAATAATCCGGGCTTTATATTAACCGTTAATAAATCGGATATATATTATATATATTTCGGATATAAAATATATAAACTATATATAAAAATTAAAAAATATATCCGGATATAATACGCTATATAATTAATATAAATAGGTATTAATTTTATATATAATAATAAATTTTATTCGTTATTATTTAAAGCCGGCGTAACGGTAGTTATAATAATGGTAGTAATAGCGATAAAAAATTAATTAAAATCGGAAATAATAAATATTTTTAATTTTTTTCTATATATTAATTAATAGCGGTAGCGTATTATAAAAAGGTCGGGTATAATCCGGTAAATAATTATATATTAATTATTATTAAATTTAAAAAAAAAGGTTTAATAGTAATAAAAGTAAAAAATACCTTATAAAGTAATATATAGTAATATAAAAACCATACTTTATTAAATCCGGGAATAACCTTATATATATTAATATTAAAAATAAAAGTAACTAAAAAAAAAATCATCATTAATTATCGAAAAAAAATAGCAATTAAATGTAAGTGTATAAATAGTTTTAAATTACCGGCTAGTTTTTAATATTTATACGGTTAAATAATAGGCCGTTTATATATCGGAAATAGCCTTATTTAATATTAACTAACCAGATAATTTAATACGGCTTATATTTTTTAATATATATAATAAAACCTATTATAAAAAATGCCCTAAAATATACTATAAATAAGTGGTTTTATAAGCCTATAAGGGCTTATATTAAACCCTTTTTTATATATATATAATTTTAAAGGCATTTTTAACCTAATTAAAAGTCGGGTTTTTATTTATTCTTTTTTTTAAATAAAAAATAAAAAAGCAATTTAGTTTTAGAATTTTATTTACTTAATTTTATTTTAGCTATAGGCAGTTTTAAATTACCGGTTAGTTTTTAATATTTATACGGTTAAGTAATAGGCCGTTTACGTATTAGAAACGGCCCTACCTAACGGCGATTAGCCGGATAACCTAATACGGCTTACGCCCCCTAATATATGCAATAAAACCCACTATAGAAAATGCCCTAAAGTGCACTATAGATATTTGTAAGATCGGTATAAGTAATCGTCCTTACCTTAGCTAAATACGAACTCTGGTTAACCGGCCAGATTCCGTACACCAGACTAGGTTCCTGACCAGCTAGCCTGTCGACAATCTGAGGAAAGGAACTTTCCCGCCATAGGTTAAGTGACCTGCGATTGGCAGACATCGTGAATGATTATGCGCTGCACAGATAGTGATTAAGCACAAAAGGGGGAGGAAATACAAAAAGCGGGGGGGGGGGGAATCATGAAAGCTAAAGTTAACCGTCGTTTAGGGCATAAAGACGGGCAAAAAAAATAAGTGGTTTTATAGGCCATTAAAGCCCCACATACCTCCTTTTTATAAAAAGACACTGACAGCTATTAAGCCTTTATTTTAAACCTTTTTCTTATCCGATTTTTATCGGCCTTTATTTAATTCGCTTATATTATATATAAATATATTATGGTTATTGTTTTTTTTTAATATAAATATTTAACGGTTTAATTTTATACCGCTATAAAGCATTTTAATGTATAATAAAAATGGTTTATTTAAGCTATTTATAAAAGTTAAATAGTTAAAAAATATAACCTAATAAAAGGTTTATATAACTTTATTATATATACTTAATTAACTTAATTAACTTAATAACCGCATTATTATATTATTATATAATAAAGGTTTTACTTTTTTAATAATTTAATTTTATACCGCATTAAAATATTATAAAAAGATATTATAAAAGGAAATATTATAAAAAAAATATTAAATAATTAATAGTGATTTTTTATTTTTTATTTTTTAAAAGTTAATTTTATAAATATAATATTATTTACCGTTTTATATATAATTAAGGTTTTTATTTATTTAATAACTTAGTTTTTTATTATATTATATATTAATATTATATTTATAAAATTAATTTATAAGCTATTTTAAACTATAATAAATTAAATAACTATTAAAGCTATTATTTCTTTATAAATATATATTAATATATAATAAAAAGGGTATATATAATTAAATAGTATTATATAGCTTTACTTAATTACTAGGATTAATGCTTAATATTATATATAAATCCTTTAATCCTTTATACTTTTAAAAAAAAGGGACATTTTTAATTATTTTATTTTATTATATTAATACTATTTAATATTCTATAGCTTTACTATTATTTTATCGTAGTTATTTATACTGCATTTTAGTTTTTAAAGTATTATAAATTTTAAGTACTTTAAGGATTTTATAAAACTCCCTAAATTACTTTAACCTTTAAAACTCCTTTATTTTAATTAAAGTTTTAAAACTATATAATAAATAAATGGATTTAGCTATATTAATTAATCTTATATACTACATTATACCGCATTAAATATAACACCCTTTATAATATTACGTATTATATATACTTTAAGTAATTTACTTTATTTAATATATATTATAAAAAAATGAAAAAAAAGGGCGGAATACTACCTATACTTTATTATATTAACATTAAATTTAATTACTTAGGTATATGTAATAAATAAAAAGATTTAAACAAGTGCCTATATAAATACCCTTAACTTTTTACTTTTAAAATAAGCCCAGTATGTAGAAAAGCACATCCAATAAAGTACAGGTACCTGGTAGGTCTACACTGCGGCTCCTGCTCAACACTGTACTCTCTATTAACTAATACCATAAATCAGAATAGATCGGTGGCTGTGGGAGTACTATTTTCAAGAAATCAACATGAAGTAGTTCTCTCTCTACAACCATGTCTCGTCCTTGATACGGCAATTTTCATAGATATCCTGCCTCCTTTCTGGTTTGGCGAAATCCATCATACCCTTGATCTAGTCAGCTCTTTAAACGCAAATATCTGTTATCATATCCTCCAAGTCAACAGTAACTACCGCACCCACAGAGTACAGTCCACCAGATAAATCGGATGCCCTTCGCACTATAGAGAGCAAGATCATAAGCCCAAAACTTGACGAGTCGAAAGGCGATGAGAGCTCCGATAGCAGGATTACTGATAAGGAGCTGGAGAGCCTAGTGAGCAGGTCACAGTGATGCATAATGTGCCGCTTCTTCTCTTTACAGTCGGCACGATAACTATCGTCTTCCTCATGTGTCTAGACCACTATATCTTGGGCAAGTCGCGGTTCTCCGTATCTCAGTAATGCATATAATAATATAACAATTATATAGCTACGTAAATCCCCCGTATTACCACGGACTTGAATTCTCTCCAAGACGCGGCTTGGTATAGCAGCGGCTACTGCCTAACAAATATGGCGCTACAGCCTGCCTTCGGACAGCTCTACAGGCTGGACGACCCACACCTGTGGCTATATATGGAGGATATGCCCTCCTACCTGTGATACCTCTCTTACTACTACTATCATCAATATAACTGATGTACACACTCATAACCTGCGTATCTATTTCAACATCTTTCGTGGGCCCACTCCTAGGCGGCGTATTTACCGACTCGTACCTCACCTGGCGATTTTGTTTCTGGATTAACTTACCAATAGGCTTCGTCACATTCGCTATACTATGGTGGTCACTCGAAGACCCCGTACAGCAGCCTTCACACCTCCTCAACGAGACAGCCGTGAAGAAATTAGCGCGCGTCGACTGGCTCAGTTTAACACTTCTCCTCGGCGGTTTTACCATGCTTTTATTGGCGCTGCAGTGGGCTGGTATCGTATATGTCTGGTCTGATCCCATGGTCTATGGACTCATTACTGGAGGCGCGCTCACGTTGGCGCTGTACTTTATATGCCAGCACTATCGGGGTGAGGAGTAAGTACAAGCACCATTAGAATATGATGCTCATCCATAGTACGTACAGCTGACACTATCTCCACAGCGCCGCAATTCCGTATCGGATTCTGCGCCAGAGGACGGTGTTATTCAGCTCAGCGTTCATGCTACTTATCAATATGCTTATAGGTACATTTGTTTACTATCTACCATTTCGATTTCAGGTAAGCGAGCACGAGCCCTTAGTGTACATTACCTACGCAGTCGCCGTCATGTTGACGTCTTCCTCTCCGACTATAGGCTGTGCGCGGTGAAAATGCACAGAGGTCTGGGACTACGAACCTGGCATTTTTGGTACCACTCTTACTCTCTCCTTTAGCTAGTGGTGCTTTGATCAGTTGGACTGGGTGGTTCGCGCCGATTATGCAAGTCGGGAGCATCACTGCTACGGCGGGTGCTACCTTACTTATGACGCTCAATAGTGAGACATCCAATGCCCGGCTCATCATATACCAGCTTCTCGCCGGGTTTGGGGGTGGCTTTTGCCACCAAATACCGTATACATCAATAATTTATCCCCTCCCTCCAGCCGACGTGGTGTCCGGAAACGCCTTGCGCAGTTTCCTCAACAGCCTCGGTGCTATTATTGGGGCGGTGGGGGGGCAAGCCATCTTTGCCACCGTCCTGCTAGGGAGGCTCAATGGTCTGCAAGGGATCGATAGCCAAGCAGTTCTTCTGGCAGGACCAACAAACATCGCTGGTTCAGTCCCACAGAGCCTCATTACTACGGTACGCAACGCATATGGAGAAGCGCTACGAGATACTTTCTTCTTTCCCGTAGCCGCCGCCGCACTCTGTGTCATCTATACTGCCGGAGTAGAGTGGAAGCGTATGCAAAAGGGGTAATTTCAAATACAAAGAACGTGGAGCGTGGATTATAAGTACGGTACTTATCACAGCGGAATGAGTTCCCCGTCTCCGTAAAGGGGCAAAATCTAGCTTAAAAGTTCATTAGATAGATACCTATGACTGGAGGAAGCGCATGAAATTTCATAAATTACTTTGAGGCCAACAGTTACCAAGTTAGGGTAGTACGGGGCCACCGTAAACCCTTTTATAAACCAGCCCCTTTCTACTCCCGCAGACAATCTTGGGAGATATGAGCAAAAAAAAAGACCGATCTAACGCTGCTCTAACCGACGTAGGATTGAAGAAGTCCCTCGACTCAAAATATAAAACTCATTTGGCATCATGTCGGCCGCTATGATGTTGGTCAGATCATCTCATGCAACGTGGCCGGCAAAATCTAAGATACGATTGGTGATTGTGCTGAGATAATTGCTTAAGTCTGACCCCCCCTCCACGAACCACCCAGGCTACGAACCGCCATTTCTCACCAAAATTACCGAAATCAGCCTAGCTGTAATAAATCGGAAAGAAATCGGAAAAATATAACGCCTTTGGTATTAAATCGGAAAAATTAAGAACTAAACGTAAAAAATTTTTCATTAATATTATATAGTATTTAAGTGATTAGATTAATAGTTTAATATTTGAAAAAAATAGGAAAAAATTTACACTAACATTTCCGCATATAAATTATTAAGAAAAATATTAGCCGGAAAATTTTTTATAAAATAATTAATAATTAAATAAATAAATTAATTATAAATTTAGTTTTATAAAATTTATATTATTTTAATATATAAAAATTATATAATTTAATAATATATATATAATATATTTTATTTAATTAAATATAAAAACATTTAATTATTTTTTAAGTGAAAACTTTTTTAATAAATTTTTCGTATTTTTATTTTACATTTTATATTATATTATATTAATTAATTAATAATAATATAATTATTAAAACAAATTACTATATATTAAAATATAATTTATTTAAACTTTTAAAACCCTACTTTATAAGTATTTTTTTAAATTAATTATAATTATTTTTAGCTAAAAAATATTTTACTAATAGTATATTTAATAATTTATATATAAAAATATTAGTATAAATATTTTTAATTTTTTTAATATTAAAGTAATAATTTAACTATAATAATAATAAGTAATATTAATGAAAAAATGTTTACGTTTAGTTATTAACCTTTTTAATTTAATACCGAAGGAATTATAATTTTCCGATTTTTCCCCGATTTATTACAACTAGTCTGATTTTGGTAATTTTGGTAAGAAATGGCGGTTTATAGCCTAGGTGGTTTATAGAGGGGGGGTTAGACTTATACCTATATTTAAATGCAGCTTTATGTTATTAAATTAAAGAGGTTAAATTAAATTTATATATAGGGATCGGAATAGATTAATTATAGTGCGCAATTATATATATAAATATAACGGTAATAATAAGAAAATATAGCCTAATTAATTAATTTAATTATATATATTACTTAATAAATATAAATCTATATATATAATATAATTTATTAAATTAATTATTAAATACGTATTAATTTTAATAGTTTTAAGCTATTTATTTAATAATTAAAAGTTTTATACCCTTTATAAGTTATTAATAAAATCTACCCTTAATAACGTAATTTATATAATAGCTTTTTAATATTTTTATAAAAATATAAAAAATTAAAAACCCTTTAAATGAAAATTTTAAAAATAAGTTAAAGTTTTATAAATTTAAAAATATATTAATCTTTTATTAATAACGTTTTAACTTATTAAACCGACAAAGCTATAATATACCGATTATTTATTTATAACCATTTTTTAAAATAGTCGAAATTATATTTTCGAAAATAAAAAAACGACCTTTTATAATTAGCGAATTAACTAATAAAGATTAATCGGTATATAAATAAAATTAGGATTAATTCCTATATAAAAATAAAAAATATAAAGAATTCTTTAAATATTATAAAAAGCTAATAAAATAGGTTCTATTAATCGTTTTTTTATTAATTAAAAAGATTTATTTATTAAAAAGATCTAATTTCCGTTATTAATATCGACTTTTTTAAATATTAAAAAAGGTATAAAAATTCGAATTAATAAATAATACTTAATCCGACTACCGTTTATATTTTAAATATATATTTAAAGCGATTAATAAATTACCTAATTAGGTTTAATAATAAAAAGAAATTATAATAAAAAAATATTATAAAATTCCGAAAACCCTATTTATAAAAATTTAAAATTATAATTTATTTATAGCCGTATTTCCATTAATCGATTTTTAAGCTATTATAGTTAAAATGATAAATAAAAATAAAATTAATAATAAAAGCCTTTTTTATTAAGAAATAGTCGTAAATTTAATATTAAAATATAATATTATATAAATAAAGAAAATTTTAAAAAAGAATTTTATAAAAAAGTTTATTTATTTTTTAAAAAGAAAAAGTTAAGCTTTTAAATTAATATAAAAGCGATTAATATAGCTTTCGATTTTTAAAACTGCTAATATAAAATAAAAGTAAAAAACGAAAAAATAAATATAAAAATAGTTTATAAAAAAAGTTTTAATAGAAATTAATTAGTTAAAGGATAATAAAAAAAAGTAATTAAGGGATTTTTTTTAAATTATTATTTATATTTTTAACGGATTTACGATATTTTATAATACTATTATACGTTTTTTAAAATCGCATTAAAAAAATAATATCCGAATAGAATAATATAAAAATGTATAAAAAGATTAATTAATAATAATTATTTATAAAAAAAGATGAAAAAATTAAATAAAAATAAACCTTAAAATAATAATTAAAGCCAATTATTTTAAAGGGTAAAAAAAATTAAATATATTTTATAATTAATAAATTAAAAATAATTTAGAATATTTTTTAAGGAATTTAATTATATTTAATTTTAATAATATTATTTATATATTTAATAATTTTAAACGGTTTTATAATTTTCGAAAATTATTTAACGGAAACTTTATATATATTAGAAATACGATTTTACCTATTTTTATATATAGTAATGTATTAATTTAAATACGTATATTTTTAAGATTAACGTATTTTAAATTATTAAATATAGTTTATTATATAAATATTATATATAATATAATATCTTTATATTAATTATTAAAAAAGATATTAATAAAATAATAAGTTATTTAATAACTGTTTCCGAAAAAAGGATAATTCGATTATTTATTTATTAGCGGATTTTTTCGATTAATTCATAATTAAAAATATACCTTTAATTTTAATAAAAAAAGCTTTTTAAATAAGAAAATATTATAATTATAATTTATAAATTAAAAAAGGTTTCTTTATTATTAATAAATAGTATTAATATTTATATTTAAGTTATTTTAATTTTAAACCTTTTAAATATTTAATACGTTATTTAAAAGGAATTAAGGTAAAAAGGATTATTATTATTAAATATAATGCCTATAATATATTTAAAGTTAAACGGTAAATAAAAAAAAGCTAAAAATATAAGGGATTTTTGTTAAACGGAGGTTAGGCATAGCGAAAAATACACATATCGGTAACGTTAAAAACTAAAGACTGAATATATTGTAAAGTTAAAAGCTAATAAACTAATTAATTAACTGGCTATAAGGGTTTATATATAAGATAGCTAGTTAAAAAGTTAGGGGTAAAATATCCTAGCCTAATAATTATTCCCTTTTTTAAAAAGGAATTAACCTCGATTCGGTATAAATATACTGTCTATTCGATAATTATACGCTATCGTTTTTAATAAACCGATATTATATTTAACGGAAACGATACCTATAACCTTAATTCGATTATAGTACGATAATTATAAACTACCTATACTAATACCGAAACTTCAGTAGTTTTTTAATTAGAAATTAAATAAAGATATTAGCTTAAAGGCATATACGCTATACCAAATAACGAAATAATACCGGTACAATACCGGAACGTAAATAATTTAATATCGAAGGCCTTTTTTATTATTATCCTAACTATAAAATAATATATATTATCTAATAAACTTCTTTATTAATTTAAATTACTGCTATTAAATTAAGCTAACTAATGCTTAACCTTATACCATTAATTAATTAATAAACGTACTTATTATATTAGCGAAATAATAACGGGACGACCTTATTAAAATAGCGAAATAACTAATTAGTTACTATATTAATAACTAATTAACTAGCTATAAACCATATAATATAATATTATAACGATAATAATATAACGTATATATATAAAACTATAAGCTATAAATTATATAAACGACTAGCTATAAGTTATATATAATTAAAACGATACGTATTTATTAACTATTAGCTACCTATTAAAAAACTTATAAAAAACCTAATAGAAAAAAAAAACTAATAGGATACTTTTATAAAATTAATCTATATAAACCATATAATAATACCGGAATAATACCGGTATATAGATATATTATTTATAAAATAAAAACGATTCCATTATACGCTATATAATAAAACTATATAGCGTTATAGGTATAATTTATAAATTATTTTATAATTATTTTATAATTTCCTCCGTTTCGGGTATTCGGACTTTTAATAAATAGAATTATTATAAATCCTATAAGGTATTATTTTACCCTTTTTATCCCTATAGGTACTATTTAATAAAGGGGTTAATAAGGTAATATTTCGAACTATTCCTTTTAATACTATTAGCTATACCGGAATATCCGAAATATTAATAAATAGGGTTTAATCCGATAATATATCGGTAGCGCTATTAATATAAAAAATATTTACTTTAATAAAAAAGGATTAATTTTTTAAAATAATTCTTAGGTCTTTAAATTTTTAAAACCTAATAGCTATTACTATTATATCCTTATAAATACTTAATAATATTAATAGTTAAGCTTTAAATTTATTTCGAAAGGGTTTTAATAGTTTTATAAAATAATATCGATTATTACCTGTTTATAAACGACATTTTGTATTTTAGTTTTTTAAAAACTATAAGTAATTATTAAAATCCTTAAAGTATTAGTTAAACTTTTAATAAGCCTATTTAAATAGTTCTATAATAGCTATTTTATAATAGCCCGTATTATATATAAATATATTAATTTATTAAAAAACACTTTCTAATTATTTTTAATACGTAACGCTTCCGTAAAATCTTCGGCCTTAAAATATTAAATGCATTTATTTTATAAAGGCCGGTATTATAAATCCATTTTTAATATTATTAAATTAATTTAACGGCGTAACTTATAGTATTTTTTAAAGGTATTATTAAAGGCTTATTAGAAATCCGTTAATTATTTATTTTATTATTTAAACGTAAATTTTAAAGTAAAAATTCCGATAAATTTATTTAAATTAACGTTTTATTCCGGCTCCGAATCGGAATCGTTTTAGCGGCATTTTTATAGCGAAAAAATTAACTTACTATTATTATTTACCTAACCCTATAATTCGCGGTATTACCGTTAAAGGTTAGCTATTTATTATAGCCATTAAACCTATTCCTTTATTTTTTAAATAGCCGCTATTATAAGGGCTTATAAAATAAAAGCCTTAATAGGTAATTATATAAATAACGATTCGCCGGCGGTACATAAAGGTATCGGTAACGTTTCGCTAATATAACTAAAAGGATTTATAAATATAGTAATAAATAGGTAAATATATAATAACTATTATAGGTAACCTATTTAAAGCTTTTAAAATTATTAAACGAAAGTTAAATATAGCAAAAAACATACGTATCGGTAACGTTAAAAACCAAGGACTAAGTATATTACAAAGTTAAAAGCTGATAAATTAACTAATTAACTGGCTATAAGGGTTTATACGTAAGATAGCTAGTTAAAAAATCAGGGGTAAAATACCCTGGCTTAATAATTTTATAAATAATAAACACTTATATATATTAAGAATGTCCACTTTTATTAATTACCGATTAATGCGTTAAGGCCTAAGCTTATTAATTATTTAAATTAAGTATATATATTAAATGCCTAATAGGAAATAAGGGAAGTTAGGCAGATAAAAGTTTACCTTTTAATCTACCACTTAATTAGTAACCGGTATCAC
>JAJJKD010000344.1:0-11789 GCA_022376535.1 Xylariaceae sp. FL0662B | reverse complement strand
CCATTCATCTTGTAAAATAACACTCAGGAACGTTGCTCTTCGCGGCCAGATATCGCCTGTATCCTTCGACGCAGACTTGTGATGATATCATTTTCCAATTCTTCCACCCCGGTTCCCAGTTCTTCTTCCCGCTCTTCCTTTCTCATTTCCTGCCTACGGTCCCAGAACCGTAGCGTAGCAACGATGATAACGGTTAATGGAATGGTAATGACGAAGTAAACCCAGAGTTGTGGTGATACGACAAGGTTGCCTAATTCTCCGGCGTCCGCTAATTATTTATTAGCATCGCCAATATTAATTAGCGGAGGTCAAAATGAATTGAGAGGGACTGTTACTAGGGGATATTTTAATTACCATCTTTCACGTCGAAAAAGACCATGCTGAAAAGTGAAGCTAAGAAAGTGCCGGGCAGAAACGTAGCTCCGAGTAGGGATAATCGCTTAGTCGCGCTATTGTCTTTCATACTAGCCTGGGCCAGCCGCCGTTGCTCCGTGAGCATCTCAACAACCTGTAAGTTGGAAATAGCTTCTCGATGCGACATGATATTGATTATCTTGAAAATGATTAGTATAGTTATACAAGACATTCACTAAGTAATCAAATGGGACATTGTCGTTTTTCTTTTCCTTACCGCGTCTCTCTGTCTGTTCAATCGCTCCATCGTGGTCGAGGCATAAACCTCCAGCCCTTCTAGTTTTCGCCTGAGAAAGTCGAGTTTGCCCAGCATCGTGTAATGTGAAGCATTCATCTCCGGAGTCCACAAGCCTATAGATATCCCGCTTTTAAATCTATCCATAGCCACCTCAAACTGATCGATAAGACCAAAATAGGCTTGCGGTCTTTGCCAAAGTAGTTGCGCGTGACACTCAACAATGTCACGGCTCACAGTCCCAAGCTCTTCCATTGAAAGTTGGCCAGCTCGACTGGTAATTGTATGCTCCAACGTTCTCAGCCAATCTCGGACATCTCGCTGTCTCATGTCTGTCTTGGCGCCGAGATTGAGAGATATCAATATCAAAGGCAATAGTAGAGGATGCTTGACACTTTCTGGCATAGACTTTAGTTGCTTTATCGCTTCCATGATGTCTGACGACGTGGTTCCTTTCACAAAACCAGTCGTAACACTTGTGTTGAAAGAGTAGGACAAGATGACTTCCCATCCTCGTGTCTTGCCCTTCTTTCTCACATCCGCCTTGCGAAAGATAATATCTGACGTGAGATGTCAGCAACGAACAGCTATGTAAGGTAGGTATGTTCAAACATACGTAAATGAGGATCGTTTGGCTCATGATCCAGATTACTCCAGAAGAATGGCCCAACGACGCTCGTGCCTTCGATAGCCCGGAATGGCAGATGGAACGTCCTGACCATTGAGTCATATTCGCTCGGCCTTAAAGAAAGAGTCATGGGCGAGAATGTGTCGGGGTGCTTTGCATCTTTTTGGAGTCTTGACGAGTAATAATTAATTATGAACTTCGGTCTCCCAGATTGGCCTGGTCGACAACATTGCCACTTACACTAAGCGGATTCCGTTCAAGAAACGTATTCCTTCAGGTACTCGTCTCAACTCATATGCACCCTAATCATAGTTAATAGTTGCCTTCGGCATTGAAATAAGGTGAAATGGCTTCGGTTGGGCTATAATTGGGGCGTATACATAGCCGTGGCAAAAGTTGTGGAGCTCATCTGGTGTCAGAGGATGTTCTTCGATAGAGTTATACACTGGATCCTGACAATTACACAGAATTGGTATCATGTATTATATATGGAGGAAGGGGGCAGAGATAGCCAAATACCGAGTAGTTCAGAATTTCTAGAAAGCTTGTCTCTTCTGAAACATATTTACAGGCATCTAGGTAGAAGTTGAACTCCCAGTCATTCATCTCAAAAGAGGGGCCAATAAATATCCGGTTCTAAGAAAGAAATATGTCTTAAAATACCAATTCAAAGTGGCAGAATGAGGAAGAGAGGAAACTGAATGAGTAAATGAAGGATTACGTGAGGCTGGTGTAGTGAGAGCCTTGGGAAACTTATGGACCCAGCCGGCCGTTTTATGTGGTTTTCCTGTAGCTGCCAAGAGCCCTTTTTCGGCGTCGGTTTTATTCCACCCGGTCCCGGGAGTGGGGGTGTTTCCGGGACCCCGGGATCTATGGTACGGCTGTAGTTACACGCAGAAATGTGCTCTATAAGAGATGAGCTAATAGAGCGAATACCAATAGCGCTGTTAGGAATCGAACCTAACTCACTCTATTAGCCACAGTAACTCTATATTGTCCTAACGAGCCCAACTCATTTGCGAGAAGCTCACTCGGCGTTGTTCGCGCCAATAACTCATGTACTATCAGGTTACACTCATGCATTTCTATCGCCCGATGGCCCGGGGCGTCTCGCACATCCGTCTGCACGTCACACAACTGGCCGGTGCTACATTAGCCCATGTCGCCCGTGCGATAAAATCTGCGTGGCTTGCCATCAACAGCCGGCGCTCTGAATAGCATTTGGCGTCGTGTACGTTTCCAGCGACGATTACACATATGAGCTATCCAAACAGTCGATATTGTGTAGATACTACCGAGTTGACTGCTGGCTTCCTGGTGTTCTGTGCGCCTGCTTCTCCGAAGCCTGTTGTATTCATAGTACAGCAAGCCGGACAATCGATGGATCGCCTATTGCGTTCCACCCTAGGCAATAGTTAAAGGTCCTTGGCGCCGACAGGAACAAATTCGGGGACCACATCGCAGTCAGGTATCCTCGGGTCCCTCTTCCTCTCGAAGGAAGTCGAGGCTAAGCCTGTACAACCAGTACAACGAGATCGACGAGCAAAGCTCCTTGCCTCTGAGAAAACTCAGCTCAACCAGGAGTAGAGACTCAAACTTGTGCAACCAACAACGGCCACCAATGCTGTCACTACGTTGATACATTGGCGAACTACTTTTTACCACTCTGTGGCTAGTCCTAAGGTAGCGTATGCAACAAGTCAAGGAATTAAATTTAATTTTGTTGGATTAACTTCGATACATACGATCATACGCCCAATGAGGTAACTGTGTTCTGTAATTACCTGCAGAGGAGAGATTTCTCCTCTGCTGCGTACGGCTAAAAGCCGTGGCTATATACCTAGTCTGACTAGCTGAATAAGCGTGCGAATTACTATTCCAACAAATTTCATATTAAAATTATAAAAATTAAAATATTATAAATATGTTTAGAAAATAATTAATAAAGTTGACATAATAAAATATTAATAAAATTAATTAAGTTAATAATACAAGCCGATTATAAAAAACCACGGGACTACTTAGGGATTATTTAAGGTCGCCTAGGAGATGTGGCGGGCTTTCCAGGCATACGGAGAGGCTCTCCGGCTTGAGGGGGGTGTGTTGGATTTGTAGTGATCGCTGCTTCGCGAGGAGCGTCGCAGCAGGGGACGGTCAGGGTGGGACTGTGCCTGGTGGCTGCTACGTCGTAGTCTCGCCGAGCACCGAATCGTAGAACTCCCGGGCGAGTTCGATGAACGCTTCGGGCTGGTTGTCACACGGGGATTGGATGCCAAGACCTGTTGGAAGCAATACGAGATATAGGATTGCATATATGGAACCTGGTTGGATACTATTCGATACGGCTGGAATGTGTAAATACCTAACAAAAAGGTATGGCGACCCAACGGCGCTTACAGCGGCAACCAGATAGAGATACGTACTTTAGATGAAGGTCTATATGAAGACCTCATACCTCCTATAGAAGTTAGGAGGCCAGTAGGCACCTCAGAGGCCCTAGAGAATTATTAGCTGAATTTGATATATTCCAAGCCTCAAGAACCCTTGTCACATATAATTCTCTAACTCCTTTGGGAATCCGACCTTCCTCTTATCTCCGGCCCCGTTACTCGCATATCCAGGTATCCGTTCATAACTGAACTCACTTGGGTACAAGCAGCAACATCTCCACTCTCCCAAGTACATCAGATACTTATGACTACTCCCAACACATCATCGGACCCCATCGCCAGCACAGACACACAAAACCCAACCACACCTCCACGCTCCTCCATCGTCAAAAGAGCGGTAAGCCAGTTCGAACAACCATCAACTCCTGCTGGTGATAAGGCCGGTTCATCAACTACACAATATCCATCTGTTGTCCAACAACAGATTCCCCCAACTGATACTCCTGTTACTCAACCCGAGAACGAGGACTCTGAAGAATCAGAAGACGAGGAGTCCGAAGACCAAGAGGAAGTACATGACAACCCTCACCAAATTAACGAGTCTCCCATACGATCACCCCCAGTCGAACAGGACAATCAATCTTTACCTTCACCAACATCTTCCGACCATCTACCTCCGAATCTACCTCCTCAGGAAGTAGTACTATCGTTGATAGACCACCTGAGTTCACCCCGACAACACCATCAGCGACATTCCTCCCTCACAAGGTTTCCGGTGAAACCCAGTACCCCAATCATGGCGAACACACCGGCACCCCCGAGCAATGCGCTTGTTCTGTACAATCCCCAGGACTTCGACACTGTAATGACCAATGGTAGCGACCTAGTGCTATCTGGTATATCAGTGGAGGATCCTCCAGAGTGGGTAATTGAGCTACATACGAAAATGCAAGAATCACATCATGCCCTCGTTACCTTGGCACGAACTGTCAAAAAGGATCAGCTCCAGTCACTTGCTATCCGTGAACAGTACGCAACCATGTGTGCCACTTATCAGGCAATGACGAACATGTACCGAATACACATGCAAGTCTCCGACGAGCAAATCACTTTGTTCAAACGACAGATAGAAGAGGCCAGCTCCAACTTCTCGCAACAAGTTTGGAGCACGGTTGCCAAGTTTTCCCAAGACAACAAGGAAAAGGCAAGGGCTATCGACAAATTGCAGGAAGTAGCCAATCACCACCACCGCGCTTTGGAAGTTCTGCAAAGAGAACTCCAACAGCAACAGACGTTCCAACACAACGTCTCCAATTGGGCCATGGAGAAAGATCTCCAAATCAACGACCTCCTGGCCCGAGAATTCGTCAACCCTGAGCAAATGAACGAACACACGCGCAGGCAGATCGACGATTTACGCGCCTACACCCAGGCAGCATTGGCGGAGTTCCAACAGCAAAGCACCGCCAATCAAGGGATAGATGTGGATACCGTCCTTCAAAACATCGGTCGCAGGGCTGCCTCCCGACCACTCTCCAGCAGCCCCTTCATTAGCCGCCCTCCTACGGAAGCCACTAGGCAACCACCATCCAAATACTCCAGTTCGGAAGCAAGGATGAGGAATGTCCTGTCCAACCAGGCACTGCAAACTGCGCAGGCAAGACGCACTGCCAACAACGCCAGAATGCAATTTGACTCAGCACGTGCAGGACCCTTCATGTCCGGAGGAAACGGCAATGGCGGCAGTCTGCCGCCAAGGCAAGGGCCTGGAGACCCAGGATCAGATCCTGACGACTCTGACAATGACGGTCCGCCTAGAGGACCCCCACGTGGTCCACCCCGCGGACCCCCCCGGGGTTTTCCCGACAATGACGATCACGAGCAACCCCGCGGCAGTCTAGAGGAACGACTACTGCGAGTGCTTGAACGGATCGGAAGACCCGCTCCCGCAACCATCAATCCTGTCCAACTCCAGAAGCCAGCATCATACGATGGAGAAGACAAGGCCAAATTTAGGCCATGGTGGCTCAAGGTCGAAGCATACATACAGACCTATGCGGAGAGCTTCCCTGAGGACTACCATCGAATCAACTGGGTAGGTTCCCTGCTGACAGGCAAGGGACAGACTTGGCACCAGCAGCGCCTGACCCAAGTAAGGAAGATGGGCCTCACTGATCGCTGGGAAGGCTACAAGACAGCCCTAGCCGAGCGATTCAAGGACCCAGCAGAGAGACACAGAAACTCTAAGGCAATGCAGAAGCTTGCCTACAAGGGTGACACCACGCAATACCTTACGGAATTGCTCGATCTCAATGAAGTGGTCCAGTGGTCTGGAACTACGTTTCAGAACCACATTTCCAAGGTTCTCCCAGACGAAATCACCAAGCTGGTCTACTCGCGACAAGGAGGACTGCCCGACACCGATGAAGAATTCTTGACGGCAATCCAAGAAGCCGGGCAGATCTACGAAAACATGTTGACCAACCCGGGAATTTCGTCGGGAAAAGAAGGGCCCGTTTCGACGACGGAGCACTCGAAGTCGGGCCAACAGAACCAAGGCAAGGACAACGGCTCCACGTCCGGCCAAAATCGATCCTCAAAAAAGCCAAAGAAGGATCAAGCCAAGCCAGGAGGCAAACCCACTCTAGATCCTAAAGATAAGAAGTGGACCAACGTTACAGCGGCTCTGAAAGGCGTTGAACAATCAGACATCGACCAGTTCAAGAAGGTCAACAAGTCGTGTTGGAGGTGTGGAAGAGACAACCACCACACCTTAGCCTGCTTTGCCAAAGCCAATGTAAATGGCAAAAGCTTACCTGCACCCCCGGACAAGGTGTCCTCTGCCAAACGAAAGGCGGATGATGAACCAACTGTTCCCAGTGAACAAAAGAAGCTCAAAATCGATGCAGCACTGAGGGAAACAGAACAGCCCCGCCTAGTCACCGAGCTGGATGACTCCGACTCGGATTTTTAGCTGGCCCCCATGCCGCACCTCATGGGACCACACGGCCGAGACAAGGTGACACAATTCGAGTTGCCACAACGAAGCGAAGGGCCGAAGATCCCGAACAGAGTCACAAGAAGATGCGACACGAACCTTACTCAGGAAGAAGACCCATTGTGACAATGACACTTTTGTACAACCACCAGGAACACCCTGTCAGAGTCCTACTAGACAGTGGAAGCTCGGTACCAGTCATGTCATTCAGCCAATGTCGGAAATGGAAATTACCAATCATCAAGAGAACCCAAGCCAAGAAAATGATGGCGTTTGATGCATCGTACCTGGAACAGGGAGGTAGATACTACACGGACCCGTTGGTACTAAGGCATCAAGAAGACCATTTCTCTAGATTGAACTTCGAACTCAGCACCATGGACGAAGAGTGTGACATCATCTTACCACAATGGTGGATGGAGTTGCACAAACCTGCACACTTCTTCGAGTCGCCAGACAAGATCCGATTCCCCTCTGATTATTGCCAGAAGAATTGTACTTCTCACGCTATGATCAATCATGTGTCAGCAACTAGCGACCAGGTCATTTCGGATCCCCTGGAGAACGTTCCCCATGAGTTTCGAAAGTTCTTCCCGATTATGACCAAGGAAGCTGGACAGCGACTCCCTGATCATCAGGCGTGGGACCATGCAATAGACCTGGTAGAGGGGAAGACCCCTCCCTGGGGACCCTTGTACGCTATGACAGAAAAAGAACTGTCGGTACTTAAGCCCTGGCTCGAAGAAATGATGAACATGGGTCGAATCCGAAAATCGACATCTTCTTGCGCATCGCCATTCATGTTCGTGCCAAAATCCGATCCTCATGACCCACTGCGACCGGTAGTTGATTACAGAAGACTCAACGCGATTACTATCCCAGTCAGATACCCAATTCCACTTATCAGCGAAATGCAAACCCAATTCCGCACAGCCAAATGGTTTACCAAGATCGATCTCAAAGCAGGATTCAACTTGGTCAGAATCAAAGAAGGTGACGAATGGAAAACAGCCTTCCGATGCAAATACGGATTATTCGAGTATACCGTTATGCCCTTTGGACTAATTAATGCTCCGGCCACTTTTCAATCCATGATGAACAACATCTTTCGAGACATGATTGACGCCGGACTCCTGGTCTATATTGATGATTTACTCATTTACGCAGAGACCAAGGAGGAGCATGATAAATTGGTCAAGGAAGTACTTCGAAGGCTGACCGAACATCACCTTGCGGTTGCACCACATAAGTGCAAATGGGCAGTACATGAAGTGGAGTACCTCGGGTACATCATTGGGGAACATGGGATTTCAATGGCACAAGACAAGATTGAATGCATCCTAAAATGGGAAGCACCAACAACTCTTAAGGAGTCGCAACAATTCATTGGATTTGCGAACTTCTATCGGCGCTTCATCAAGGATTTCTCGAAAATAGCAAGACCCATCACAGGAGCTAACAAAGGAGACAAGAAAGATTGGAAATGGACGGAAGAAATGGACCATGCCTTCAAGGAACTCAAGTACCGATTTACAACAGCACCAATCTTGGTTCATTTTGACCCCAACCGACAACCCTTTGTTGAAGCAGACGCATCGGACTTCGCCCTTGGAGCAGTCCTCTCCCAACGAGACGACAATAACAAGCTCCGACCCGTCGCCTTTCACTCTCGAAAACTTACACCTGCGGAAATGAATTACGAGATACATGACAAAGAATTACTTGCGATCGTGGACTCCTTCGACAAATGGAGACACTACCTTGAAGGAGCTCAACATCGCGTGGAAGTATTCTCGGACCATCAGAACCTTGCCTATTTCACCACCGCCAAAGTCCTCAACAGAAGACAAGCTAGGTGGGCACAGCAGTTATCGTCCTATTGGTTTATCATTCATTACCGACCAGGGAAGCAAAATGAGAAGGCCGATATTCTCTCAAGACTAGCTCAATATCGGCCTGAGAAAGGGGGGGCTGAAGACCAGCCGATTACGTCGGTCTTGCAAGAGAAACATTTTTCGCATTCGCAGGGACCAGTTTTTCCCACATCATCAGCAGTCATTCTCACGTCAGATAGGCTATGCAGTATCTCAACGCCGAAATGGCTACCAGAATTCATTGACCGAGTCAAGGACACGGCAAAGAATGACCCTATGTACATGAGTGCACTCAACAAACCAGACAAAGATATGGAAATCAGAGAAGGTCTCATCTACCGAAAGGAACGACTATGGGTACCAAACGAACTCCAACAGGAGGTCATGAGGTCCGAACACGACACATTGGTGGCAGGACACATGGGTATGGACAAGACCATGGAGCTGATTGCGCGCAACTTTTGGTGGCCCGGCATGGAAGCCTCCGTGCGTGGCTTTGTGGGAGGTTGTCTAGAATGTCAGCAAAACAAAATCTTGCGCCATGCTCCGTATGGTCCTCTTCAGCCCATGGAACTACACTACAAGCCGTGGCAAACGGTAGCGATGGACTTTATCACTGATCTCCCTCTATCCAATGGTTGCGACTCAATATGGGTAATGGTAGATCCCTTCACCAAGATGGCACACTTCATTCCCCTAAAAGTGAATGGAAAGAGAACTGCTGACCTAGTCAAGATCTTTGCAAAATCCTACTGGAAATTGCACGGAGTGCCCCTAGACATTATTTCTGACAGAGATTCCAGATTTACCGCCCACTTGTGGCGAGATTTTCTGAAGCTTGTAGGTATCAAACCCCGCATGAGCACCGCCTTCCATCCGCAAACAGACGGACAGACCGAAAGGCTCAACCAAACCCTCGAAATCTACCTGAGAGCATTCGTCAATTACGAGATGAGCAACTGGGAGGACCTTCTGCCCACTGCAGAATTTGCCTACAACAACACCAAGGCATCCTCCCCAGGAATGACGCCCTTCTATGCGAACTATGGCTACCATCCTGCGGCACATAACCCCTCACTGGGTTCTGCGCGCAATCCGGGAAGCCGACTCTACGCTCATTGGATGACTCAAGTGCATGAGGATGCACGAAAGCATCTCGAGAAGAGCCGAGAACGCATGAAGGCATGGGCGGACAAACGGAGAAAGGAAGTACCTGAATTCTCCGAAGGTCAACTGGTAATGCTGAACGCAAAGAACATCAAGACGAAGCGACCAGCCAAGAAGTTGGACAAGAAGATGTTAGGACCTTTCAAGATCCAGAAGGTAATATCCCCTACCGCTGTCAGATTACACCTACCCAAAGGTTGGAGAATTCACAACTCATTCCACGTCTCTCTCATCGAACCCTACCGCGCTGGCAATCAGGCACTGCCTGACCCTGACCAGGTCCTGCGGGAGGCAGCCCCGATTGAAGCAGAAGACTACCAAGTGGACGAGATCATGGACTCCATACAAACCCAAGGGAACGTGAAATATCTAGTCAAGTGGGATGGATGGCCAGCCAAAAGGCACTGGACTTGGGAACCTTACGACCACTTCGAAGGCGAAGGAGCAAAACAAATCGTCACTCAGTTCCATCAGCAGAACCCAGGGAAACCCGCCGACCCAAGGGCACTCATCCACGATGCCACGCTCAGAGACGAGCATTGAGAAGAGGGGAGGTGGTGTCACACGGGGATTGGATGCCAAGACCTGTTGGAAGCAATACGAGATATAGGATTGCATATATGGAACCTGGTTGGATACTATTCGATACGGCTGGAATGTGTAAATACCTAACAAAAAGGTATGGCGACCCAACGGCGCTTACAGCGGCAACCAGATAGAGATACGTACTTTAGATGAAGGTCTATATGAAGACCTCATACCTCCTATAGAAGTTAGGAGGCCAGTAGGCACCTCAGAGGCCCTAGAGAATTATTAGCTGAATTTGATATATTCCAAGCCTCAAGAACCCTTGTCACATATAATTCTCTAACTCCTTTGGGAATCCGACCTTCCTCTTATCTCCGGCCCCGTTACTCGCATATCCAGGTATCCGTTCATAACTGAACTCACTTGGGTACAAGCAGCAACATCTCCACTCTCCCAAGTACATCAGATACTTATGACTACTCCCAACACATCATCGGACCCCATCGCCAGCACAGACACACAAAACCCAACCACACCTCCACGCTCCTCCATCGTCAAAAGAGCGGTAAGCCAGTTCGAACAACCATCAACTCCTGCTGGTGATAAGGCCGGTTCATCAACTACACAATATCCATCTGTTGTCCAACAACAGATTCCCCCAACTGATACTCCTGTTACTCAACCCGAGAACGAGGACTCTGAAGAATCAGAAGACGAGGAGTCCGAAGACCAAGAGGAAGTACATGACAACCCTCACCAAATTAACGAGTCTCCCATACGATCACCCCCAGTCGAACAGGACAATCAATCTTTACCTTCACCAACATCTTCCGACCATCTACCTCCGAATCTACCTCCTCAGGAAGTAGTACTATCGTTGATAGACCACCTGAGTTCACCCCGACAACACCATCAGCGACATTCCTCCCTCACAAGGTTTCCGGTGAAACCCAGTACCCCAATCATGGCGAACACACCGGCACCCCCGAGCAATGCGCTTGTTCTGTACAATCCCCAGGACTTCGACACTGTAATGACCAATGGTAGCGACCTAGTGCTATCTGGTATATCAGTGGAGGATCCTCCAGAGTGGGTAATTGAGCTACATACGAAAATGCAAGAATCACATCATGCCCTCGTTACCTTGGCACGAACTGTCAAAAAGGATCAGCTCCAGTCACTTGCTATCCGTGAACAGTACGCAACCATGTGTGCCACTTATCAGGCAATGACGAACATGTACCGAATACACATGCAAGTCTCCGACGAGCAAATCACTTTGTTCAAACGACAGATAGAAGAGGCCAGCTCCAACTTCTCGCAACAAGTTTGGAGCACGGTTGCCAAGTTTTCCCAAGACAACAAGGAAAAGGCAAGGGCTATCGACAAATTGCAGGAAGTAGCCAATCACCACCACCGCGCTTTGGAAGTTCTGCAAAGAGAACTCCAACAGCAACAGACGTTCCAACACAACGTCTCCAATTGGGCCATGGAGAAAGATCTCCAAATCAACGACCTCCTGGCCCGAGAATTCGTCAACCCTGAGCAAATGAAC
>JAJJKD010000343.1:0-12123 GCA_022376535.1 Xylariaceae sp. FL0662B | reverse complement strand
AAGTACACTATAAATTACCTCTCTAATTATCATCAATACAACTGATGTACACACTCATAACCTACATATCTATTTCAACATTACTAATGTCAAGCACGTTATGATTCCTGCTCGTATCGACGACTTCATCATCAACAAGGTTCCCGGCCGGTTGTATAAAGGACGGTCGGGCCGTGGCCGATTGGAAACAGAGAAGAGTTAGGTTGCAAACACGGCCGTATATGATGCTGCAAGTGGTCAACAGGTGATGCAAATCACAGGTCTAAATTACACCAAGTTGGATGTAGCACCGAAACCCGATCCGCACACCTTCCACTCTGTGGTATGGAAGCCGGACATTGCGTTGCTCACTCAGGATCAAATAATGTACCTTGAACCAAACAAGGCTTCAAATAGACTTGAAACTGTGGTGGATTTGATCGCCTATAAGAAGCCTGCGCTGAAAGTTCTTGAGGTTAACCTCGACGACGCCGACTCCTCGTATATGTGGTTTAGTGTTAACGACGTATCAGCCAGGGTGGCATATTTCCAATATACTTTTGGCTCGGTGAACGTTAAGAATGTAGTGAGCATAGAGACGCGCTTTCGGGAGAAGGGGAATGTTTCGTTCTACTTAACTAACCCCGAATAGGAGGCCCTTGGGCTGCCTACTGACGTCGCGTACGACCTTGCTATTGTCGAGACATCCGAAAGAGTCACCGTGGCAAGTGTGGAGTCAATCAAAACTCTAAAACCATTGCTTTTCGACGGCGCATTCATACTCCTAGTGCGGCTCGATGGCGAGGACGCGACGGCAGACGTAGACAGCGAGTCTATCGATACTTTCGAAAACCTCGACCAATCGCGTCCCCCCGAAACGTCGGGGACACCCTCTGAGTCCTCAGCTTCTCTAGTCGCCGGACCCACGAGCTCAGTCAGTTCAGAAGTCTGGGATGAAGAGGCCACAAAAAAGTCCCTTGAATTTGCTAAAGCTGATGGTGCCAGTTCCGTGTTCGAGATTGCAGCTACTCGGGACAGCCCTCTAGCGTACCTATCAAAACCCAAGGGCAGCGCTGTCGTTAGATTGCACGACCAGTCATACGGACACCTACTCGTAGCTCGTCTAGCACAAATGACACCACGAACACTTCCGCCTTCCCTCCAAGCCACCTTGGAAGCCTCAGGGTGGACTATTAGCCAAGAGACATATCCTTTCTCGAAACATGCCGACGGGATGGTAATACTTGTACTTGACGAGCTGTCGAGACCAGTGATGTCACAAGCAACTAGAAGGCAATGGGATGCCATCAAGGGGCTCGTTAGCTCAGGAAACCCCCTGCTTTAGGTCACCAAGGGTGCACAGCACCCTGTGACGGACCCAGACAACGCAATGATCAATGGCCTGTTCCGCGTGGCCCGGCAGGAGGACCCTACCGTCAAATTAACCACACTGGACGTTCAATCTAGCACAAGCCCAGCCACCAGCTTAGTGATTGCAAAGGTTCTCGAGCTGCTCCGACGCAACGCATCTTCCGAGACGGAGTATATGGAGCGAAATGGCATGTTGCATGTGCAGCGAATCATGCCGGACATAGCTGTAAACGACTTCCGGCGCGCCGAGGAAAAGGGCCTAGAACCGGTCTTGAAGCACTTCCATGGTACAGAGGTGCAAGTACAGCTGAGGGCCGAGCGTTTAGGAACCTTCCAAGGTTTGATGTGGTGCGAGAACGAAGTAAGCCAACCCGCCGCTCTGGACGCAGGCACCGTGGAGGTCGAGGTCATGGCTATTGGAGTCAACTTCAAGGATGTAGCCATCACGATGGGTATCGTGCCAGACAACGAATATAACATCGGGTTCGAATGTGCTGGTGTAGTCAAGCGGTTTGGGCCTGGCGTGACCAAGTTCAAGGCCGGTGACCGTGTCTGCATGCTCAAAGCGGGCAGTTATGTGAATCGCGCCCGCGTCTCTGTGGATCGCTGTCATGTCATCCCATCTTCGATGAGTTTCGAAGAAGCTGCTACAATCCCTTCAGTGTACTTATGCTCGCTCTACGCGATATATCACCTTGGAAATCTGAAGGAGGGCCAGGTAAGAGACAGAATTGCTTCTCTCCCCTTTAAAAGATGAGATAATCCTTATGCTAACGGCGTTCCAGTCTGTTCTAATCCACTCGGCAGCCGGTGGCGTTGGAATTGCCTGTATCGAGTTGGCACAGTACAAGAAAGCTGAGGCAAGTTTCTACCAATATTGATGCAGTCAATGAGAACCTCGTATCTAACGGGGAAACAAACACACAGATTTATGTTACAGTGGGAACAGAGGAAAAGCGCAAGTTCCTCGAGAGCAATTACGGCATCTCCCGGAGCTGTATGTTCTCGTCCCGAGACACAAGATTCGCCTCGGAAATCAAGCGAGCAACTGGCGGCTGTGGTGTGGATGTGATCATTAATTCACTGGTCGGTGAGCTTCTGGATGCATCCTGGAGAATAATTGCCGACGGTGGTAATATGGTCGAGATCGGTAAGCGGGATATTGTTGACCGCAACACCTTGTCTATGGAGCCATTTGACCGTAACTGCTCTTTCCGAGCCGTGGACGTTTCATACACTAAGGATATCAAGGACTCCTTGATTTCAAGGTTTGCCCCACCCTTTCCAGGATCGAAAGCTTTGTGCTGTCGAGAGCTCTATGTGGTCTGCTAACTTGTCGAATCCTCAGTCTTTTTGATGAACTCTTCGTCCTGATTGATGGCGGCCATATTAAGCCCATCCACCCCATAACAACGTTTGGATTTGATGACATTATCGCTGCTCTTTCCTACATTAGGAGCGGACGCCATCTTGGCAAGATTGTTATCTCGAACTCCGAAAAAGAGGATGTGCAGGTGCCGATCCGCCCGGCTGTCCGTGATCTTCAGCTGAAACCCGATGTTTCCTATCTCATCGTTGGAGGTCTTAAGGGTGCTTGTGGTACTCTAGCTATCCACATGGCGCAATATGGAGCTAGTCATATTATCATTAACAGTAGAAGCGGTATTAACGATGAGGCGTCGGCCAGCATTGTGGACAGTTGTAGGTTTTACGGCTGCGAAATCACCGAGGCCAGAGGTGATATCGGTAACATCGAATCTGTTCGGCGGATATTCAAATCTTCTAACCCTCGGATTGGCGGAATTGTTCAAGGAGCTATGGTTCTCAGGGTAAGCGATCTCTGTCCTCTTGCAATAAAAGCTGTTGGATATGGTGCCGCATAATAACGTCTTTGGTTGTGCTTACACAAGTTGATGCAGGATAAACCTTTCGAGATGATGACACTCGACGAATACCACACAGCTATTCACGCCAAGGTCCACGGAACTTGGAACCTTCACAAGGCAGCTCAGGAGGTTCTCAGTGAGCCACTTCATTTCTTTACGATGCTTTCAAGTACTTCGGGAATTATCGGCAATAAAGGGCAGGCCAACTATGCGGCGGCAAATACATTCCTGGACGCGTTTGCCAGCTATCGACAGGGGCTAGGCCTGCGTGCTAATACTGTTGATCTCGGGCTTATCGAAGGCGTCGGGTACGTTGCCGAGCAGGACTCCAGTCTTGAAGTGCGCTTCGACAAACGGTATTGGATACCAATTAACGAGAGCATGCTCCGTAAAATCCTCACATATTCGATTCTGCAACAGGACGCTAGTGTGCCGCTTAACCCCGAGAGCAGCACCGAGATGATTACTGGTGTCGGTTTCCCGCTACCCCAGGACGGTTCGGAGCTTACGCGTCAGCCTCGATTCAGCTACCTGTTCAACAGCCGCGGCGGCCAACGGGACTGGTCAGACGACGGCGACGAGACTGATCAGACTGACCAAACAATCAAAGAGTTCCGCCTGATGCATAAGGCCGGCGCTGACATAGCTGCGCTGAACCACACATGCGTCGAGGTAGTATCGGCGCAATTCTCCAAGATCCTGCGGCTCGAAACAGAGCTGGAGACAGGTGGGCCGCTGGTGGCTTACGGACTTGACTCATTGTCAGCGGTCGAGCTTCGCAACTGGATCCGCTTGAAGCTTGGTGTCGAGCTGACCACGCTTGATATAACTAACGCGAGCTCTCTTGTCTCATTGTGCGAGAAGGTCGTCTCCAAGTTGCCGCAACCTGGGGCCACAGGTAAAAGTTGATCTGGGTGAGTTCGTCATACCTTCACTGAGGCGTTTCATGGCGAGATTGAGTGCATAGAGGTCATGGTTCATTATTAGGGATACTGATTTACGGAAGAAGGATTGTTGTTACGCACTAAGCATTGACAATTGGGTTTAGAAAGGAACCTCAGCTAGCTCATTAGTTCAGAGACCTATTAGTGTGGCTTCGCCACGTTACCAAAGCACAGGATGGATACGGGGGTTAACTTTCGAAAGTTCGCTTCGGACTGTGAGAGTGGTCTGTGCGCTGCACCTAATATTCAGGAATTCCAGCTGCAACTGTACATATGTAACAGGTAGCAATTAGCTCACCGTCATCCTTACAACCCACAATCCAACAGGACCATACGGCAGTCCCCGCTGGCTATCAGCCATTTAGCGGCAGCTGTACGTATAAATCCAAGCTACTGTGGGGCTAAAAGATGACTAAGCGTACAGTCCACATTAAAATATCACCTCATACTGTACCTAGGTACCTAGTTTTAGTGAGGGATCTCCATCTCTCGATCATACTATTCACGTCCCTTTTCTTCTGCACACTACGGTGGCCCTATCTATTGTAAATAGCAGATATTATGCCTTATAATAAGTATTACTACAGATATCACCAGCGATAGAGAATCGAACCTACCGAAGAGGATATGCTCTTACAGCTTGCATCATCATCATCATCATTACTAATAAAATGTCTTGGACCAAACCATTTGTAGTACCCTGCCGGATTAGTTGTGGATGTATTATACGTCGGCCTATGGCGGGCTAGGGTAGATAGACTATACTACCGTCATCATGAATCTTAAGCAGCCCAACCCCGTTTGGCAACAGAATTATAAGATTCTCTTATTATATAACGCAGGTCCGACGCTTAGACGGGGCTTTAGCAAAGCTTACAGTCGTTTTCCAGCAAACCTGCCAATAATAGATACCACGGGCAGATCATATCACGGTAGGCATTCAATTCTGTATTTCCGAAGGGTATCTAAAATTACATTATCAGCATCAAGGGTGTAACTCTCACTACGGTATCTGCTATCTTAGGCAAGGACTACACGTAGCAGCGAAGCATCTGCATACCTATACTTAAGTACAATGCAAGACCCTGTATGGAGATTAAGAATACAGACTATCTTTTCGCTAACCCAGAGCTAGATATGAAAACCACGTTTAGTCTAATTAACAATAACCTCTCACGAGCACACGGTAACAACCAGCACGCTTACAGCTATTCAGTGCCTCAAGCATTGGCATAAAAATGATATTGCTAGGTTATGACGACTTATTCCAATAGGAGATTCAACAAGACTCAGAGGTTCAGGGGGTTCAGGAGTAAATTTAATGGTATTTTAGTGAAACACCAACCAAATCGAACAAGGTGTGTTATTTTCTTTGATTTAAATTGATCAGAACGCTGCCGACTTGTCAAAACACGTAGAATATGGGAACCTGGACAAAAACCTATGAAGCATGTGTAGTCACATGGACGAAATGGAACGACATAGATGCTGAGAGATATCCACTTGTATACCTACTTAAGTACCTAGATATCTTGTACGATCGATAGCAACGACGAGTACCAAATACCCATTACATGTACCTACTGTACAAGGCAATGCCTGTTAGTATAGATCAATATTAAAGCCGAAGAGGAAACAACGCTAGGTTGTCTTTTCAAGATCAAGAGATCGTGCTTTCCCTCGAATTTCTTAACATTAACAAGGAGCTGCATCCCATCAGGTAGTCTCGCAATCTTCTTCCCCTCCTTCATTCATCTTCGCGTAGCTTATGTTTAAGGAGGTCAATCTTTACCCAACCAATCTGTAATCATTGATCATTCGAGTTGAGCAACATCGTCTGACCGAAATGGCACCTAAGAGTAAGTTCTATAACTACCTACCATTAAACAACTCTATGTTAAGCACTTCTACCTCCGCAGGAAAGGCAGAGGACAACCAGTCCACTACCACTCAGAAGAAGCAGAATACCAACGCCACGGAGGCCAGCACCTCCACAGCATCAGCCACCCCAGCATCCGACAAGGAGGCTGCCAAGATCGTCCGCGAGAAGGCCCGCAAGCTCGGCAACACCGTCTACAGCCAGGTCAAGAAGCAGATGAAGTGGGTGACGTCGAAGCCGCCGTCCGCTACAATTCCCTCAAGATCACCGGCACCCATGTAACTCTGAAGTGGGATGAGGAGAACTCCTCCTTCACTGTTAGTGGCCGCTATGGACTCGCGGAGCTTGCCCATGTTGCGGAGGAGGATGAGGAATAGATTGTCTATGCTTTGATTCTTGTAGAGGAGAGTGTGTATGTTTTGAAGGGTCACGAACAACCATTCTACATAAATGTGTCCATTTCACACCATCTAGCTATATAGGCTTTCTAATCGTGCTTGTACCAGAGATTCAACAATACCAATGTATCTAAAAATTCGGATGTAAGACTTTCTCGGTGGTAATAGATGTCGTTTTTGATTTTCTAACAGCTGTAATTATATCGACGAAATATTTCTCCAAGACGAATCATACTGTAATAGAAATCCGCTCTAACTGATCTAGGTTTCTCGAGGCACAAAATGGAATGGAGGTTTAACCACAACCAGTAGGTCAAAATGGATATTTCGCAGTGAGCCCTGTACGCTGTCGTCGTATACCTGGTCACTCGATTCTCTGAGAAATAACCCCATGGCATTAGAATGCGCTGCAGATGACGTACGATGTAGGAATGTCTACCACTCTTAGTTGACAGCGTTAGGATCTCTGCCCTTTTTTACAGTACATTCGTGAGCCAGAATAGTCGGCCAAGATTGATGGCCGATGCTGACCTGCCCGCTCCCCAACCCAGAAATAGGGGTCTTGTTCCTTAGTGCCAGTCGCATAGAAGTCAAAACTAACGGAAGTATAATATCGGCGGCTGCAAATGGAGTACCACTAGAGGACGATATAGTTAAGAAACTCTAGGTTGCTATGTGAATAATGTGATGAAGCGCTTATGTGCCCACACCATTGACAATGAGAGGGGGTAGATCTGCTAAGACGCACAATTGCGGTAGCGATGGTAGAAAAGAGGCCATATGGGTAACCTTCCGGCCGCGCCGATGACTTCCTCCCTGGCGCGGACCAACGGAGTTGTCGCATTTACAGGTATATTTAGGGATGGATACATACTCATATGTTAACATTTATACGAAATACCTACCCAGGTACCCAGGCTGGCTGATCATGTTAAAATACTGAGTTGGTGAAAATTCTGCTAACTCCAATCCTTTTGATTTTCACGAGACCAAACCGACTCTTAGCTAAAACAAAACGGCGGTGCAGTGGTACTTAAAACACCCCTGGCCGACTACGATTCAACTACAAATTCTTGTACAACCAACACTACTCAACTAGAAGAGAAATAACACTGGCAGTAGAAATTTCTACCCGTTTGTTGTCCCTTCGTTTAACTTGGACCCTGGTTCTCTAACTATAAACACCTACATCATTTGTCCACTCCTTCCACCCCTAAGTAGCCAAGTAAACCCAACTCTAACCAAGAGTTAATCACCATAACCGACAGCGCCGCCTCCCTTAGTCCTGTCGTCATCACCGGTGGATGTAGCTGCATCGTCTTTCATCTTGCTAGGGGACTCCTTGAGCGTGATCCGAATTGCCAGATTCATGTCAATCGATATTAACACCAATCGCAATCGCCCCCCAGGCATCATATATCACACTGGTGATATTTCATCTCTTGTTGAAGTCGAGGCCCTGTTTGCTAAGGCCAAACCTAAGACCATTTTCCACGTAGCATGCCCAGACTCCACCGCCCAGCAACCTGCGGTCTTTCAAAGAGTGAACGTGGTTGGCGCTCGCAACCTACTTGCTTCAGCTAGAAACGTCAAAACGGTACAAGCTTTTGTTAATGTCTTCACGTCATCTGTCATCCACGACAACTTGACCGATCTGATTGATGCCGACGAGTACCTCCCTGTTCTTCAGTATCCAGCGCAAAAGCGTGTCTACACTCTGACCAAGGCCGAGGCCGAAGCTGAGATCCTCGCCGCTAACCGCGAAAATGGCGACTCATCCATGTTAACTGTTTCTCTGCGTCCCGCTGCCGCTTTCGGAGAGCGCGATACTATCTGTATGGGCAAGATCGTTGCTAATGCCCGTGCGGGAAAGGCGAAGTTCCAAATGGGCCCGGGAAACAATCTCAACGACTTCGTCTACATATCTAATCTCGTTGACGCTCATATACTCGCCGCCGATGCCCTTGCACGCGCATATAGGAAACTTTCATCACCTCTCAATATGCGCGTAGATAGCCAGAGCTTCAACGTCACCAACGACGAGCGCGTTGAGTTCTGTGAGTTCTCTCGAGCCATTGCAGCATCGGTCGGGATTCCAATCAATAAAGAGGAAATCAAGGTAATTCCCGTATGGCTTGCCTTGACAATGGCCGCTATAAGTGAGTGGATGACTTGGCTTCGAACTTGAGGCAAGGGACAGCCTATCGTAACCCGAGAAGCGATCCACCTCACGACTATAACACGAACTCTTAGCTGTGAAAAAGCAAAGAGAGTCCTAGCCTATAAGCCGAAAGTGAGCGTGGATGAGGGCCTCGCGATAGCTGGAAAGTGGTTCAGGGAAGAGTCGAAAAGGGCCGAAGATGCAAAGAAGGCAGCCTAAGTAATAGTCTTCTGAAGTCAAGTGGTACTTGTAGATTTCATCGCACATTTCCATTTGGGCTCCCGGTTGGGCTTTTTTGAACACGAGGTAATAATCCGTAAACCCAGAGGTCTGGTTTGACAAGAGAAGCAGTAGCCTAGTAACTAGCCGCTCCTAATAGTAGCCTCAATATTATTCTTACCGCTTGTAATGCTACAGCTTTCGGGTTTCTTTCCCCAGGGACGCTTTCATTAATGCAACTAGGTATGTGGGAGACTACGTGGCAATATTCTGGATACCAATCTGCTGCTCCCCCCTTTCCCCTTTTCTTACTAGCCTCTTCTGCAAACTTCCCAACTGCTGTCGAGCCTTGTGTTGTACAGCACAGCCAACATTTAGGTAATCTCGCATGCAGTTTCTTGCTTCGGCACACACGAGTGACTTAATAGTGGTCGTAGGTATGATGCCAAACAACTACCTAGGTACACTATGTAATTACATGAAAAGCAATATGGAAGACTTACAGGCCGCGAGGCGCACGCGAAAAACTATCATTCCTACGTACGTACTTCTCGACTGAGATACGAATAACAAGTTGGTTAAACAAGGGAGTTGAGTTATCAGCGTAGAAAATTATTGTAAGCTTGGTCCTCCCCATATACTACCTCCCTGTATTGTATCGACCGAGCCACCGTACATGAAGATTACCTACAAGGACTCTTCAACGGATTTCGTATCACCCCGTCCACACATCAGGGCCCGGTGGAACATAGGCATCCGGCTCAATGCTACCCAGATTTACCAAGATCCCGGGGTCGGTGCCCTTATACGCCCCAGGGAATTGTACAAGTGGAGCGGGTGACCCGCTACCGCCTCCTGTGATCTCAATTTGTGAGCATGCGAGGTAGAACTGGGCTTTGCCTGCTTGCATAGCCATGTGCAGGGCAATGTGCTCAACGCGAAGAAGGTATTCTCCATCGGGAGTGGTAGCTGGGATCGTGGCATTCGTAGTCTTATACTCATCTGATAATGTGCGTTAGCTTGTGTTTCGTCGCTTAAGCATGAGGTCAAACTTAAGGGCGTGACTTACTCTGGCCTGGCCAGGTGAGCTGTTTGTTCTGGTCTATGGTAGGCATCTCTGTATGGATTTTGAACCAGACTGCAGTATCCGGAGTCAGTACCTTTTCCTTTCTAGACGCTTTGGCGAATGCTTGGGGTTCTATTTTGGAACTCAATAATATTCCGGAAGCAGCACTTTTCCTTGCACTGGAACTTCAAATATAGGTGACTGCGGTGTTAAATAAATGACCATATATCTACTTACCAGCACCAGAGCCGTCCCAGGTTGTTGCTGAAGACCCTTCAGGGACCTTGGCTAGATAATATTGTGTAGGCCCCGGATGATTGACCTGTTGTGTAGATATATAATGAATTGTGGCCCCCGCAGGGACAGTTGCAACATTAGCTGCATTCCCAGACTGGTAACAGCGAATATCTGGGCTTTCTGCGTTCTCAATACCCTGCTTGCTCTGAGCGTTCTTCGTAATGCGCGTGGAGGACCAATCCGCCTCCTCGGCCTTGCCATCTACAACAAGTCGCGGAAATGTATCTGACACTGTTAGAGAAGATATCCTTTGAAATATGATCAGGAATCGACGTACAATGAGCTTGAACCGCCGTTGCGGTAAGCAACAGATTAGTTAGGATCTTCATGTTGACTGTTGACCTTGATAAAGGGCAAGGCAACGTGCAGTTGTCAGACTGGGGTTTACGTGAACTTATGTATCTTAACTAGGTAGCTATTCTCTCCCGATGTAGACTGTTAAGGGACTCAGAAAATAGAGTAATGCAATATATTACGGAATTAGGGATCAATCATAGTGTTGCTTTTCTCTATGCATAGCCAACAATATTGTCTTTGGCCGCCGCCATCTCCGTCCTAGCCTATAGAGTACTTTACGGTTAAATATCTTGGTCTAGGGATTACACGTGTACATCAAACCCGTTCAAAATCTCTTGGCATTGTAGCTGATGAAGCGCTGTATCTGCCGAGAATGTGGAGAAAGCAAAGTTGGATGTGCCAGTGGTCAGTCATGAGATAGGATAGATTAGCTCGGTATATACGAGCTTCGATCCCAAACTTTCTATGGCGATGGGAGAGATATTCGGTATGTATTTATTGTGAAACGAAGAGTTTCCACGTATATTTCTTGTTACTTCTGGTTAGTGCGTTATCGTTTAATTTCTAAACTCAAATATTCAGCACTAGTGAGTATTGTGACAAGAAAAAGGGATGTGAGTGGCGAAAGTAGTATGATTGAGAGATGAAGATCTCAAACTAAAATACAGTGGGAATTAGGTATTTAGTATGGACTGTGGGCTTAGTCACCTTTTAGCCCCACAGTATCTCGAATTTCTTGACACATCACGGGCTTCCTACGTTCCCCAGTATTCGTGCCACATACCTAATCATACAATACCAACACTCATCGATCTTATTACCAGGCCAAAGTGTTATCCTAAGCGCACAGTGCACGCTAAAATATCACCTAGTACTGTATTTTAGTTTAGGAGCTTGATCTCTCAATCATACACTATCGCCACTCACGTCCCTTTTCTTCTTCACACTGTGTTGTCTCGCAAAGTATACACGATAGGACGTAACTATTTAAGCCTCACTCAGGACCATTACCACTAATACATTCATATGGATAAGAAGCTGATATTAATGATAAACTACCTGGTATTTGCAGGCATGCGTGCGCAGGTTTCCATAATTGCAGACTGGCATGCGTTCGTAACGAGTAAAATAGATTCTAATAGTATCCCCCCTATTCAGTAAAGGGATCCACAACGACACCGATATTTGCATAGGAAAATACGCTATATAGTAATTACATTGACGAGGTCACCCGTAACACTCACCCGAAGGCATATACGTATTGACGAGGCTTAATGTTATATTATTTGGGAGTAATTATGAGTTGGTAACATTCGTTGGATGCACGTAGCAGCCTGTGTGCAAGACCCATTTGAATACTTTACTAATCTTCATTAAATCTTATCGAGGTAATTCGATGGCTTAGCATACCTTAAGTTTTGAAGCATACGCATTTGAGTGCGCAGAGCCTCAATTTAGCTCATGACCTTAGTAAGCCGTGATAATCAGGATAAATCCTAACTATATCAGATCGTAGGAACACAATAGGCCGTTTATACCATCACATAGGGGCGTTTATGGTTCTTCCAAAGCTTAGCATGTGGTCCAGGAAAATAAAGCTCTCCTGTAAATCCTCTATATGATAAA
>JAJJKD010000342.1:0-12180 GCA_022376535.1 Xylariaceae sp. FL0662B | reverse complement strand
TACGTATTTTTTATTAATTTTTTATTAATTTTTTTTAATTTTTTTTATTTTTATTTTTATTTTTTCCCTTTTTTTAAACTTTATTATATTTTATATTATTTTATTTTTTTTAATATTATTTTATTATATTTTATTATATTATATTATATTATATTATATTATATTATATTAATTATATTATATTATATTTTAATTTATTTTATTTTTTTTTATATTTATTTTATTTATTAATTCTTTTAAATTTTTTTATTTTTTTATTTTTTACTTTTTATTTTTTTTTACTTTATTTTATTTTATTGTCGTTTTATTAATTAATTATTTAAATGTTTTCCGAAATTAGAAATAAAAAAAACAAAATAAAAAATAAGAAAGTGAAATAAATTTACCATATATTTTTTTACTTTATAATATAAGTTTATTATTATTATTATTTTTTTTTAATTCGTTATTATTTACTTTTAACTATTATAGCTATAAGATCTTTTTATTCCTTTTTAAGATAATATATTTTTTCCTAGTATTAAAAGCGAGGAAAATAATACTCATTATTTTATTTTATTAAATCCTAAGGTAAGTAATTATTTTTTTAATTTATTTATTAATAATTTATATTAATATTTATTATATTAGGTACCTAATTTTATACCGAATCAGTTTATTAACCTTAAAAAGGTTAATAACGTTGATATTAACCATTTAGAAAATATTAATAATATATTTTCGAACTTTATTAATTTACCTTCCCCTTTACGTAATTCTGTAAGTTTTTTTCTTTTTAATATTTTTATTAATTTATAATAATTAATTTATAATAGGAAGAGGATAATTCTTTTACTTATAATAAATATAAAAAGTCCTTTAAAAAGGTATTAAGTTTAAAACGGCATAAAGCCTTTTCTTTAAAACGTAGGACATGCTTATATAATTAGCTTTAATTTTATTATTTTTTTCGTGATTTTTCTAATATTAATGATATATTTTGTTTTTATAATATTATTTATTTTATATTAATTAGAATTATTTTTCTATATATTTTTAAATATAAAATAATATAAATTATTTTTTTAAATAATATTTCTTTATTATTATTAAGTAATATTACCTATTAATTATAATTAAATATTATTATTAAACTATTATTTTATTATATTAATTTATTATTTATTTATATTATTATTTAATTATTATATAATGTAAAATTTTTATTTATTTTATTTAAGGAATTTTTTTTTTTTTTTTACCCTTAGTTTTAGTAACTAACTAAACTAACTATAGTTAGTTTTAGTTAGCACTTCTAAAAACTATAGTTTAGTTAGTTTTAATTATAAAAACTATAGTTAGTTTTAGTTAGCACCCTAACTAAACTAACTAAATTTTCAACCCTGTCTGTCTCTCGGACAGATTTGAACTTGACCCAAAATGGCGGTCTCTCCCAAAACTTGAGAAACTTGAAGTCTTATTCAAAAGATAATCCAGTTTGGCCGGGCACCACTTCCAAGTCAAATTGCCACGATACCTTCGCGATAAACAGCCGAATCACTGTCGAGGCAATCACTCCTCCGGGACAGCCTCTTGGGCCCCGGCTGAACGGTTTGGAAGCTGTCAAGTTGTCGCCCTTGTATCGCGGATTGAACCTGGAATGGTTTTGTGGCAACCAGCGTTCCGGGCGGAACTTGGGCGGGTCGGTGAAGAAGCGCGGGCTCCTTGCTGCAGCGAAATAACTAATCTGACAAATAACCTAAATCCATCAATCGTCAATATGTGTTCCGAGCGAAGGAGCAGCAGCTAGACGTACCCCCTGAGGAATATACGTTCCGTCGACAAGCGCACCAGGGCTCACGCGGGGCAACCCATCCACCGTATCTTGGTGGAGCCGAAGACTTTCTTTCACACAGGCTTGTAAGTAATGCAGGTCCGCTATAGTCTCGGTGTTGATTTGGTCGCTGTCCGTGAATGCTGTCCTGATCTCCTTCACCAAAGCTGCGTAAGCATCTGGTTCCCCAAGGAGGAAAAAGATCAAGGAGTAGAACTGGTTTGCCAACGGCTGCCAGCTTGCCAGCAGTAGCTGCCCTGCTACATTCTCTAGATGATAGATGTGCTTCCGGTCTTCGGGTACCGGCTTGTCGGCCGGAATGAGTTGTTCAAAATAGTCTAAGTGCTCCGTCTTGCCTCGACGCTCGATCCGCGTCTTGACATCTTCGGCATTCATATTGATAAGTCGGGGCATCACAAACCAAATCGATGGTGGGATGGTCAGGTACATCAAGGGGGTTAGTAGCCGGAATTTTCTCGTGACCTGGCTCATCGTTATGAACAAATTCAGCTTCAACGTGGAGCTGAGAAGCAATGTCTTTCACTGCTTCCAGGTTAAAAATGCCAACCGGTTCCATAGGCTGGGGGACTTACTGTCTCGCACCTGGCCCATCTCGCGACCGTAAGTCATATCCGCAGAGAGGTCCAACGCTAGCCAGTCCGTCCAACGTTGGAGTTCTGCTCCTTGTTCGCTTGTCCCCACGACTTTCATTTTCTCGATGAAGAGGTTACCTAATGCGCTTTTGAATGGTTCCCTCTTTTGCTCGCAGGTTCCTCATACTGAAGGCGGGCGCAAGGGTTTTCGCTAGTTGGCGATGCTTAATCGGATTTGTCTCTCCCGAGATCCCACCGTCGCCCGTGTCCAGGGCATCGTACCCGACTTGGACGAATAGCTCTAGGTTTTTCTCCTGGGCAAGGTATATGTCTGCCGTAGTCACTCAGGTCAATACAACAAAAGTCTACCGGCAACCCCACCATGCAGATCTGACCTTTTGCTGCCTGCGGTGTAAGGAACACGAGCTCGTTGGGAGCAATGCGGACAATATCACCTGCGAGAACCGTCAGACTTGTATCAATGAGCGGATGTAGCGAGTGTCTAGAGTATACAATATTTTCTGAGCGCATCCTCAACTATCCATGGGTATCTTCCCGTTGTACTTAATGTCGAAAATGTTAATCCCCAAAATGTAAGCCTGTAGAGGTGGGGAAAAGTTAAGTGAGATAGATCCCTACTTGGCGTAGGCCCACCAAAGATCGGTGATGGCAGCAATCTTGGGGCCCGAGTACTTGGAAAGTGGATGGAATTTGAGATTGTAGGTAACGCGGCCGATACAGTAGGCGATGATCTACGCCAGGGAAGATGAGGTTGAGTCGTTGATGACGATTCCATATATGAAGGCCAGACTCACCAATGCAGCGATAACGGATGACAGTTGGTATATGGATACATTGCTATTCATCCAACCCCAGAAGTGGCTTTGCAATGCCATATCACGGTTCATTTGCTACGATAGTAGGGTGCAAACAAAAAAAAAAAAAAAAAAAAAAAAAAAAAATCAAAGGGCAGCTAATTTGAAACCCACGATAGATGGCTACTGTTGTTAAGTGGCTGTGTGTAAGGTGTGTAAATTGTTAAGTAAGGGGGTTGTGGAATATGTGGGGAATTGGCTGCTTTGTGGCAGTTAAGGAGATAGAAGAAAAGAAAAATTCAGCGGCTTATAGTGAAGAAGTTAAGCACGGAGTTCCCGAGTTATAATGGATCACATTTCCCTAGCTAATAACATTTGAGCATATTGATATGAAATCGCGCAAGTGTAATTTGCCTATCTATAAGTTAATTCTCAGTAAATTGGTTTAACAACGAGCGAGGCTCCCCTCCTAGTTTGGATCGTTTTCGAGTGTACCAAGTAGGCGCCTATATATGAATAGAGTGGCTATTCGTGGTTCTTTAGTGACTCATTTATTCTCTGCCTGATTTTGCTATGACAGGGTTTCTAAAGCTATTGGAATATCTGGTGGCTGGTATGTGAATATGGAGGATGCCCTCCTACCTGTGATACCTCTTCTACTACTACTATCATCAATACAACTGATGTACACACTCATAACTTGGCTACGTACCTTAACCATGAACTGATGGAAAGGGAGCCCTCCCTTTATCCCGCGAGAATGACCAGAGCATGCGGGAAGCCGACGCGTATATTCCGACATTGGGACGAGATAGAACCGCCAGCACGTCCGCATTTCGACCCACGATATTCAGCATGGGAAGAGCCGCGAAATAGCTATCATCAAAGGAAAGTTTGCTCAATTGGTTTTTTCCCCCAAGCCCCTGGAAGGCGTTGGGTCGAGTTGGCTTTCTGCATGCATTGGTAGAATTCGGTCGTCGCGAAATGAGATGATTGGCTGAAATGGACAGCAGAACCAACAACACTTGATGGCTTATCTATCCAAAAATATGCTTCTAACATGCCCGCGCACGCATGTCGCGAACCGTCGATGAAACTGTAACTCGAGTTAATTCATTCTCCGTAGCAAAGCGCCCGTATCGAAGCTACGTCGGTCTTATTTCTTCGGGCCATAAGTAATTGTTGCTCGACGGGTCGATGTGGCTCATCCCACAAGTGTGAGTCTCGACTGTCCACATCAATAGGCGTACTCACCTGCTGCGCACGCCCAAACCCTCCGAATGGCTTCTGTTCAAATCTTTGAAGGCGAAGTTAGCTTTGACGCGCCAAACGGCGGAAAACCAGGTAGTACTTGGTATAAAGTCCATGGCAGCCTGGAGGACGCCCTTATCCCACCGCTTGTCGTTCTCCACGGAGGGCCTGGAGCCGGTCATCAATATCTATCGCCGCTTACTAATCTGTATGAAAAATACGGAGTTCCGGTTGTATTCTACGACCAAGTCGGCTGTGGACGGTCTACTCATTACCGAGAAAAGATAGGAGATACTTCGTTCTGGACCTTCGACCTTTTCATTGACGAGCTCGACAATCTAGTCGATCATTTGAAGCTACGAGACAGAGGTTTCTTCGTCCTTGGTCAGAGCTGGGGTGGCATGCTCGGCGCTGTATATGCTACCCGCCATCCAAAAGGGCTAAAGAAGTTGATTATTGCTAGCTCTCCGGCCAGCGTCCCTCTCTACGTGGTGGGGAACAATCAACTGCGAGCTGAACTGCCGCAAGATATCCGAGAGGCGCTAGAAAGTTCTGACCACGGAAGCCCAGAGTATGAAAGGGCTAGTACATTCTTCTACAAACAACATGTATGCAGCCTCGATCCGCGTCCCGAGGATGTCAAAAATGCATTCAAAAACCTTGAAGAAGACTCTACTGCCTATATCACTATGTGAGGAAGTCTGTCTCGTTATTGAATACGCATCGCAATACTAACCCCAAGAAAACATAGGCAAGGACCGTCTGAGCTTGTAATTGTAGGCAGTCTTAAAGATTGGGAAGGATGGAAGATTGCCCACGAGATCAGGGTGGATACTCTGGTCCTGAATGGCAGATACGACGAGATGACTGACATCTGCGTCGAGCCGTGGTTCAAAGCTATCCCTCGAGTCAAGTGGGTGACTTTTGAGAACTCCACCCATATGGCACACTGGGAACAGCCTGAACGTTTTCTACAGGTCTGCGGTGGTTTTCTATCAGGCTGAACCATCCCAAGGACTGGCATACATGCACGGAAGTATGATTGGTTCAGGCTTAACGCGTGGAATGAGATCTCTTGTTGCCTCATATCTCTTCCGTTATCGTTGGTTATGCGCAGGCCGAGTTCTACATGCCAGAGATACTAACGCTTGGCTCCCTGCATCCTACCTACGACCAGGCGAATGTCAGTGGCTGTGCAAATTCGTTTGACGCTATAGTGCAACGATTTCTGAGGATTGGTACAGCGGTCCTTTTGATCAAGCAGCTTTTGCGATGTGCAGCCAGCGGGTGGAAGACGATCGCATATGGATGCAGATACAAGGTTCCCATCAGAGATTACTGTGCCTCGCAGCCATTCAATTCTAATAGCGAACGGTTGTTGCTCCCGTAATTATTCAACTTGATGCTGATGACCTTACAATCCTGATATGTTGTGAAGCCTTGCGCTTTGGTTTACTAATAAGGATACAAAAGGGAGGGGGGGGAGGGGGGGAATCAGGAAAGCTAAAGCTGACCGTCGTTATATACTTTGTCATAGACTTGCACAAGAATAAAACGAGGAAGAAAAAGATAATGAACCAGCTAATATGGATGACCACCAGCGTATGAATCCAATTTACGAAGGTAGGGTCGCTCCAGAAGATCCGATGGTAAAAAATGAAAAGGTAATAGATGTGTCTGGGCATCTTAGGTACCCAGCAGATAATTATGACCATCAACACCCCTCATCCTGAAGTTCCTAGAAAAATGCCGCATTTCACAAGCTGGGCGGACACTAGGCACACTCTGGGTATTGAATTAGACGCTGAAAGCCGCCGCCGGGGGATAAAAGAGTCGGCGCCAAATTACCCAAATAGGCGAAGAGTTGGTACCTAGCTAGGTTATATACCTAGGTACATAGATCCCAACTTCCTGGCCTAGATCTCGTAATTAGTATACTGGCTCCAACAATGCCGACTGGTACACCGCTCGGACTGCCTGATTTTCAAATCGCCATCATTCAGGATGGCAACAGTGCCCCCAAACTGGCCGACGGCGTGCCTCTTCCAGTGCTCAGAAGCGGAACAGTTATGGTGAAGACAGCCGCGGTAGCCCTGAACCCGAGCGACAACAAAATGGGCGCGACCTTCCCTACTCCCGGCGCTACCATCGGCATGGACTTCTCCGGCATCATAGTAGAAATACACCCGGGAACCGAGACAGATCTTCGCATCGGCAATCGCGTCTGCGGCATGATCCACCCGTCTAACCCCAGCGACCCTACCAATGGGGCGTTCGGGGAATACGTCCGGGCCCGCCCCGGGCTACTCCTTCGTGTCCCGCGGGATATGTCTGTGGAGCAGGCGGCGACGCTGGGCGTGGGCCTGGTGACAAACGTGCTGGCGCTGTGGGACCCGTGGGCGCTGAAGACGCATCCGATACAGGAATTAAGAGGTGGACTACCGAGCGTTATACAAGGCCTTCATCTGTTAAAATCCGGGTCTGTATCGGGGCGAAAGCTTGTAGCTACCTTGTAATTAACGTGGTGACGAACTTTTCGGCTTATATCTAAGTACATTGAATACCTAGGTAGGTACAAAATGTGGATCCCAAAAAGGGGGTCTTGCCATTGACCCCTATTCATACGATCTCCCCAGCTACAACGGCGCCACGTTATCCTTCATAGTAAACCCGATACGCTCGATATCCCAGAATTTTCTCACATCGACCACGCGGACTGCCAACTGGTCAAGGAGACACAATCGCTCGTCTACGTCAAGGGTAATACCTCCCGAGTCCAGCCCAAAGTCCGGGTTGTCAAAGGTATGGCCGAGGACGGCGTCAAAGCGGTCGAGCGCCAGAGATCTAGACCTAAATAAGATGCCGAAGATGCAGATACATGTGGTGGTGAGCGAGCAGAATATCAAATCCGCGACCCATCGCCGCGAGCTGATGCACGTCTGCGTGGATGGTCGTTGTGATGTTGGCTTCGGCGTACTAGTAAAATTCGTCAGGCCGCTTAATTACCTTTCGCCATGAGTAAGAGGTTTGAATGTGATGCTTGAGCCTATTAGTAGCTATATATCCCAAGCCCTAAAGCTCAGTTCCCTCCAAGCCTATCAGACGTTGGAACCCAAAAGCCATAGTGGTCGGTAGTAACAACCATATCTGGAAGTACGTGTTAATTATAGCTAGTCATTAGCTCTAACGCTTACTACAGACTCTAACATAATGTGCTGGACGCATGCAGTTCTTTTCATATTTTCTACGATCGCCATGTTTGATCCTTGGAGGATAGCATCCTAATTGACAAGCTTACCATAAGGGCGAGCTATGCCAAACACTGCGTCTGTAATTTCTAGCTAGGGCGACAAATGACTTTATCATGAATCGAGTAGGTTTGACTCTGTGGCCTTGGTGACTTGCTCTTACTCCAAACCCATCATTATTCCAACTTGGTATGAATTCTACTCTTGAAACTCAACACGCCATGATTATGTCTAGATCAACGGCGGTAAATGTTGAAGACAAAGTTTATAGCCAGAAAAGTGAAAGTAATAATAGCGGGTAAAAAATGTGTGATACATCTCTAGAATTACTAGCCACCGAAAATCAAGTTGAGAGCTTCATCGTCTAGTAGTGTACAGTCGCTTAAGGATTTCTTGATTGGATTAGATTCCTATTTGACGAACCATGCGCAACAACACACTGCATTGTTGGATTACGGGATTATGAGCAATAGTTTGAGACAAGTCACACATGCTCGTGTGACTTGCAGGTGGAACTATAGTTGACGGAATAGTTCAACCAACAGTTACCGTATCACTAGTATTTGCTCACGATAACAGCGTCGTAAGAAAACCGAAGTTTCTCATTTGCTTTTAACAGACCGTATCCCCAGTGAAAAATCGTGAACTACCTCGACATATTCTACAAATCTTTTTTCACATAATTTAGGCTTACAAAAAGGTTTCCCTACAAACTCCAGATACACTTGAAATTCTTCTCAGTAAATTGGCGAACGATTATAGCTATCAACACTGGTCACTATCCGGTTTTAGAAGATGGAGACCCAGATTACCCCGAAGAAGCTCAATAGAAAGGCTACCGAGTTCAACGGCAAAGCACCTGACTCAAGTGATCCTCATACTATCGACAAAGCTCCTAATTGGGTCCAACGAGCTTCAAGCAAGGCATTTAACGAGCCAAGAGAACAGCCATGGAAAAAGACATTCGGAAACACTGTTGATTGTCAGCTCGACGACCAACCTGAGCTCGTCACCGTCGAAGATCTCAACTCTACGCTCCCCTTCCGTCGCTTACAAAATACTGTGGCTGCCTAATGCCACAAGAAATTTTCACTAAGTCTGTCAACGGGCTATATATCACAATATGCCATGTGGTAGATGTCAAAATCAAAAGGAATGGAAGTTAGCAGAATCCCCACCAACTCAGTACTTCAACAGTAGGGTTGGTGAAGTTAAGATCACAAGTCTCTTGGTAAAGGATTAGAGGGATATTCAACATAGTTAATTCTTGGCAAGCAATTTGGAAATTAGAGGAAATACTAGAATTTTCGAGCCTACAATTGAATCTTAAGTCTCTGTGGTCGTGTCCGGAAGCATACAGCATACTTTTTACATCTATCAGCAAATAAGTCTTTTTCCATAACTAAGTTGTAATTATGGGGATGCGTAGTAGCAAATGAGTCTCAACTACTCGTTGGCGGAGCCTCCGCTCAAAAAATGGCTTGGCTGATTATTACACAAAACTGAGAATAATTCTCTCAAATGTAACTATCCATCGGGTCATTACATGTTTCCATCATGCATGTAGCCTGCTGCAAAATTTCGTGTAATAGAGTGAGAAAAGGGGAAGGTTTCTCAATACGATCCTTCCGCTCCTGCTCTAGTCCGACTCTAGGCGAATATCTCTCCTGTACATAACCATCCACGCCATGGAGAAGATATTAACTAAAACAATTCACATTCAAGTCATTGTACTGGCTGGCTCCGGCCCTAAAAGCTATAACCCTGGCCGCTGTAAACCAGCTCATTAACACCTATTTATTTCATTTCGGCCATAATTTCATAAGAAAATCAACAGTTAATTCTAACTCACCACGTCCTGCATATACGTTCCCATATGAGTTGGACAACACCTTATCGTTTCAAATTCACGAGCCATTAACCATGGCTAGGGATCTGCGCTCAACAGCAACTATGCCTCAAGAACCGCGTCAGCTAGAGGCAGAGCTAGCGTTTCTTCAATGGAATGACATATACAACGTCGAGAAACCTTTCCAGACATTCATCAACTTGCCGTCGGATGCTGAGGATAAGCGATCGACTAACCTAATGTGGGAGAAAAGACCTAAGATAATTCGCGATCTTAGAAGCGTGAACACATTTGAAATAGACGAATCTGGTTTCATCTTCCGAAATTACCCCTCAAGACTGACTGAATTCTCCGATAAGAACAAGATTCTTACAACTTATCTGCCTGAAGTGGAGGATATTATCAAGAAAGAGCTTAAAGGAGTAGAGAAGGTACGTGGGTTCTATTTCAGATGATATGTTCTAATTTTGACTTACCAGTCGATAGCTATTCATTTTTGACTGGAGGGTATGTATAATTAACCTCCTCCCTAGGAATCGTAATAACTCACCTACGATAGTTACGACGAGCTGAACATGTGAAAGAAGATACGGTTGTGGACCTAAATAACCCAATGAATTGGTTGCTTCCGGCTGAGTACGCACATGTCGGTTAGTCTTATTATGTCGTTTTCTAATTCCGTGCGCAATGCTAAGTTGTCGATCGATAGATCAGAGTCCAATCGCAGTACTAAACCGTATTCGCCTTCAATTCCCTAGTGAAGCAGAAACTCTGCTCCAAGGGCGCGTTCGAGTCGTCAAGTGAGTTTATTTACTTCCGAACATTTATCATGACCCACGTAATTGTTTTAACTAATTGAGATATTAGTGTATGGCGCCCAATTGGTCAAGTGAGAGAATGGCCTCTTGCTTTGTGTGATGGTAGGACCGTGGATGACTCTGACTTGGTTGAATGTGATCACATTCGTCGACATTATACAGGTTCGACGATGTATCTACTTGAAAGGCCGCGGCACCGATGGTACTATTTAAGTAACCAGACTCCCGATGAGGTTATCATATTCAAGAACTTTGACTCCTCTGAAAATGTTGAGGCGCACTGTGAGTTACCTAGAAGAAGAAAAAGTGTTTCTCGTCGGTAATCACTAACTCGGATGAAAGACTCGCCTCATGCAGCATTCAAGCAATGCAAGGAGAATCTCGAGGCTAGAGGACGATCGAGTATTGAAGTCAGGGCTTTAGTCTTTAGTCCACAGGATAGCTGAACTACGGTTATCGAGAAAGACTAGAATATTGGGTTGCTTCGCTAGCTAGCATCGTATATCAGATAAGACAGACATCAAAACAAGCATATTTTGTCGTAGAGATGATTACCCAAGATTTTTGCGAGATTGAGTTTCGGCGTACTCGATTGGAGGTACCTATCGCTTTCAACTGGCCAGATCACTTCATAGATCGTCGGGCCAATTAATTCATTGCGAAAGAGAAATAACTGATCAATAACTAATACTACACTAGGGACGTCTCTGTCCGTCGAAGTCATGGACTCATTGCGAAAGAGAAATAACTAATAAACTAATACAACGCTTGGGTAATCTCCGTCCATCAAAGTTATGATATTGACTTCTCGAAGAAACCATATGAAGGTGGCCTGTACGACACATCTCTGACGTGAGAATGTCAATATTCTTAAGCCCACCCATGACGGTAACTTGCTAGCCTGCCGGTGAGGCGGGTCTGAACCGTACAGAAATAATCGTATACGGCCAAAGTGTCCTGTCCCTCGCGCATAAGAACATTATGAGGTATCTCAGATACATGATCAGAGATGAACTGGGTTGCCAGTCCTCGTGCTCTTATCGCTGGCGCAGACTCGCGCAAACCCAATCTTAGGTAGGTCTTCCATAGGATAAACCTGAGCCGTGCGATTTCCGCGACGCACTTCTCGAACTTGTCATCCTTCAAGACGTTTTCGCATGTTGATCTAATAAAGTCTCAGTTAGCTAGTTCTAGTAACGCAGATAAACTAGTCACCAGGCACTTACCGCGCTCCGTCGAAATCTCCAGATGCACATTTGAGAGTCGCCACCATATAGATATTCTCTAGGCAACTAAGCTCATTCAGCCTAAACTTTCCTTCCGATACTTCGTCCATGATAGATTCATGCAGCCGTAGTGCCTCTAATGTCTGCCCGGCGTGGTGATACATGGTGGCCTGGACGAAGCTATAGTGAAAGAAGAGCCAAGTGCCGTGAGACTCTGCTTTGATAAGGTCAACAGAGCGCTGCGATACTTCAAGAGCTTCAATGGACTTTCCAGAGGCCATCAGAGTGAACGACTTGACGAAATAGTACTTCGCCCACTCGTATGGGAGCAATGACTCAAATGAGTCCCATTTCTCATAATGCTTGCGGCACCCTTCTATTATGCTGTTCGCTCCTTCGAACTCCTCCTTCTGTAGAAGACCAATACTGTAGTCCGACCAAGCATTTTGCAAGCGTATTTCGTCCGCTCGTGTAGGAATACTTGTCAATTTCAATTCATTGAAGAGTTCATGCCGGATACGTAGTGCCATCACGCGGTAACGTAAGGATTGTTTGCGCCTTTCGAAG
>JAJJKD010000341.1:0-12324 GCA_022376535.1 Xylariaceae sp. FL0662B | reverse complement strand
TTTATAAAAAATTAATAACCTTACTACTTAAAAAGTATTCGAATTTATAAAATTCGATTAAATATATATTACCGAAAAATTTTTTAATATACGGCTTATATAAAAAATTAAAAAAAAAAAACTAAACTATATAAAAAATTACGATTAATTATTTAAAACTATAAAAATAAAAAAAAGGAATTTATATTTATATAATTACTAATTATTTAATAAATAAATTAACGCTTAATACTTATATTAATACCTTTATTATTTAAAATTTATAATATAAAAAAGGAATTATAAAATATTATTTAAATATATACCTAAACTAATAATAAGCTTAAAAAAAAATCTACGTATAGCTATTAAAAAAAATCGTTAATAAATACCCTAAAAGCACTTATTTTAAAATAATTAAACCCTTATATAGCCTTACGGAATTAGGATTATATTAGTTTAAAACGTATTATATATATTATAAAAAAAGACTAGCTATAAAAATATTAACGTATAACCCGTATTTATTAATAACTTATAAAAATACCGAAAATTTTACCATTATAAAACTATAAACCGATAATACCTTTAATATTACCATAAAAAGTTCTTTAAAATTAAAAAAAGATAAATTTAAAAAAGCCGGATTCCGTATAAAACTAAAAATAAACCTTACTATTATATAAAAAATCGAATTTAACGGTAGCCGAATTTAATTCGTAAAAAAAAATATAATATTTATTTAATATAGCTAAAGCTAATAACTATAAAAAATTAATAAATTAGCAACTAATATACTATAATAGTATATTATTTAATATATAAAAAAAATATATATAGCCTTAATTTATTAACCGGAAATATCGTTTAATTTATTAACGGTAATATAAATTATATAGCTAATAAAAAAAGATATTAACGCCTTTAATAAACAAATAAAATAATAAATAAATAACCTAAAAAAGGAACTAAAATATATACCTTTAAATTTTAATAATACTAAATTATTTATTTTTATAAATAAATCTTTTATAAATAATAAAAACCTTAGCTTTTAATTAAGGTTTATTATTATATTAATAACTAAAATACAATTAGATATAAATTTCGCAATTTATAATAATATAATCCATTAAAACTTAACTAAATATAAAAAAGTTACTAAAAATATATTAATAAATAAATTATACGGGATAATTTTAAGTTTTAATAATACTATTATATTTAATATAATAATTAATTAAATTACTAATACCTTTAAACTATTATAAATACCTATAATTATTTATATAAATTTAAAATTACTATATAAATACCTAATTAAGCTAAAAACAATATTAAAAAAGAGGCTAATAATCGACATAATATTACTTTAAAAATTATATAAATAATAAAAAATATTAGAAATTAAATAAATAAATAGCAAAAATAATCCATTAAACGCGTTTATAAAAAAAACCCTAAATTTAGCCCTTAAAAAGCTAATTTCAATAAATTAACTTACCGTATAAATCGAAGCCTTTATTAATAAAACTACTATATTATAAAATAAAATAAAGTAACATTATAGGAATAATATAACGTTATATAAATTACGTAATAAGGTTATATATAAAAAAAACGGGATATTTATAAAAAAGGGAAAGGAATAAATTTAAAGCCGTAAAAACGCGTTTTTTAATAATAAAACAAAAAGTACCCAGTATTAAACCATTATAGTTAAACCACTATAATTAAATCTATAATAAATTAGTTTAGATTAGGTTTAATATAATTATATAACTACATTACGTAATTTACGGAACCTTAATAGTAGTAATTAAATCCTTATTATTATAGCTTATAACTTTTACCTTTTAATTTAATAATAATAAATTATTACCATAAATTGCGATTTTATTATAATTTATACATATATATAATAAAGGCTATTTAATAAATTACGTTATAAATTATATTATAAATTATTATAACCTTTATTATATTATAAACTACGTTATAAACTTTATAATACCTTATAAGCTTATTTTAATAATAATTAAATCGGTAGTTAATTTAAAAGATAATTAAATAATTATAGTATTAATTTTTATTATAAAAAATTCCATTAAATTAATAAAAATAATTAAAAAAATAATAAAAAATATAAATAAAAAGGTAAATAAAAAGGTAATTAAAATGTATAAATAAATAAATAGCAAAATACCTAATTAAGTAAGCGGTAAGAAATTATATATATTAAGTATATGGCAAAATACCTAATTAGGCAAGCGGTAAGAGATTATGGGGTACTATTTAAAGTGGGGTACTACCGAAATAATAATTCTTTATATAATTATTTAAGCCCTTATAGTAAAGGCTATTTAATAAATAGAAATATAGGTATAACGGTTATAATAAATGGTTAATTTTTAGCGTTAATATTATAAATTATAATTATAAATGGACGATATTTTCTTTATTTTATTGCGGAAATATTACCGAAACAGCTCCGATTTAAAGCCAAATTAAGATATTAATTTAAATAAATCTATTAGAATTTTTACCTTAAAGTTTATATATAAATAAAAGAACAAATAGCTAGCAGACCTTCGTAAAGCTTTTAATAATACCTTAAAAAAGTATTAAAAGTTACGTTATTATATTAATTTAATAATATTAAAAATGGATTTTTAATATTATCCGTTATGGAATAGAAAAATATAACGTTTTTACACCGAAAACCTTACGGAAATAGTATAAATCGAAGGCGATTAAGAGGCGTTTTTATAGTAAATTAATACATTTATTAAAAATACCGGTTATTATAAAATAGCTATTATTAAGCTATTAAAATAAGCCAGCTAACGCTTTATTTAATATTTTAAAAACTTTAATAATTACTTTTAATTTTTAAAGGATTAAAATAATAAATATAAATTATAAGCGTATAGCGCTTATTATTATTTTATAAAGCTATCGGAACTACTACGAAATAAATTAAAATTATAGCTATTTATCCTTTCCGGTACCTATAAAGGTATAATAACCGTAGCTATAAAATATTAGGAATTAAGTTTAGAAAATTTAAATACCTTTAAAAATATTAAAGCCGAAATTCTTTATATTAATAATAAGGCTAATATGTTATCGTTTTATAGCTTTTTTATTAGCGTACTTTAGTTTTTTATATTTAAATTATTATAACTAATAAAAAATTTAAACGTACTATAAATAGTTCGAAATATTATTTTATTAACCCTATTAGCGGATAATATACGGAAGGATAAAGAGGGTAAAGTAATGCCGTATTATATATATAGTAATAAAACCTATTAAAAATTAAAGTGCCTTAAAAAAAGAAATAATTAATAAATAATTAATAAACAGATTATAGGGGGCTTTATTAATAGTGTAATTTTTTTTATTCGTTAATAGTAGTGTATTAATAGTAGTTATTTATACTTATTTCGGGGGTAAATCGCCTTTATCCCGGTATTAATCCGGGGTTATTACGTAATTAATAATATAAGGATATTTTATTAGTTTTTATTCCTACGGGGTTTTTTTAATAGGCAGTTTATAGCTAGTAAATACGTATTACTTTAAATAGTTAGTTATTAATATAATTATTAATGGTTTATAGTTAATATAATTAGTTATTTATATAGTATTAATAATATATCGGTACCGATTCGTTATTTATTCGGGTATACCTTAAAGTCGTCCCGTTATTTATTAATTAAATAGCTAATATAGTTAATTAATTAGTCCGTTAATCCGTTAATAAACCGTTATTAATATAAACAATTAGGTTTATTATTTCTCGCTTAATATAATAAGGTTATCCCGTAGCTAATAAGGCTAATTATCCCGTAGCTAATAAAGCTAGTCGTTTTATAGCCGGTAAAGCTAATATATTAGTTAATTAATAATAAGGCTAGGTATTTAACTAACTTAATATTAATAGCGGTAGTTATTTAAACTTAGTATAAATAGCTTATTATATTAGCTAATTAAGTTAAATTAAGTATATATTAGGTTTAAAATGCTTTCGGAATACTACAGATACGGTTTTAAAACCAGTTATTTATTAGTTAAGTCTATTTAATTAATTTATTTAAGCTAATTATTACCTTTATTAAGGCAATTAATAAAGGGCCGCTATATTTAATTAATATCCCATTAGCTCGCTATAGCTTATTAAGGTAAGCCTTAAATAGTAAATATATATATTATAAAGGGTTTAATTTAAATCCGTTATAAGTAATAAGTAATATATACCTTAAGTAGGATCGGGGTATATATATTCGTATTTTAAGCAAATCGGGGTCGATTTTTATTTAAAAAAGGGTATAGTTATAACCGTAAGGCTTTTTACCTTACCTTATATAGTTAACTAGCTAGTTATTTATTATAAGCCTTTATAATAATTAATTCGTTAAAAAGGAATTTTTCCTTTTTAGTTATTAGTTTTAAATATACGTCCTTATTAGCTATACCTAACCACTTATATGTGTATTATAATATATAACCGTTATAAAAATAACCTTTAATAATTTTTAAATATTAAAATTATTAAAAATCGAATAAAGTAATTAATTTAGCTCTTTTCGGCTTTTTATATTAATTAATTAGTATTTTTTATTAATTATAAAAAATCGACTTTAATTATATTAATAACGAATATAAAGTTATTTTTATAAAATAATAAAGCTATTTCGGTATTTATTAGTTAATATTAAAAAAACGGGCTCGATTTTATATATAGTAATAATTATAAAAGCTAATATTATTTTTATTATATTATAATTAATTCGATTTAATAATAATTTAAACGATATATATTATTAAATAGTTAATTAAAGTATTAATTATTTATTAAATATATTTATCTATATATTAAAATTAAAAGGTAATAATTTATTTAAAATATAGAGTAATATTTTAGTTACCGATAACTTCATTCATCGAAAAGGTTTATAGGTATATATAAGAAAATTATTCGGAAAATTAATTAAATACCGTATTAATAAATAAAATACCGTTATTATATTTATAATAAAAGCTGAGTTATTTTTATTAATATAAATTTCGAAAAAAAACCTTTTTACTTTTAAATTAATTACGGAATTAGGAATGTATTTAAACTCCTTTATATTTAATATATAATATAATAATTAATAAACGATCTAATTAATTACTATTAATATAGCTATTTTTAAAATTAAATTATATTATGTTAATACTTATAACTATTAAATATAATAGGTAATATTATAGGAGTAAATTAAAATTATATATATATATATATATATATATATATATATATAAAAGATATAATCGCTAACGGGTTTATAAAAGTATTACCGATTAATAAATTTATAATATTTAGGAATTAATTAAAATTCGAAAACGTTAAAAATTAACCTATAAATTATATATATCTTTAATTAATAAAGGAGAAATTAAAAAAATTAAAAAACAAGATCCACGGAAAAAGAGTAAATATTACCGCTAAATTTAAAGGTATAAACAGAAATCCCGTTAATTATAATAAAAAATTATAAATTAATTAATTAGGAGTTATTTAAATCGATTTATAATGATTCGATTTAAAGGGGTGTATTAAATTAAAAGGGTTAAATTAAATTTATATATAAGGATCGAAATAAGTTAATTATAGTACGCAATTATATATATAAATATAACGGGCGATAGTAGGAAAATATAGCTTAATTAATTAATTTAATTATATATACTAGTTAATATACGCAGATCTATATACATAATATAATTTATTAAATCAGTTATTAAATACCTATTAATATCGATAGTTTTAAGCCACTTATTTAACACGTACAGCTAATATTTAAAGCAGCTTATAATGTTACGACTTTAATTAGTCCTTAAAGTAAGCCTTATAGTCCTAGCTATTAAATAAGTAGCTTAAAACTATTAAAATTAATACATATTTAATAACTAATTTAATAAATTATATTATATATATAGATTTATATATATTAAATAGTATATATAATTACTTAATTAATTAAGCCATTTTAATCCTATTATTACCTATTATATTTACGTATATAATTATATATTATAATTAATTTATTTCGATTTAAAATATTAAATCTGCTTTTAAAATAATAAAAATATAATTTATTAATTAAAAAACTATTTACGTTATTTAAAATTTAATAAAATTAAATTAAAATTAATAAAATTAAAAATTATAAAATATAAAATATAAATATAAAAAAAGTTATATTTATTTTAATAATAAACCGTTAAATTAAAAATTTTATAAAAATATATATACCGGGTATTAAATACGTTTTTATATTAATAATATACATTTTAAAACGGTTTTTAATAAATAATTATTTTAAAAATTAATAAATTAAAAATATAAAAAAAAATTCAACAGTTAAAGTTAAAAAAATATAAAGTTATTTTAAATTTAAATTAATATTTTATTAAATAATTTAAAGATTTTTAAAGCTTAAAATAATATTTAAAAAGAAATTATTATAAATGTTAAAGTAATAAAAAACTCGGGAAAAAAGGAAAATAATAAAAATAAATCTTTAATTTAAATCTTATTTATATTTATAAAATAAACTCATTCCGGTAAATTAATTAAAATGTTATATAAATAAGTAAATTAATTAAAAAAACGCTATAATTTAATATATTTTATATATTTTTACTATTCTTTTTTATTTAATTATTGATTTTTAAATATAGTATATTTTATATGGAGTTTTTCTTTTTTTATAATCCCGGCACAAAAGGGTAAATAAGCTGACTTATGGGTCTATAAAAAAGCTATTAAAACTCCACTAAAAAGGCCTATAGTTAACGTTCACCCAGCTATTAAAAAGTTCAGTTAACTGTTATTTTTAAGTATTAAAGATTATATGTATTTTATACTTAAATTTTAGTACCTATTAAATACTTATAATAAACCAGCTTATATTATTATATTAATTTTTCTAATTTTTTTAGAAGTTTTATTTCGATTAATATGCCTTATATAATACTTATTTAATTTTTATTTTATAAGAAATAAATATATTTATTATATAACCGAAAGTATAATATATATCTAATTTAATAATAATTGCTAGTAAAGTTTTATCTTTTTTACCTACCGTACTATCGATAGGCTTACCTAACCCAACCAATAAGTTTAATTTTTGAAGGCTTTTTAAGGCATCGGTGAAAATTCAGTGGTCGGCCGACGGGTGTGCACAGTTCAAGTTAAGTGGTTCTTTTTTGGAGCCACAGGTTAGCTTATCTACCCTCTCTCCCGGGAGAGGGTAGATAAGCTGACCTATAGGTCCATAGAAGAGCCACTGAAACTCCACTGAAAAGGCCCGTGGTTAATGTTCACCTAGCCACTGAAAAGTTCAATGACTACTGCTTTTTAGGTATTAAAGATTATATGGATTTTGCAGCCAGATTTTTGTACCTATAAAGCTTTTATAATAAAACTATCTATATTAGGGACTGCACTGTTATATTAATTTTTTTAATTTTATTTGAATTTTTATTTCGATTAATATACCTTATACGATATTTATTTAACTTTTATTTAATAAGAAATAAATATATAGTAAAATATATCTAAAATGTAACCGTAAATATAATATATATCTAAACTAATAGTAATTGCTAGTAAAGTTTTATCTTTTTTACCTACCGTATTATCGATAGGCTTACCTAACCCGACCAGTAAGTCCAATTATTGAAGGCTTTTTAAGGCATCGGTAAAAATTCAGTGGTCGGCCGATGGGTGTGTACAGTTCAACTTAAGTGGTTCTTTTTTGGAGCCACAGGTCAGCTTATCTACCCTCTCTGCGGCAGACGACCAATGGAATTTCTGACCTAGATTGTACTGGGTACTGTACTCGGAGATTACCCGGGATTTGCTTATGTACTTTGTACTTGATGTATAACACACGAATTCATCTTCCTCCAAAAAGCAAGGAGATATGCATCATTTGCCTGCATCTCAAAACAAAATGGCGCATGCAGACTAGCTGGGTGTGATGCATGCCGCTCACTCATTAAACATTACCTACCCCAAACCTGCTGGATATCTGTGGTGACGGTGATTTGCCTTCGCTACTATCATCCAGTCGTCGGAACCCCTTATTCGGCCCTCGAACCGCCAGAGCAATACCCATCTCGCCGTCGGGGTCCTTACGGTGGCTGAGACGACTAGTATTCGCGACATTCGAATCTGCTGCTTTTGACCGGTTGCCTGTGATGTAGCTTTTGACGTTGGCGAAAAATCCCAAGTTGACCTTTTCCAGCAGCGGCCGAAACATCAACAGGCACGCTGATATAAGATAGATACCTAGCTCCGCTATGGTCCAGATAATTAGCTCGATAGCGTGAAAAGTGGCATCGATGAACGAATTGGTGCTGTAAAAGGAATTAAACCGTAGAATGGAGGCCAGGAGCCCACTAGATCTAGAGTTAGCTTGCACTAAGGTAATGCAGAAAGAGCGTGTACTTACACGCTGCCGATGGCGAAGGTGACGAAAAGGGCAATTTTCAACCTTGCTGTGGCATTCAACTTCCATATAATAGGAATAAGAATCGCGAGCAATATTACGTCCGTGAGAATATTAGGAATAGTACCCCGCACGAAGACGGCTTCCTTGTTCAAGCAGTGGGTTGCTTGCACCTCTGCCGAACCCCAATTCGCTGAAAATGGCCGGCATGTCGCAAGAAGCACAGTGACAGTCGCGATAGGTGTTGCTACAAGGATGAATGCCGTGATACAGAGGATTATGAAGACAGGCCGTCCTGGGAATAGGGTCCTGTATAACTTGCAAACTGCCAACTTGGTAATAGCGATGGTTGCAAAGTACCAGATGGAAATGGCGGCGAGGTACTTGAAGAAGATAGTGATGACTTCAGGATTAGTTTCCTCTAAATAAATGACGTGATAACCAACGCCTCCCTGGATTAGGGCACCTGGGTAAAGTCAGTCCATCCATATCACCAGTAATTTCTCGCTCTATTTATCACCAATATCAATACTGATTCCTACAATCTGACATACGAGCGCAATCAAAATTAAAATATCGCCCAAGTCGTATTTAGCTGCGGTAAGGGAACGAATGTAGAATCTCAAGGCGACTAGGCCGATCTGAAGAGGCGCAAACAAGCCGACGAAAACCGCCAACTGCCACCCGGTATACTCATCCGTCGTCGACTCGTCCGGTATAGTATTCGTTCAGCGATCTGGTCAGGATAAATATAATATGACGTAAAATCAGGGCATAAAAAAGCTTCATATTTCATTAAGCAACGTCGAAAGGATCGAAAGGGGCAGATCCATAAATAAACCTGCTCTAGGTTAGGGATAAGGAAAGAAAACCAGTATATTTCAGGGGCTCAACGAATGTATTCCTATATATAACGGCACGGATGGGATCACGATCGACAAGGGCTTTATCAAGCCGCTTTATTACCAGAACCACACATCCCTCCCCACGGCCGTAACCGTTACCTCTTTGGTCAAATGGGTAGCTACGGCCGGCGCTGCTAATAAGATGCAGATTACTCATACCGATTTGTTGGTCTGGGCTGAGGATTAAGTTGGCGGAGGCGACGATGGCAGCGTCCCACTCGCCGTCTAGGAACTCCTGATGCAGAGACACGAGACCACCCGAGCATGCAGTATCCACCGTCATCGACCCGCCGCGTAAATCAAAGGCGTGTGACAGGCAATTAGACATGATTGCTCTCTCGGCACCTGTCATAGAGTATGTAGGCATGTCTAAGGGGTCCTTATACAGATTCCGCTCAAAGTCTGACGTGAATGTCGCCACTTGCACTGCAGTTTTGGTCCCGGCAAGTCGGTCTAACGGCCAACGCGCATTCTCGAACGCTTCGTATGTCATCTCAAGCAAGATACGATGCTGAGGGTCCATTGCATCTGCCTGCTGTGAGGACAGACGGAAGAATGAGTGGTCAAAGTCCCGGAGATCACCGCTTATGAAATGCCCGCCTATATCATGGTTTGTGCCGTTGTGATTGTCCGGGTTGGGGTGATAGAATGCCCCTTCGTTCCAACGATCCGGCGGTACCGTCGACCAGGCGCCGCTGCCACTCTCGAGGAGGTCCCATAGGCCATCCGGGCTGTTGGCGCCACCGGGCAGTCGACAGGAGATGCCGACCACAGCTATAGGTTCGACGGGGTATGGTTTGGTAAGGTCCACCATCCTTGAATACTAGGTGTGGGGAAGATAGGAGAGGTTCAGTATTTGTTTTAGTGATACCGGCTATTTTTAGGGATGATGGTCGGCTAGTAATCGATAATCTAGAGCGGAAAGTGTCTCAAGCTCTGAGGTAAATAGCAACAGACATAACCTTGTATACTTGAGAGTTTAGAAGGCTATATAAGGATTAGGGGTAAGATCTTTGTTGAGTGAATGTAGTAGTAGAAGAAATATCGAAAACGAGGGCGGAGGAATAGGTAGAGTTCCTGACGTATAGTATAGGCAGCCTTGCGCTTTACCGATTTATTAGTGCTTAGTGTTGTTTATAATGTTATGCCGCATTGAAAGCTTACGTAGCCAGCCTGAATCCTTTATAGAGAATGTATGGTACGAGGTTACTTTTCCCTCTGTACCCTGGTAAGTTAATTTACATTAATCACTTGGGCTTATTACGGGAAATGGACTGTATATGCGTACAAAAGCCCAACCAGGATGTACCCCTCGGTGAGCCCAGAGAAAATAGAAGGTGTTTTGATCTGCGCCTCTTATACCTTTTCTTTCGCTTCGTATTAGCACTTCTGTCAACCGGAATGGCTATAATGTAAACGGAATGATGCATCCCAATGGACAAGCTCAGGTCGAATTAATCAGGACCGCATACGAACGTGCAGGTCTCAACCCGCAAGACGTAGTTTATGTCGAGGCCCATGGAAACGGCACCGTGGCCGGCGACCACGAAGAACTCGGCGCTTAGCCGAAGTATTCACCAGTCCCGGTCGCAGTTTACCACTCTATGTTGGATCGAATAAAGGTAATATCGGCCATACCGAAAGCACGAGCGGTCTGGCCAGCATCTTCAAAGCCGTACTGATCTCGGATCGGCAAGTGATTCCACCCGTGGCCGGTTTTGAAGAGCCGAAGCCTAGCCTCCCGCTTGAATCCATACGCATACCAGTAGAACCAGTCTCATTGCCATATTTGGAGAATATTACGCCGCGCGTATCAATCAATGGTTTTGGTTTTGGCGGAACGAGTGAGTGAGCTCCCACCGCACGCCGAGCTACATACGCGTATAGGTACCTATACTAATCGCTCCCATCTCCTCAGATGCTCACGCAATCCTTGAGCGGGGTATACAGAGACCGCATGAGACCGCAAGAGCTTCTTATAAAGCCTCACTTAGACTGTTCATTCTTTCCGCTAATAGCCAGCGATCTCTCGTCGGCCTTCTCGCCGCTTATCACGATTGGCTTGAAAACAATCCAGGGGTTAATTTAGCTAGCCTTTCGTATACTCTCTGTCATCGGCGGATGAGGTTGCCCTGGCGCTCTAGTCATGTTGCACACAACGCCGAGTCCCTCAAACAAGATATCCAAAGCCGTATTGACTCTCACAAGCCGATGATATCTGTCAGTACTTCCAAGTTTTGCCAGATTTTTGTCTTTACCGATCAGGGTGCCCAGTGGCTCGGCATGGGCCGCGAACTTCTCCTTAAGACATACGCTTCTTAGGTTTTTCGTAACTCTATTTTGGTCTCGCGTAAGATGCTCTTTGAGCTCGCCGCCACCTGGGACCTCGAAGAGGAGTTGCTTTGCGAGGATGTCGAGCAGAGTCTCCTCAATACGGCAGAATTGGCCCAGCCTGTAACATCAGTATTACAGATTGCGCTAGTATCGCTGCTCAAAGCCCAAAGCGTTTGTCCAAACGTAATTGTAGGTCATTCAAGTGGTGAAATTGCGGCAGCGTTCACAGCGGGATACTTAACGCATAGTGCGGCGCTGGCAATTGCTTACCATCGCGGGTTTATGGGAGCCATTTCTAGATCACGAAGGACTATTAGAGGTAGTATGATGTCGATGGGATTAGGAGAAGATGATGTGATGCCCTATCTGCAGGATTCGGTCGGTGGATATGTCACAATAGCTTGTGTCAACAGCCCCAAGTCCGTCACGGTATCGGGCGACGCCAACGCAATCGATGAACTGGCTTCTCGCCTGGAGTCTACAAGCGGCGTATTCTTCCGTCGGTTGCCTATCGACACAGCTTATCACTCAGACCACATGCGTCTAGTAGCTGACGATTACGAAAAGTGCATCGAAAGCTTGAGCCCGCCTCA
>JAJJKD010000340.1:0-12649 GCA_022376535.1 Xylariaceae sp. FL0662B | reverse complement strand
AAAAAGTTAGAATATAGTTATAAAAGCTACGTATTTAAAGGTTATATTTAAAAAAACGGGTTATTTATAAAAAAAGGAATAAATTTAAAGCCGAAAAACGGGTTTTTAATAATAAAAATAAAAGATCTTTAATATTAAACCATTATAATTAATTTAAAATAATTTAAAATAAAATAATTTAATTTAAATTAAGTTTAATACGATTACGTAATTACGTTATATAATTTATAAAAATTATAATAATAGGTATTTTTAATATTTATTATTATTATTTATACTTTTTACCTTTTAATATAAAACTTATAATAACTTATTATAATTATATAATATATATATTAAAGCATATTTAATAAAAGTTTATATTAATTAATTTAAAAATATTTTTTATTATTAAATATTATAATAATATAATTTTTATTTATTTTATTATTATGTTTTATATTTATTTTTTTAAATTATTTACTTTTATATAATTTTTTTATAATTCTCTTTTATAATATTTTTATTAATAATTTTAATATTATATTTATATTTATTTTATTAATATTTATATATTATTTTTAAAAAATTATAAATTAAATTAACTTTATAATAATATTACTTTACTTAATAATATTTAATATAATTTTTATATTTAAATATATTTATTATTTAAAATAAATTATTTTAATTATTTTAATTATTTTTAATAAACTTTTAATATTAAATAAGTTTTTATAATTTTATATTTATTTTTTAAAATAAAATAAATTATATTTATATATTTTTTTTATTTATATTTATATATTATTACATTATATTTTTATTTATTTTTCTTAAGTGTATATTTATATATAAGATAATAGGTATCCAGTATTAAAGTGTGCGGCTTTTTTACGCCCCCACTATAGTATCTTGGTCGTTTGTTCCAATTCATCTAGCTACCTTGCACTATGCAGTCGAATACGGGACAATGTATCTTAATGTTTCCGATTGTACTGCGTTCTGCGACAAGCCAAGACTTTCTTACTGCATGACAGCAACCAACTTCTTCCCGGAGACCCCCTCATTGGCAAGAACTTCCAACCCCCTTACGACGCCGTGTAACCCCCCCTCCAACACCTCTATAGGATGCGCCTTCAGCTTTCCCAGATCCAACAACCGCTGAAACATGTCTTTATGGCGTAATGCAAATTCAAGTTTCTCGCGGCTTCCCGGCCGATCATACCCATCTTGTCCCAGCCTGATCTCTTCTCCGCAGATCTCGGCAGCTAAGACGAATGTGGCATGCACTGCCTGCCGCCTGGCCAGCAGCTCTTCAGGTACTCGCTCCAGCGATACGTAGCGCCCGCCCGGCCGCTGAATCGCGCCGTAGCAGGCCTCTACGCTGGCCACATCGCTGATGCAGTCCAGGACGTACTGCAGCCGTCTACCAGTGTGTGCCTGGATCTTCTCGGCAACATCGGGGGCCGCGTAGTCGAAGACGGCAGAGGCGCCCCGCCCTCGGACTAAGTCGAAGTTCTTGGGCGAGCATGTGGCGATGGGATCGTATCCAGAGAGCTTCAGTAGCTGCATGGCGATCGTGCCTGTGGCTGTACTGCCACCGTAGACAAGCACAGGGATGGGCTTCTCAGCTCGCTGGGGAGTCCCGGGCGTTCCCGGGAGGCCGAGGGCATCTGTGGACCATAACGCTAGCAAACAGGTCCAGATGGCGGTGGCCAAAGTGGCAACTTGGATTGGGGCCATTGCGACGCTGTCTTCTGAGGAAGACGGTACTCGCAGCAGTAGATCGGCGGGCGCGCGGACATACTCCGAAAAGGCACCGTTGACCATTCGGTGCACAGGCGTAAAGCAGAACGCTGCGCCACAGACTCTGGCGTCGATATTCACGGATGTAACGTCCTCAGCGGTTTGGACCACAGTGCCGCAGAAGTCGGTCCCTATGTAGGCGCCAGGGATGGGCCAGTTATTCATGATCTTGTGGTCTGAGTGATTGAGAGCGACAGCGGATGTCTTGACGAGCGCGTAACCTGGGGGCAGCGGAGGCATAGCCGCTTCACTAACGACATGTGCCCGGCCATCACTATCTTGCTGGATAGCACGTTGGGACAATGGGAGTCGTCTTGGCATCGTTCTTGTCTTAGGGGCGTAGCTGATTCGCACGGGTGATCATTTCATAATCTTTCCTGGGCTTTCACTCCCACGCGCCTCCATCTTATATGCGTCTAGGTCTCGGTGTGAGCATGTTTCATTCTTACCAATCATGTGCGGTTGATATGGGAGCCTCTATGACTGGTTGTTTTGGGGTCCGCCAATGGCATCCCGCATGCGCATCATAATGAGGTACAGTACTTAGATAGTGGACATTGTCGGTAGGGTCTGTGGAAGTATGTGCCGTACAGTTGGTTTCGCAATGAATTTGATCCTAGTCCAGCCCAACCTGCCGCCTCCTTGCAGCATCGTCTTCCCGCACTTGCTAACGAAGCGGGGTTTTATCCGACACTCTTGCTGTATGTTATACGAGACATCCGATAGGATGCTATACGGATACGGCTTTCGTTAGAAGCGTAGGGTTTCATAACGATAGGGGGACAGTGTGAATACACTTTAAGAATCTATGAATAGGGGATGGTTAGAAGAGGCGTATGTCTTCACGGCGCAGCGTAAAATTTTGTCCCGCGCCAACGAGCCGGCAAAGGCCAACGAACCGGCCAAGGTCTACAATCCTAGAAATCGTTTAAAGATAACAGTATAGCACGCAAGGCCTTATAACGTAATCGAATTTGTTGTGCTTGAACAGATCAGACGTGGTAAATACAGGGTACAACGAACGCGTTAGGTGATAACCATTTCTAGGTAGAATTTCCAGGCGCACGCGAATACTAGCTGTCACTTAATAGAAATCTCTACAACCCTTTCATTATGACTCTACTTTCTCCGCCACTGTCACAAATCTTACGCGAACCTCTGGTTTTTCATACATACCCCATCCTCTCAAGTCTTTATCTATGTCGACCTGGTGCCCGGATACCATCTCTAGGTCGAATTTCCACAGAACCTTTGCTACGAACAGTCTGCTCTGCCACCTGCGGGTACATCAACATCGTCTACCAAGAATCCAAGGGTTGATTCCGTTAGAGACTCGTCTGTACTTACCAGGCAATCTCCCTCCCCGCACACATTCGAGGGCCCTGGCTGAATGGTTGGAAACCCTTGCGGTTATCGTTGGCAAAATTGGGGTCGTACAGTGGGTGCGCTTCCGGAAGCCAGCGCTCCGGTCGAAAGCTCAAGGGTTCACGGAAGTTACAGCGACTGCGTGCCATCGCGAAAGAGCTAGACTGGCAAACAACCTAGAGTATGTCCAACTATTAGTCGATAACAATGGGCTCAAAAACGACAGGATTTCGTGGTAGCTCACCCCTTTTGGAATAAAGGTCCCGTCAACCATAGCACCCGGGCTGATAACTGGCATTCCTGTGAGGACGCTTGGCATCACGCGAAGAGATTCTTTTAAGCAAGCGGTCAGGTAAGGCAAGGCGGCAGCTGCACCTGGCGTAATGTCTCCGTAGCTTATAAAGGCACCCCTGATCTCCTCTGCTAGTATTTCCAGATTGTCGGGATTTTTCAGCAGATAATACAAGGTAAAATATAGCCACATAGCCGGGGGCTCGTACCCTGCTGCCAGCAGCTGGCCTGCCACTTGCTCAAGGTGCCGCATTTCTTTCCGGTCGTTTGGGGGCTTTCGATCCTCCGGAATGATCTGCTCGAAGAAATCGAGGTGCTCGACGGCACCTTTGCGTCGAATACGTTGTTCGAGTTGCTGGCGGCTGTGATCCCTGATTTGGGAATGAGGTTTCATGCTGCTGAACAATAGAGAGAGATATTTCAGTGGAGAAAGTAGGGGAAAACGCCACGACATCTGGATGACAACAATAGTCCTGTTGAAACTTTGAAGTAGGAAAGTGTACGGTGGGTCAGTCACTATTGAGGAGTTAGTATTATCTCGAGAAACAATGCATTATGGGGCCAACATGCTATCCTGAAGAGAGTTCATCTCCCGATTGTAGGCCAGGTCGGCCGAGATGTCCACGCATATCCAATTGACCCACGTGGGCAAGCTTACGCCAGCAAGGTTCCCTCCATGGGCTTTCATACGATCAACAAAGAGATCAATATATTTGTGGAGAGTTGGTTCTTTCGCTTTGAGCGCGCGCCCACTGAAGGCCGGGGACAGCTGCTTGGCCACCTGGCGGTGACGTATAGGATCCCATTCCCAGATAATGCCGCCGTGCTCGTCGTTTCCGTGGTTGTTGATCTGTGTCTTGGGGAAAATCTCCACATTCTTATGATGGGAACTATAGAGATCTACATCGCCCAAATAAGCCCCCGACGTAAGATGGGCGTTGTGGCTGTACAATGCTTACCGGCCAGAGCTTGTGGCGTGGCAAAAACCAGTTCGTTAGGTGCAATTCGGACAACATCACCTAAGCGGGATGATTAACAAGGTAGAAGAGAAACAACAAAAATAGTTACGTCTCGGCACGCACCATAGGTTTTGATGGCATCTTCCACGGCCCATGGCCACCGTCCTGCTAATCTAGTGCCTTGGTCAGTCATTGCCAGCGAAGAAGACATGGGCTATCATTAATAGGCTTACTTACGAATGATACGCAAGCCAAATATCAGAGACTGCTGCAATCTTTGGACCGGGAAATCTGGATAGGGCATGAAAGTATAGGCGCCAGATTGATCGAATGGACATATATAATACAGCCTTGAAGAAAGGAACGTCAGAAATAAGCCCCAAGAAAGGAGAATATAGGAAGACATACGCTTGCAAGCATGACCGTCAACATCTGCTGCGTAAACCCTCCGTCGGATAAAGGGAAGCTAAGGGATACCATGGCTAGAAGCATAAACTGGCTATATCATAAACAACTAGACGCAGAATGATCAGAAAGGAAACTAAACAGTCTTATAAAAATACTGTGTCTATTAAAAAAGTGCTGTTATATTAAGCCTTTATAAATTACATAATAAAAAAGCAATGTATTATATATAAAACTTAAGTTATTAAATAGTAATAAAATTAATAAATTTTTTATTTATTTTTTTATAATTATAATTATTAATATATTAATATTTAATTTTTTATAATTAATTTTTATTATTATTTAAATTTTAATAATTTTAAAAAGAATAATTAAAGGTGGTATTTATGATAGTATAGGTAGCTAAATGCCTAAAGTAAGGTAATACCAGTCGTTAACTAAATAATAAATTAATAGGTAAACTTTTATTTACCTAATTTCCCCTATTTCCTATTAGGCATTTAATATATATATTTAATTTAAATAATCGATAAGTTTAAGCCTTAATGCATTAATCGGCGATTAATAGAAATAAATATTCCTAATATATATAAGTATTTATTATTTATAGGATCTTTTATACTATTTCCTTTTTTAAGGTAATCGGTTTTTAATTATTAAAATTAAGTCGGTAAGGCTAAATTATCGGCAATTATATATTAAAATATAGTTAAGCTTTATAATAAAGTCCCTTTATTATTTATTACCGGTTATATTATTTTTATATTTATTATTGCCTTTATATCGGCTTATTATTATTATTATATTAATTAACTTTTAATACCGTAATAATATATACTATCTTTTCGGCGTATTATTGCTATATATTTCCTATTATAATTGCTATAATATTACTTCCCTTTTTTTAAAAGCTGGTTTCCGGTTTTATTATTTAATACTTATAGTTACTTAATAGTTTACGGTTTATTAAAATAGCCTTTATTTATATTTTTGCGTTTTTTTTATTTATATTTTAATTTTAATTTCCTTTTTTAGGATTTTTTATTAATTATTTTCGTTTCCTTTTCCGTATTTTATTATTATTTATTCAGTAACCCTTTTTTTTTCGTACCTTTATTTTTTTATTTTAATATTTTACTTATTTGCTTTTTTTACGTTAACTAACCGCTGCCGTTATATTAATTTGGGATAAAACTTTAGAAAAATTCGTTTTTAATAAAATAATCGGTTAATTATACGCCGATTTTATTAAGCCTAATAATACCGTTATTTTTAATAATATACCGTATATCTATTATCCGACTATTATTTACTTAAACCTACGTATTTATTATATTAATAATAGTAATAATAAATATATAATATATATATATAATTATAAAAAATATATTTCGGTAAACGATTAGTTTTTTATTTATTAATAAATATTATTTATTTATTTTATTTCTTTACTATATAAATTCCGCCTATTTTTTTAAGCGCCTATTAATATTTTTTAGTATATTAAATTAACTTTTTTAATACGTAACGGTTATTTAATAATAAAATTTTTATTAATAATTATATTTTTAATAATTTAATAATAAAATATAGCCGTTATTAATATTATATTAAATAAATTAATTTAAGTTTCCGGTATATAATTAAAGCTAAAAAATATTTAATAACCAAATCTTTACCTAAAAAACGGGATTCCGTTTTAATTATTAAAATATAAAATATTTATCGGTTATTAATATTAAATATTAATATATATTTAATAAATTTAGCAATTTTTTAATGTTTATTTAGCGATATATTTTTTAATAATATTTATTTTAAGCTTATATAATTTATACTTTTATTAACGTTTTAATTTATTATTAATAGCTATATTTTATTTTATTTAATTATAAATATAACCCCTTTTTATATATTTTAATAGCATCCGTTTTATAAATATTACCCGAAATAAAAACTATTAAAAGTAAACCTAAAAAAAAGTCGGCTTTATATTTTATTAAATATTATAATAAAGGTAAATTATTTAACTTTTCCGATAATTATATTACCGTTATTATTATAATAAATATTAGTTTTTTTTTCATTTTTAGCTTTTAAAACTATATCGGGTATTCCTATATTATATAAACGCTAACCGACCGGCCTTTTAATACTATTATAAATTAGTTTTTCTTATTTTTAGCTATTTATATTAATATCGAATATACCGTTATTTTTTAATTATATAGGTTTTATTTTTTATTTACCGTCCCTAATTCGGCATTATATATTTCCGGAATCGGTTTTTAGTATTATTTATAAAAAGATTATAAACTATTTTAAAAAATATATTCGTATTACCGCTAAATAAACGGTAATAAAATTTATAGTAAATAAAAGTTTTAATAATAATAATAACGTTTAAATTATTTTTTTAAACGTTTATATAAAGGCGCCTATTTCCTAATAATTTAATCCGATATAGTTTTCTGATAATTTTCTTAATACCTATATTTTATTCGGTTATTTATAGCAACTATTTATTTTATTTATAAATAAGCCTATATTTTAACCGCTTTATAAATTATTTAGCCTTTTAATAACTAGCTTTTTTTTATTAATAATACTATAATTTAATTTTTCGTTATTTATTATTAATTTTAATAATTTTACCTAACTTATAAACGTTTTTTAAATTAATAATAGTTAAATATTTTAATTAAACTTTATACCTTTTTAATTTTTTATAATATTTCCGAATATTCGCTATTTAAAAAGTAATAAAAAAAAACCCTATTATATAAAGCTCTAATAACGTTTTATTAGTTACGGTATTTTAATAATTACCATTTTTACTTCTTTATCGGTCTCTATTTACGATTCCTTAATAATCGATATTAATAGCTATTTAGCCTTTTTTATTTATAACTATTTATTAATTAATATTTAATATATTTAATTAATAAATAAACCTAAAGGTATTAATAATTCCGCTAACTATACCGGCAGCCCTTTTCCAACTATTTAACCTAAACGTCTTTACTATTACTACTAATTATATAAAAGCTTTTATTATATTTATTACTTATAAAAAAAAATCCGTCTATTTAGCGATTTAAACGAAATCGTAGTCGTCCTTTTAAATTAATTCCGAATAAATGCGGTTATTATTAATAGGTTTATATATAAAAAAATAAAATTCGGTTAAATTTCGGCTATAAGTTTATTATTTAAATGTTCGTAATATTAAATTACTATTTTTTCGTATCCTTTTATAAATATTTTAATTTTTAGCCGAATATTTCCCAATTAATATATATAAAATTAGTTCGGTTATTTTTCTATAGTTAATTTTTAATACTTTTTAATAGTTCTTATCGATTTTATGTTAATTTATTGCCTGCTATTTTATAGCGAATAATTATATAAATTATTATTATATTTCGGATTTAAAGCCCTTTTTTAAGCATTATTTTTTAATATATTAATAGATAATTTTTTAATAATTAACTAAAAATTTTATTTAATTCTTTTATTTTAATATTTTCGGGGTTCAATTCCTTATAATACTAACTATATTATTTCGCTAATCGCTTACCAATTATATTAATTATATCTTATTTAAATTTATTTTTATTCGGATATTTAATTTAAATAACTATATTATATTTTATATATATATGCCGATAAGGTTATATTTATTTTTTTTTATTTTTACTATAATATTTTTTTTATTAGGTTATTTTATTCGTTCAAATATTATAATATAACTATAGCTTAATTTATTATTAATCGCTTTATTTTCTGGTCCTATTTTAACGTAATTTATTTTATTATATTTATTATATTTTAAATACCGATTATTAAATAATTAATAGTTGTTTTATTTATAATAAACTTTCCGGGCTTTTTTTTTATACCGGGATAATATTTTAAAAATATTTATTAAATAATCTTTCGGCTTTTATATATTATACTTTATAAACTAATTTTCCTATTTTATTAAATACTTTTTAAACTTTTAATCGTTACGATATCGGACTATATTTTTAACTATTTATTTTTATTACTTTTCTTTTAATTTAAATAATATTTATTATTTTTTATCCCTTTATTAATCTTTTTATAGTTTTAAAAATAATACGGGAAAAACGTTATATATTCGGATATAGTATTTTAATAATTTAACCCGATAAATTTACGAGCTTATTTTTTCGGTAATTTTTATATATATATATATATAAATAATAACTTTTTACCGGCTTTAAATCGGAAATAAATTATTAATAAACTTATAATATTCCCTATTTTAAATTCCTTAAAAATGCATTTTTTATTATAATATTTTTATTAAAATTTAATCGCCTTTTCTTAATAAACGCATAATTTTCGGTATACTTTTATTAACTTTTCTAACCGCTTTTAAACCCTTTATATTTAAATATTTATTCTTTTAAATACGTATTTTATTATTTTTAAATAATACCTATATAAAGTTATAAATAATAAATACCCGGTAATTATATAATTATTATTATTATATATAAATAATGTTTTATATAATATTTAGGCTTATTTATTTAGCTTTCCGATAACGTATAATTATAATTACTTTTTTAAAAATTAATATATACATTCCGTTTACCTATCGGTTTATAAATATTATATAATAAATAATTAGCGATTAATTTTTTTTATATCGTAAATTTTTTTTTAAAATTTATTAATAATTAATTTATTCCGATTATTAATAATTCTTTCCGATAATTCGAAATAGTATTTTATTTTTTTATATAATATTTAAACTAATTCCGCTATATTTAATATTTTAATAGTCGGAATAAATAATATTATTTTTATATACCGATTAATAATTATTAAAATTACGTTATATTCGATACTATTATTTTTAAAATAGCCTAATAATTCCGTAATAAAATTTAAGCTAATTTTTTAAAACGGTTAATTCGGCAATAATAATAATTATAATTAATTATACAGTTTATATTTTAACCTTTTAATATTATTATACTTTATATATTCGGCAATATATTTATAAATATCCTATATTAAACCTTTCTAATAAAATTTCCTTATTAAAAGTTCAATTAATTTATTTATATTTATATATTTTACTTTAAAATTATTATAATACTAATAAATTAATTATTATTATAAAGCTTTCTATAATAAAATTATAAATTTTTTTCGGAAATATAATACCCCCTTTTTATCGATAGCATAACCTTTTTTAATTCCGGTATATTTCCGAACGGTTTTTAATAAAATTATAATATTTAAATTTTTAATTTATAACCTTCTAACCTTATTATAAAACTCCGTTAATATTATTAATCGCTATATTATTTTATTTTCGGCTAATTCCTTTACCTTAAAACGTAAAATATATTAATTATAAATAATAATTTTAATACTTCCCTTTTTTTCCCTTTTAAAATTTTAATAAAACGTAATTTTATTATAGTTATAGGCTTTTATAAACGATTATATAATAGCTATAATTTATATTTTTATAATAATATATAATCGATAAATCGGGCATTTATAATAATACTTTTTATTCCTATTTTTTCGGAAACCTCCTATAATTATATAATAAAAATATAATATATTTTTTATACCTATAAATACCATTAATACCGTAATCGTTTTTTATTTTTATATTTTTATATTAATTCCTTTAATTACCGATTTTATCTTAATTAGCAATTTTTTAATAAACCTTAACCGCTTTATTAACGTTAATATAATATTTCTATATTATATTTTTCCCAATATATAATTAAATCGGTAAAAAAGCTTATCTATCGGATTTAATACCCCCGATTTATATTAAATATTAAATTCGAATTAAAAAAATTAATATACTTTATCGAATAAACTATCTTTATAGATTTCGTATTAAAAATATAACTATACCTTTTAATATTTAATAATCCATTAATACTATAAACGGTTTAAATACTTTTTTTAAATATTAATACTAATATTTTAAGCTTTTAATAATAGCTAATAATTTCTATTAACCTATATATTATCGGGTTTCGGTATTTAATAATTTTTTCGACTAAAAATAATAAATTGCTATTTATTATTATATTTTATAATAATATACCGAATATTACCTTTAATAACGTATCGGTTTCCATTTTTATTTTTAAAATATAATTTTAATAGCAAAAAATAGTCGCCGATTAAAATGCATTTTTAAAAGTATAAAATATATTATTTATTTCTTTAATTTATTTAAATTTACCCCATTTATTACTTTTTAATAATATAAATATCGGGGTAATAATTTTCGAATATTTAATAATAAATTTCTAATAAAAATTCGCAAATTTTAATAAGATTTATATATTATATACCGATTTAAATATTAACTATTCCGTTATAATAGCTACCTTTTAAAAATCTATTTAAATGCTTTTTATATTTATTATAAAGCCTAAAAATTCGAACCTTTATTTAAAAAATTCGCATTTAAATAGTTTAATATAAAACTAATATTATTTTAACTATTTATAAACCTATTAAAAATACATTTTATATTCTTTTTCTAAATTAAAATAAATTATTATATTATTTAAATAAACTATATATATATAATTTATTAACCTTATAAATACTTTATATATATATATTTAAAATATAGCTAATATATTAATTAACCCAAACGGCATTATCGTATATTTAAAATACCCATATTTTATTCGGAAAATAGTCTTCTATTAATTACTCTTTTTAATATAGATATAATAATAAATATTCTTTAGGTTAATTTTCGAAAATACTTTAATAAACCCTAATTGGTTTATAATTTCCGAAATAAATAATAATAAATATCGGTTTTTTATAATAATATAATTTAAACCTTAATAATCGATATATAATTAAAGCTTATTATTTTTTTTTAATATAAATAAAACGGGTACCCCTATATCCGCTTTCGAATACTTAATTTTCCCTATATTTAAATTTTTATAGATATATTTTTCGAACGTTTATTATTACGATTCCGTTATAAGGTATATAAACTTAAAAAATAGGTACCTTTTTTTAATTATATTAATAATATATTTAATTTTTTATAATAATAATAATTTTTTCGCCGCTTATTTAAAATATACCTATTTAAAAGTCTTAAAATATTTTAATAAATTAATAAAATTCCGTAATATAATTACATTATTTTCGTTAATTTTTAAAATAAATATCTCTTTTTTTAACCTAACGTTCATAATATTAACAATATATATACATTTACCGATAACTATTAAAACTATAAACTCCTTAAAATCAATTTTTTTTAATAACCTTATATAGCTATTAATAATTAATAATATTTAATAAAATACCTATATATCCCATTTCCGGATAAAATAAAAGGAACTTAAACGCTTTATAATCGTATCTAATCGTAAAAAATATTTAGGTAAATTATCAAATATCCCTATAATTATTTATTATTTTTAATAATATTTTATATATTTTATAATATTTAAATTTATTCCTATTAAAACCTATAAAGCCCGAAATCTAAATAATAACCGATCGTAAATATTTCCGAATAAATTTTTTATATACTATATTTACCTATACTTTAATATTTATATCTATAATAATATTATAACAATTATACTTTTTTTCCTTAAAAATTATACCCGTTATTTTAAATAATATCCCTAATCCGACCGTTTTAAAAGCTTTAATTAAAATAAATTAAATATAAATATCTATATTAATAAAACTTTTACCCTTCGTTTTTATTATTTAACCTATTTTAAATCGTTATATTTTAAACGGATATTTTAAATTATTATAATCGACAATTA
>JAJJKD010000034.1:0-299224 GCA_022376535.1 Xylariaceae sp. FL0662B | reverse complement strand
AGAATTAAAAGGTAATAATATAGTTATATAAATTAATAATAATTATATTATTTATTACGGTGAATACGCATGCATATAAGGCAGGGCTTAAGGATTTTGCTATATTATTAGTAAAATAATCAACTTAAAGAAAAAAAGGAAAAGAGGAGGAAATCCTTAAATACTTAGGTAGGATTTATAAAGTTTATAAGTATGTATAGTTAGTTTATACATACATATAATCACACCTAGTATAATAATACTAATAATACCCTAAGTTTAAACCACCACTATAACATTATTAAATGGTAATTATTATAATTACATAACATTAAATAGTCCGAGCTTTTAAAACGCGTATGTTTTATAATAAATGGTTTTTTTAACGGATTTTAACGATTTAAATAAATCCTTTAATATTATATTAACTATTATTAAGTAAATTTAAGGGAATAATATTATAGTAATAGTTTTAATGTACTTTATTTATTATTATAACCATATATTATATATAAATAAAAAATTAAATAAAATAAAAAATAATAAAAGGTTTTTATTATATATTTACGTATATATATATTAAAGTGGTTTTATATAATACGTGCGGTTAAGTAATTAGTGATTAGGTAACTTAAGTAATATAGCAGCTACATATATATATATTTAGTTAGATCTTTTACTTTTACCATATAGTTTTTTAAATAAGCAGTAATATTTAACACTCGCCTTATATTTAATTTATTCACTCCTTTACCTCTTATTATTAGTTAATTCCATTTAATTCCAGTTAATTCCTATTAATCCAGTTGCATTTATTACAGCTAATTATAGCTATACCTTTATTATAACAATTATTTCACCTTTATTATTACTATTAAATAGTTAACTTTCCTATATATTGTTTTATTTTAATACTTAAACCTTTTTTACCTTTTTATTTTTATTATTTTATTATAATAATAATAATTATTTAATTATATTACCACATTAATAAGTGCTATTATATTTAGTTAATTTTTACTATTATTTTTTAATTAATTTTTAGCTATAAATTTATAAATATATTTATAATTTATATAATTACCTTAACTGTTTTAATTATTAAGCTAGCTTTATATAATTATATAATAAATTAAAATTACTACTAAAATAAATATAAATATAACAACTTAATATATTAAATTTATTTTTATATATAGCTAGCTTAATACTAACTAGCCTGCCGATTTATTAATTAGGGCTTATATATAAAAATATCCCGTATTATAAGCTATTATTAGTTATTATAAGTTTATGCTCATTATTTCTACAGGTTATTATAATAAAGAATTTACTTATAAGTATTTCGTGCTACAGTGTTTTACTCAGATTTTCGGCACTCTGTATATAATATCCTTTTATTTATGTCTTTGCTTTCGGTTATAATAGTAGGGATTATCGAATAAGTACATACTGCCCGGGAAAATACTGTTAGATTCTAGTTATTCACAGCAATGTATGGCTGTGTAATTAACATATCTATAAAAATTGGTCCCTTAGAAAGATTAATGGAAATTCAGCCCGGATGTGCGTACTATTATAGTTTAATTAGATGTAGAATCGTACTCAGTTTATGTTGAAATAACAAGTCGGTAGAAATTCTGTCAACTCCCTTCCTGTGCTCGTTTCCCTGCCACGAGAGCAGGACTCTCATTAGTTGGTACTATATTGTTACCAGTCTGGCGATTGGTTATTTATGTCTTCTTTTGACGTAAGCTACAGCGCCACACCTCGACCTCTTGCTCACTATCAATGCCAACTTCGAAACTAGTCTCCTCCTGGTCCTCATCAAACCCATCACCATCCTTTAGGTACTGAGCAACTAACGGCGTGACAACGACTTCATCGATGCCGTTGAATATACTCCTGGCGCCCAATTGAGGTTCGTAATAGTCGTTTGCAATCGTCGAGCAAACAGTCGCATCACGCATAATGTTCAGTTGGATATTTCCGACAAGACGATCTCCCTTCTTCGTTGGGGTTACAACGACGGGTTGAGACACTCTTGTCTCCACTTCCATGATGCCCTCATCGGCAACGACTGCTGCCTCCTCCGGGGAGAAAGTCAGAAATGGGATGATCTGTGAGATCCTGCCTGTTAAGGGGACTCCGAAATGCGATAGGCATTCCTTCCGTAGGCGACAAACAAGCCGTCTCATGAGCGAATCCTGGTTAGATCCTAGGTTTCCGTTTCTAACGGCGTCTCCATTCGTTTTGCAAAACTCATGGATAATATCATCAAGTTGATTTGTTGCAAGAATCCAAATTGAGTCGGAACAATCAACCTTTGAACAAGATCGGCGGTCCATATATTGTCCTTCAACTCAGCATTAGCGACGGAATTTAGAATTCTTAGGCAATCCTACCTTCATCGAAAGGAACGAGTAAAGCATTGTGGGCCATCTTGGTTGCCTTTTCAAATTTGTCCATAAGTACAATACATCTGTCGCCCGCCTTTTTGGCCAAGAAGTTGTTTAGAAGTGAGCCATTCTCACAACCAGCATGTGGATGTTTCGGCCCAAACAGCTCATCCTCTCGAGTAAAGCCGGTGCAATCGACAGTGAGGAGGTCCAAAGACATCAAATCTCCAAATTGCCGTGCAAGCCTTTTCTTACCATGCCCACTAGGCCCAGCAAAAAGAAGGACAAGGGGTTTCTTTTTCGGCATGGCTAGGTGGCTACTAAGGTTAGTCAAGGTTGGGGACACAATCAAGTCCGACTTACAGCATAAGTCTTTGCTTCATCAACCGCACTGCCATCTCCTGTCCGATCATGAGTTGGTGCAATCCTGCAACTTCAGCTTTTCTTCTAGATAGCAAAAATCTCTCGCGGGCCGAGATCAGATCAACACCTTTTGCTTGATTTAGTCGATACCGCTGAGTCACCGTCAGAGCAGACGCCAACAGGGGTCTAATATTTGTTGTGCACCACAGCTTGCTCTCGTCCTGGATGTCGTCCAAATACGGTCCAGACACCGGAAGCTCGCGATTGTAAAGAGTATAATATGCCGCCGGAATCACTTCTGGTGAAGCCCCGAGCCTAAGAAGTATTTCCAAGACAGCGGTCGCCTGATAACGTGGACGTCTATTACGAAGAATTGCAAAAGCCAACAGAGGAAAACGGTCGGATCCATATGTGACGTTTGGATCGCCGCCGTATTTGACCCAATGGCGGGTCAATTCCGGGTCGTTCATCTCAACAATGAAGAACATAGCTGGGAAGCCCTTCACCGGAGAGTTGATGGAGCGTTGCAATCGTTCACCATCATACTCATGATAGTATGCTAAACAGTGGCGAACAACATCGGCCGAAGTACCTGATTGAATTGCACCAAGGACCTCTTCAAGGTTGAACTCTGTGGAGGCACACATAAGGGAAGTTAAGTCCCGTTCTGGCGTTTTAATGCGCGGCAGCTGATTATACCAAGGCAATACAACCTCATTCTCTGAGATAACATCATCAGGGGGTGTAAGGGAGGCGATCATCTCGAAACGCTTTGCCAATATCTTAGTCTTAGCCATTGCAGGGCAATAGAAGGGTGAGCCTGACCTGACAATTTAGATAATAAATCGTCTTTTTCACATCGCCGGCGAAGAGCTAGGCCTATTAATATCCTACCAAAATATCAAGACCGTATATGGATATGTACTTACCACCGAGGCTTTCCGGGCCAGCTCGTCGGAGCAATCCGCGACCTTCCTCTGGTCCTTTCTCTGCTTAGACTTGAGCTCCATCTTGAGTAGACTTGACAAGGGAAAATAATGACGCTGCACGCTTGAGGTATTCAGTGATGATGCACAATGAGTATGTTAGAATCTTCCAACAACACAAATGCTTCCTGGTGTGAGCCGAACTCACGCTTTTATAGATGATCTCTTGTCTCCCAACGAAGAAAATCCAAAATGCGTCATATATACAATACTCACCACAATGGACGATATAGCGTTTGTAATCCCGGGCCAACGACCAATGAAAGTCGGGCGTTTCTTGTCTAAATCAACACGAGGTTCTTGCACATACTATTTGGACGAGCCATATCCTAGTTTCCGCTGTTTTCTTCAAACAGATTCGAATGAGTGGCACCTCTTGGAAGCTTTAGGAAATCGCTAGTCCGTCTCCCATCGTGACCAAGTCTCACTCGCGGGCTTATGCAGAACCTATGTTTCAGGAGAAACAGCGTGAACCGATGGTGCCGAGTGAACTGTCATTTATCAGACAATGTACTGTTACGACTCTCGGGATATACCAGTGTGATAACTCATGTAAGTCTTTCATGGAAGTTATCGAGCTGTTGGAATGGGTGCCGAAACACCATGCAGCACCAGCAGATGGTCGACTGAAAAGACCCTGTCCCGCGGGAAATTCCCGCTCAACCGCTTCGACGGCCCGCCCTCAAACGAAATACCGTAAGTGGAGTCTGAGGTACGCAAAATGGGACTCGCCACAGTCCAGCTCCGAAGTATGATCCCGACGTTTGTAGCTAGAGAGAAGCACCCCTCGAGCCGATGACGACGCAGAGGCCCCATTGGGGAAATATTTGCCCTTCTACGAGATCAAAGACAAAAAGCCACACCACAGTAGCTAGGTACAAGCATATTATTAAGGTTAGAATGTCTTTCCCCTTTGCCATCCCTATCTTCGTGGCTGGGCTATTGCTGCTGCTGTTGCTGCTGCTGTAGTTTGTACAGTGGAATTGTCACGGGATTGCAAGGTGAGTGAAACGAACTAATTTTTCGAAGCTCCATTCTGCTACGATGATGAAAATTATAATGAGATGATTACTTGGCGTGACGATAGTCGATTCATACCCTTTCATGTTTCAATGTTCATGCCGTTTGAGAGTACGGTCACCCGCACTCACCAACAGCTCCTCTTTCCAGAATAGTCGTTAGTCCATGCGCGGGCAAATGTGCTCGGCGCTTCGGCTACATGTCTGCTCCATAAGCTTCCCGCGACTCATCGTCGATCATGTCCAGCGACGCTCTAGGTGTCCGAGGCGACGGGATCGGAGCAAGTGTCTGGCATTGACTATGTTGAGCCAAAAGATCCCAGTCTTTCCCTCTGTAATGTCAGCAAACGACTGAGCCTGGGTCGCATCCCCATGCCCTCGGCTATGATGGAATAGGTTACAGGGTCTCGTGGGATATCGCAGAATTAAGCCGGTGGCCTGGACGCTGCCTTCTCCGTCACATGCTACTCACAGCCCCTGGCCACCCCCGAGCATTCAGCACCGTTGCATCCGGAATTATCTGCAGCATGCTGGATAGCATTGCCTTATACTATCCCCGAGGGTTCTTTCTCTAAGCTACGACACTTCTCCCTTCGTCTCAGGGGTTAATTCATTTTCCCATCAAAGTCTTCCGAGCTATATAGCGGAAAGATCAATGGTATATCAGGGACTGAAGACTAAGACGATTACTTCCTCAGACTATACGGTCAGTGGTATGGAAATAACTTAACAGACCGGGCGTTCGCCTTGGGGCCTGCCCCAAGGCTCAGAGCCTATTAGAACCGGCTTCAGGAGCGTCGTCTCCAGGTCTTTGTGGGAACATCACAACAGTGGCATTGACGACACGGAATTGACAATTTTAATCTCATTATAACATTCCAGCAAATGGAAACGTCCGATTTGTAAAAACATTGCATCCAACTGGCCGGGCTGTCCTCCGACAATCCGCATCCCTGGTCTCCTCTTCATATACGGGCGGTCGTCTCCAGTCGGAAAGACTATGGCTTGATACGGGCATGGCTTTCGAGATACCATTTACAACACGGAAAGGATTGCCAATCCAATACCACGTCACGGCTCCCAGGCTTTACTCTCCGCGTTATAGACATTGAGAACCCCCATGCAGATGTCGCTGCATCGCCTTAGGTTATAGCTCAGCCAAACCACCTTCACGTACAATGAGTTCTCACAACTAGAAGTGGTTTTCAATCTGTCAGAAATCTCATCTACGATCATAGATGCGATATACATGTGTCGTAGACTTGGGGGGCGGTATGTCTGGGCCAATGCCCTGTGCTTTACCTGTACATGACTTCGATAGGGATAAGAGTGAGCAAGTAAGTCACATGGATGCAACATACGCGAGCGCGGTCTCAACCCTACTCGACGCCGCCGCGAGCACCGTCAAAGACCCATTATTCCTGGCGAGGAATCCGACTCAATCCCCCGAGTCGCCGACCCCTCTAACGAAATAGGGGGGGTTGCAGCTTTTCGTGGTCACTGCCGATATCTCTACCATGATGTCGCAATTAGCGTGGGACCAACGCGGTTAAACGTTCCTAGGAAAAGATCCTCTCGAAATGTCATTTGATCGTGGCGACAAGTCCGACGTTCTTTCGTTGTGCGCTAGCGTTGTGAAGAGAAGACCGCTTTTCCGTGCCTGTGCTTCGTGATGTCATCGACGCGAGGATTGAGCTATCTCCCGTGTGGCGAAAGCAGCAGCCGCCGGAGCTGGAAGTTATCGAGATGTATCATGTACCTAACGTTACCTGGTGCCACGTCCCTGCGGCTTATGGTCATCGAATGGGTTGACGATGTGGCGCATAGGATGGTCTTACGGAGAGAACTCGTTGATTATGGAGCTTGGCTAGCATGCAGTCCCAAGGGGAAGCTTACCTATTATATTAGCGTGATGGTGTTATGGCTTATTTGGGGATCGACGAGAGTAGTCTACGTATTCGATGATATTATCCATTTCTTTCTTCACTCTCTGGTTCCCAGCTCCCCTTTTTCCTCGCCCCACATTTTACTAACCTGCTATGCAACAAAGACGGGGAAGAGAGACAAGATATTAATCTAGAACCGACAGTGTGGTTACGAGCTCGGCACCCGCTGGATCCAGATATCGTTTGTACAGACAACGATGGCAGCTATCATAATAGAAGACAGTGTATCTTTAACTATTGTATAATGATATGCCTTCCATACAACTCATAAAAATGCCGCGCTGATTTTGTGAGGATTGGAGGCTAGAAACCTATAGAATCGTAAGAGTACTGACCATCTGGGAGGGTATAATAGGGAATTATGACTGAACATTTTCATGCATCATTCTTCTGGGTTGAATATTAACAGTACATATTACCTTGTCTATGTGTTGTAGTAACTATTAAGAATTTTCTAGAATCAAATAGACAACAAGAAGACTGATGAAAATGCGAATGGCAAAAATAAGCGCCGCCACGACCATCGAAGATCGAATTGATCATACTACGCTGTACGTAACTTTAATAAGGGTTCCCAAGACCAATCTTAACCCGAAGTGTGATGTCTATGGCTGCTATGATTCCCAGGGGACAAGGACACCGCGTAGTGGCCTCGCCACCTCTGGAGGCGCATACAAAAGCAACTCATCCACAAAATAAACAAGAAACCTAGCCTCAGCCCGCAATCCCTCATTCAAGGCTCTGCCTAGGTCTTTGGCCAAACGCTGTGCCCTCGCCGAACCGTACGCGAACCTGAGTATCCATCCTAGCGCCCCGCCAATGAACATGCTCACTACAAACATTATCACTGTGGGGCCAAAGAAAGCGAGACCGAAAAACATAATGCGAGTCATTTTGGTTACGAAGAACGCAACGTAAGCGACATAACGGCCCGCGAGCCATAGCAATAAGTCGCCGCCCGGGATCGCCGAGATAGCGTCGGCCACGACCGAAAAACAGTTGACGGCGGCTTCCTGGATGAAAAGGAGGCTACTCGTGACCGCAGAGATTACGTCGGCAAGAAATTCGGCCATTATGGTGCTGCTCTTGCTGTTGTCCTTGTTGCTGCTGGGTCTTCTTCACGTGAAGCAGTGACTGATCCCCCTTTGTGTCTGACTTGTTGTTGCCCTCGATTATGTAGGTGACGATGGGGTGGTTTAGGTACCGGGCTCAACAGCTGATCGTATTCTTGCTTGTTGGCGTGAAATTGCCACGTTCAAGCAGGAGAACGGAGGTTGGAGTTGACAACGAGCTAAACTCAGGTCACGACGAGTTAGTGCTGCCCGGTGGCCAAGCCAAGCAACGCCTCTTGTTGATCACTTACATGATGGAAACGTAGGTTCTGACATGCTCCAACAATAAATTCTTCGTACGGTGTGCCTGACTGTCTATTGCTTATCTGGAGTGGTTTCCGGGTTGAAGTGTTGGTTGTGATGAGCAGATTAGTGGCCAAATGAAGGCATCAAAGGGTGGGTAGGTAGGTAAGTATGGGCAAGCTTGAGTATGGGCAATCTACTGGGTCAAAGTTCTCCTTGACGGGGGCTTTGATTCCGGCAGTGAACACGAGCATCAACACGAAAGACGGAATGAACCGGTTCAACAATGGGTGTTGAGGTTCAAGATGGAAAGATGTAGAAGTTAAGGGGTGGCGAGAACTGAGAAGTCAGGATGCTTACAGGACTTGGATACGTGCCCGGATTGCAATTGCCCAATTAATAATTTAGTATGAAAAGAAAGATGTCCCCTGAAAATGATTCGTACCTGAGTTCTCGACGTTGACGTTGCCTCAGTTTCAAGTGTGATTTCCGTTTCTAAAGTAGGGGGGCGGAGGTTGAAAAAAAAAAACCTTGAGGATTAGAGTAAAATACTAAGACATTCTCGCTTACCAACAGAGGCTATCATAATACTCCTTTATAGGGTTATTGAGCATCTAATCCAAGTCGTGATATTAATGAATGGAACGTTGAGAGTGCAATAATTGATCAGGACACCGCTTAGTCTATGATTATTAGCTGTAAGTAGGGAATGAAAGGGGGGGGGGGGGGGGAGGTCTAGGACTAATATATCAAATGTGCCACATGAAGAGCTTTGTTCATCAGGCTGAAACTTGTGCTGGGGGTCCTCAATTAATAATCGATGCTACCATAAGTAGATGTAGTACCATTTCTCTGTACGAAAACCATCGCATATCAACTGTCCACTCTCTGTGTGCTCTAATCATCATCACTCCAGCCATAACGTCGATGCGGTGAAATATCGCGGCGCCAGTCTAGTACTTGGGTCTGCGATGCGGGTGAATAGAAAGGCCTGTTTACGGTTGGGTCCGGGGTAGTGGCGTAGGTGTGCTTAGGTGTGCCGTCGGGTTCTCGCACGGCATCCTCTCGGACGCCAAGAAAATAGGTGAAGCATGCCTTAGCGGCCATTGCGTCGGGAAAGTCTGCAACCTCGGCGAGTTTCTCCCAGTTTATCTATGAGGTAGCGACGATCAGGGATCAATTCTACCAGTGAGGTTTGATGGGGTATCACTTACCTTAGGCTCGGATTCGAAACACTGCCAAACCTTCGCCAGGACCTCCATATCGCGTAGACTGATTTGAGAATCAACACGGGAATCGGGTGCCATGGTCAAGTCGTTGTAATGGTAGTATGCCGGAAATGATATCAAGTGAAATTCCTGCCAGATGATAACTGTTAGAAGGTGAATGTTGAGTCTGGCGAAGAAGACGACGAGAATGTAGATGCGACTGTTTGTAGGTGCAGATTAGTGGGAGGCACATACCGCAAATACTTCCCTGGAAATTCAAGTAGACAGTTACTGAGGTCGTCTTGAAAATAGACCCAAATTGAGGTAGAAACCTTCGTAAACTATTTCGAATATGAATTGGGTTAGGAAGGCCCGGCGCAGTAATACTTGATTGATATCAGCTTAAGTTCTAGGTTATTCTCATACTACCCCAGCTGAAGATGTCTTGAATGCGAATTACGCGGCAGGTCGTTTAAAATTGAGCTTCTTGGGATAAGAATAGCCCTCTTGATCTGATCTCAAGACATCTAAATCACTCCCGGAAAGGATAACCTCCCAAAATGAGGCTAGGCACTGTCTTTAATCATATTTCCAAGGGGAATTCAACGTTTGCGTGAGACTAGGAACTTTTAGGAGGCTCACTGATCAATAATCATCGCTAACGAAATCGCCCTCGTCTAATATACATTACCTAGAATATCTTAGTAAGGTCGTATGCTCATCGTAAAATAGCCTGGTGTAAGACTACCGGGGAGATCATAGAATTATTCCTGGGGTTTTCCAACTTAATCCCTTAGTTTATAACATTTCTTAGATGATGCGTTTCTATAATAACAGTTTCCCCTTTATATCTATCTCACTACCTTGTAATACCGTATTCTCCCAATATCGTGGTCTCAGGTAAGTCGCAAGCAGCCAGTACCACTAGAAACTAATATTGTCAAACCAGGAATCATGGTTTCATTCTTGTCAACTCTCTGAGCTGATAGCATTGTCTACATCGTGAACCTCGAATCAACCCTGTGCGGACACATTTGACCTTATATGCTCGGCTTATTATCACTCAAAAGGCGCATCTCACAACAACGAAAACCCATTTACTATAGAAGTCGCCCGGGTCCAAGAGGCGCTGATCCCGTCCCACGAGGCGCGCATCATGCCCCTTGACCAAGGTTTCTTGCGTAGGCAGCGACCTGACTTACGACAAGTCGTCCGTATAGAACGGACGATAGTCACATCTAGGCGTTTATCTAGCCCTACGTCTGGGTCATGGGGCCCAAGAAGCAACTTGTTGGCGGACGCGATGCCAGTCTCACGAGGGATCGGGCTACAACATCGTGCTCGTCAAGGGTAGTGTTTACGCCGGATCGCGGCGTCTTACGGGGTGTTACGCGCAAGAGCGACATCCACGCTGCGCGGGTCAGCGAATGGGAGGAACGCATCGAGATTATGCCCTGTAGGCTCTCTACAGAGCTGACGAGATATCCGTAAGCTCCATTGCCGCTGTGATTGTGCTCATCGTATCGTTGGACGGCTAGCTGGTAGCTGGGGGTAAAGTTGGTCCCATCACCGAAGGGATCTGCCAAGTGTATTTGGAATGCAATATGACACTGGCTTCGGCTTCGGGATCGAATATTGATGGATTCCCTGAGAGTTGAGATGTCTGACAATTGATTGGCGTGGGCGCGTAGCATTGGCGCCGCAGTGCCCAAACTAAGGAATAAAATAGGCAACAAGGCAACCTGTCGTCCGCATGCGGGCCGACACGCCAACACGAGAGCCGCATCTCGATATGTCTCTTCCCTATCATCTACTCTTATTATTAGTCGCTCTTCTCGCTATCGTCTGTTTGATTGTCTACGCTTTCAATCGCCGGGGCCCCGTTCTGTTGCTTAGTGGTTACTATTGCCTACCTAATGTCAGCTCAGACCTCGATCTCGATCCAGCGCCTACTTATCGGCAGCGTGTCCATCAATTATTTTTCAGATATTTTCCTTCAGGTGGGCCACCTATCGTCACCATTTCCTGGTATATTTGGTAGCTGATTATCAGCCACCTTTCGCCCTGTTTTGCCGACCCCTGTTAAGAGCTAACCACTGTCAGGTCCGTGAGTCTCATCTGACAAATTCGCTGTGACAGGACATTCCTTGGCGAGAATTTTTCTCCTAGATCCATCTGACACCTCCTAACAGACCGTGAAGCCATATCTCCTTAAAGCCATACCTCCTTGAAGATCGGCGCGCTTAAGGCTATCTAATGCCTCAAGCATTGGTATGACGACGATATCGTTGAGTTACGGTGACTAATTGCAAAATTAGGAGAAGGAGGCTCAGCAGGCGTTTCAGGGTTCAGGGGTAAATCCAAGTAAAATTTGGGTGGCTGCCTAATCAATTCAATTCGAAGATATCGTCAATTCAATTGGAAAAATCAATTAATTGAATTCAATTACATCGATGGACACGCTGCATATATGGCTACTCGATACGCAATCACGGAAGGTCAAAACCATCGTGAAAGATCTTTCAAAGCGAGATTCTCGGTTTCTTTTCATCAAAGAGTCATTCGACGAGTTCCTCGTCGGAAAATTCGGATTGAACGAAGCCAATGAGTTGCTGAGAACCGACACTTCGAGTCTACTAGGGTCTAATGAAATCCCCGCTGATCTTACTCAGAGAAGATATCGATGTCATGATGGGGCCAAATTCTACATATACCTGGTCACTATGTTTCATGACATCGTCAACACCGCAATCTACGAACTCCTTAATGTGTTTGACATTGATATCACCCTCGAGCAAGCTTTAGAAGTAGATCACGGCCCAGGTGGGAATATTGGTCTCTTGAAAGCTCTGTATGAGAAGTCGAAGGGCCTGTTACCACAGCCAGCAAAGACAATATCATTCAGCCACCCGCCTCGAAATCTCCCAGAGGGACATGCCTACAGGTACCCGAACCGTCTCCAATCGCCAAACATCCGGGTCCTATCTATACAACCCGGCCTAAAGGACAGGCCGATAGAGTGCCAACTCCAGGAGCGCAGTCTTGATTGCGACTGTATTGAAGAGGCTTTATCCTACGCGTGGGGTGAACCTGTCTTCGACAAGGTTATTAAGATTGACGGAAGTTCATTTTGTATAACCAGGAACCTGAATGATATTCTCCGTAGCTTACGCCGTCCAGATGTTACTCGGACGATCTGGATCGATGCAATTTGCATAAACCAATTTGACATGGAAGAGAAAGGTCACTAAGTTCGTCTCATGAGAAATATCTACTTGAAGGCGAAGAAAACAAGCATCTGGTTGGGCGACCGGCCTACGGAACGGACAATTCACAGGTTAATCTTCACAGAGAATCTCAGAGATATCCTTGCTCCCGTGCCCAAGAACTTCGGAGGAAATTCAATGGACCAATACAATCTTGTCGACATACTTGAGGAATTCCTCCAATATCCGAGAGGTGGCGCCTGGGACGAAAAGCGTTTCGCGCTAAACATAATGCTTATTCGCTGTGTGAATATAATTAAGATGAACCAGTGGTGGGAGAGGGTGTGGACAATACAAGAAGCCGCAATTCCGCCAAGTAAACCTATTATACATTTTTGTGGCTATTCTTTTCCAATCGGTACCATGTTCTCGGCCTTCGATGCTGTTGATGGGATGCTCAAGGAGTTGTCAGGTGCACTTCCCAGGTTCCCTGGGCCGGTTGATGGTAAGTACACACTTCTTCCTCTTTTAGGTCATCATTCCTCCTCTTGCGGGCACCAATAGTGTCAGCCCCTGTGCTGTCTACTACGGATTAAACAAATACTGAAGCTTGAGTTGATTTCTTTCATAGTGGCTCTTATGAGAACGATGTTCAGCTCCCATGTTAGTCACTGGCAAGCCAAGAGAGGAAATGAATCATTTCTCCGCCGCCTTCGTCCTGAGACGCGGAAAGAGACGCAATTTCCAAACCTTAAGGACGGGGTATTATCACGGTTTCTGTGTTCAGTCCGTACCTACCGTGCTAGCGACCCACGAGATAAGATATTTGCATTGGAATATCTTCTACTTTGGAGTGCAGGACGACTCATCAATGTAGATTATAATGAATCCACCGAGGCTGTGTTCAGACGCGTCACGGCTCGATGCTTAAATCAAGGGTCAGAAGACTATCGCGAGCACTACAACTTACTCATCGAGCGCCAGAGCGATATCCCCTCTGGTCCTTCTTGGGTTCACGACTTCTCATACTCTGATGTAACCGTTCAAGATGCAAGTAGAGAAAAGCGAACACTTGGACTGCTTCTCTGTAAACAAAGCTGTCCTCCTATGTATGAACGCCCGCGTGTCCAAGATATATGCTTCGCAACTCCAAAGACTCTATTTTGCTCGGGGATTTCTATAGGCATCATTTATAACTTGAAGCTGGTCCCAGACCTAAGCATAGCCGGTTTAGAAGAAGGTTTCTATTCATTCTTTTCAAACTTTTTTCGGCAAGCAAAGCAGATATGGTCGGGGCTGGTCAAAGCCAACAAGTCGCGCGGAAGACAAATGCAGGATACTACAACACAAAATACAACAACAAGAATCCGAGATGTAGAGCGGTCAACTGATTCGGAGGCAGAACCATCAGGTCAGCAACTTCAGATAAACCGGCTAACATCCCGAAAGAAATCTGGTGGAAGTATAAGCTAACGTTTAGTGGGCAAGCAGAACCCGAAAACTCTGCCCCATTCCCAGCATCACTGAATGAGATCATGGAGCTTCTCACCTTAGGCTCACCTATTTGGGGGGGTTTTATAAAACGTAAAGGCAAGGCCCCTCCCCAAAGGTACTTGACCATTGCATTTTGTGGAATTGCTGGGATGCACATATTCGTTACAAAGCAAGGCATCCTGGGACTTGCCACGGCACCAGTGCAACAAGGTGACATCCTCGCCATTATCTATCAATACCGTTCCTATGTGATTCTCAGGGAGGTAAAGCATGAGGGCGGCACATCACGGGACGTGGGAAAGCATCGGATTGTTGCACGTGCGGCCATCACCGAAAACCAAGACAAGATGAGAGCTCGAATAGATGAAGGCCTCAAAAGCCATGTCTTCCAAATCATCTAAAACATCCAGGTGAGTACGTTTTATTACATATATGCCTAGTATATATGTCCCTAAGCATTGTCTTGTTAGAATGAAACTTGCCTATTCTCGAGAGTCAAGTCTCGTACATCATAGAACTACATGAGAGTGCGGCAGCCTAGTGACTAGTCGATTTAGACAGTTCTGCTGGATGATTTTATGGCGTTGCGTTGAAGGATTAGCAACGGGTTTTGTCGGCTTCTGCACGAAATATATTTCGTTTTCCATGTTTTCCTCACATTTCTATCATAGTTAAGTATTATTTGTGATGGATTGATGGGATGTAAGGATGATGGAGAGCTGATTACAGTTGCCTCCAGAGATTCCCGACTTAAGGGGTTGCGCACAGACCACCGCAACATCTGTAATAATCAAGCCACGGCTTATTGAATTCATTATGTGGCTTATGTGGCTTCGCCATATGAACGGTCTGGGGTTTTCCCCTAGCTAGTTTAACTCCATCTTTACTACTTCGTATGCAGTACGGCATATTGGCTCTCCCATTCTCTATTAATGTTGCGAAGCGACAACTATCACAATTAAATGCTTAGTTTAACTCACGTAACTTACCTTCGTATCTTTAGGTCGACGATATTTCGTCGGCTTTACCAGCCGCTTCGGCCGTTTGCCGACATTTGTAATTGTTATCGGCTACTCCTCCCGTATTTTCGAGCGAACCCCCATTCATCATCATGGCTAAACAACAGAAAGACGAGGAGATTATCACGCTAGCTAAAACCCTCAGAGCGACTCCGTGGTGTGAAGAGTATGAGTGCATGATATCTGGCATGCTGTAAGTGCCCGATCCCATCGCTCGCTCAGATTCTTATCTAGCCAAGTAGACGAAACGAAGACTAACCTCGCAGGTATAACCCAATCCATCCATTGCTGGTGGAGGGCCGGCATAAAGCGAGATGTGCCACCTATAAGTACAACAATCTTGACCCGAACACGGGCACCTTCGAGCAAGTTTCCGAGGTCAGGGCCAAGATGCTTGCCGAGATGCTCGGTCGCGTTGGCAGCGGCACCTTCATCGAACCCCCGTTCTTGCCTGATTACGGGTGCAACGTCATCATCGGCGAAAACTGCTTCATGAATTTCAAGTGCGCGTTCTCACCAGCCTCGCCCGTGCCTTATCTACCAGTTACTAACGTCTTCACCCAGCCTCACTATCCTAGACACTAGTCTAGTTATCATCGGAGACCGGGTTCAAATGGGATCCAACGTGAGTATCTACAGCGCGGGCCACGAGACCAGTGTGCTCTCGAGGATAAAATCCGTCGAGTTTGGCCATCCTGTGAGGATCGAAGATGACTGCTGGATCGGGGGCGGCGCCATCATCCTCCCCGGCGTCACCATCGGGCGGGGATGCACGGTTGGCGCCGGTGCGGTCGTCACGAAGAGTCTTCCGCCGTATTCGGTCGCTCTTGGCGTGCCGGCGAAGGTCGTCAAGACGCTGCCTACGGTTGAAGAAGAGCTGGCGGATCCCAGAAACCCGTATAGACAAATGCCGGATCGTACGTGAGGCAGTTATAAGAGTAGATTCCGTTTTAGATGCCGTGAAATTCCTTAAACATAATCCGTACAAGGGGAAGGAAAGAACTAACTAACTATTGCTTATCCATGTGTTGATGCTCCGTACATGACTGAAGGCAGGTTGAGGCTTGGCACATCATCTAATTGTATGGACTTATGTATACTGATCTTTAGCACGTTGTTAGATGTTGTGGCAGAGCCCATTGGATTATAATAGGAAGTTCCAGGTCTCGTAAAATTATATATTTCTCAAAATATATTTACGATTTAGATGAGTACGATGAAGTATGGAATCAACATCTGATGAAGACTGGACGGAAAGTTTCCGTAGTGCAGGGACCCTGTGGGCCCCTTAACCCAGCGGCTCTACACCGCCCGGCACAAAAAAATAATTTGGGGTTCTTTCGCATTGCAACACTCAATTCGCCCGGTCTCTAGACTTACTTTGCCTGCCTAAACATTACCTGCGCACCGAAAGCCTACAATCAATGGCTTCTAAGCGCAAAGCCGACGACTTCATATACACCCTGTCTGACAATGACGACATCCCCGAAGAAGAGATCCCCGAGCCGAGTCCGCCAAAGAAGAAGTCTAAGAAGAACAAGGAATCCGCAGACGTTGACGGCGTTTGGGGTAAGAAGGACGATGACGATGGAGCCATGGACTCGGACTTTGAGTTCGCCGAAGACGGTACGACGGATTTTAGGGCCCAAGACTTTGAGGGCTGGGGTTTTGACGGTGCGAGAAAAGGAATGAATGGGAGTGCCGATAGGAAAACTGTCGACGTCGATGAGATTGTGCGAAGACGGAGAGGTGTCAAAGAGGCGCCAGTAGACGACGAGAAAGAATCCTCGATAGACGGTCCTGGCAACGAAGATGCGGACATTGGACTCGACGATGAAGAGGACGAGGTCTTGGCCGCGGATGGGTTTGGCATGGGCGCCGCCTCGGATGAGGAATCGGGCGAAGAAGCCGTGGATGGCGCAGAAGAGGATGATGATGAGGAGGACGGTGACGCTTCTGACAACGATTCTGTTGCGACGCCAGTGGACCACCCTGATGATGCGGCCGCGTCTGACGCAACAGATGCTGAAGAGGACCCTGAAGAAATAGCGAAGAGAGAGGCGTTCTTTGCACCGGAAGAGAAGAAACAAGCCAAACAAAAGGGGAAGTCGTCCTTCCAGAGGATGTCTCTGTCGCGGCCGATTCTGCGAGGTCTCAACTCTGTCGGTTTCAACGAGCCCACTCCTATCCAGGCGAAGACGATACCCCTGGCTCTAGAAGGCAAAGACTTGGTTGGTGGTGCTGTGACTGGATCGGGAAAAACCGCCGCTTTCGTGGTCCCGATCCTGGAGCGCCTGCTATATAGGCCCAACAAAGTCCCCACGAGTCGCGTCGTTATCTTGGCGCCTACTCGAGAGTTAGCAATTCAGTGTCACTCGGTGGCGACCAGGCTCGCGAGCCATACCGACATCAAGTTTTGTCTGGCAGTCGGTGGCTTGAGCTTGAAAGTTCAAGAAGCAGAGTTACGACTACGCCCCGACGTTATTATTGCCACGCCGGGTCGATTCATAGACCATATGCGGAATTCGGCAAGCTTTTCGACGGACACGGTTGAAATTCTCGTTCTTGATGAGGCCGATCGAATGCTGGAGGATGGGTTTGCTGACGAGTTAAATGAGATCCTGACTACTCTTCCCAAATCACGGCAGACTATGCTGTTCTCGGCCACAATGACATCATCTGTTGACCGACTTATTCGGGCGGGGCTGAATAAACCTGTTCGCGTTATGGTTGATTCCCAAAGGAAAACGGTCGACAAGCTTGAACAGAAGTTTGTCAGACTACGACCAGGCCGAGAAGACAAGCGGATGGGCTATCTCATCCATATCTGCAAAACGATGCATACTGAGCGGGTCATCATATTCTTCAGGCAGAAGAAGGAGGCGCATCGTGCTCGGATCATTTTTGCCCTGTTTAATATGTCATGCGCAGAACTTCACGGGAGCATGAACCAAACACAGGTAGGTCATTACACTTGTGATGAAAACCTAGGCATTTTCTAACTAGTTGCAGCGTATTGAGAGTGTCGAGGCTTTCCGCGACGGCAAGGTGTCATTTTTGCTTGCTACCGATCTAGCGTCTCGCGGTCTGGACATCAAGGGAATAGACACGGTTATCAACTACGAAGCACCTCAGTCTCTTGAGATCTACGTGCACAGAGTCGGTCGTACCGCACGAGCGGGTCGTTCTGGTGTGGCCATCACTCTCGCAGCGGAACCTGATCGCAAAGTAGTCAAGGCGGCAGTCAAGGCGGGGAAAGCCCAGGGAGCCAAGATCAGCAGTCTTATCATCGAGCCCAAAGAAGCAGACAAGTGGCAGTCCCAAATCGACGAGATGAAGGACGAGATCGAGGATATCGCCCGAGAGGAGAAAGAGGAAAAACAGCTCGCGCAGGCGGAAATGCAGATCAAGAAAGGGGAGAACATGGTTATCCACGAAGACGAGATCAAGGGACGGCCGAAACGGACGTGGTTCGAGACGCAGCACGACAAGAAACAGGCCAAGGACGCGGGCCGGGTGGAGCTCAACGGACTGAAGGAGTCGCTGAGGAAGAAGGGGGGCGGGAAGCTGAGCAACAAGGACAAGAAGAAGCTGGACGCGAGATCGGCTCGGACCGAGGGCACCTGGAAGAAGGGCTCGGCGGAGAGGGCTGGCAAGGGCGCCGTTCTGAATTTCAAGAACGACAAGAAGAAAAAGCCGAAGAGTGCAAAGCCAAAGGGTGTAGGGAAGGGCAGGAAGAGATAGAGAGGAAGTAGCCAACGGAATTGTAGTAGATGAAGCTTCTGTCAGGCGAATACCAATAGTGCTGTTTCGAATCGAACATAACTCGTCCTTAGGAGGTAATGTGTCTAGGTATCGTCGTACGTATGAAGTTTATATAACTCGAATTCGCTTCAACTACTACGCAATGTGTTATGTTACTTGCCCGTCCATGCGAAAATGAGAAACCTTCCAACCTGGCCTTACCGATAATTGGTAACATTAATAATACAATCTGAATACCGCGGGGAATAAAGGATGGATAAACACCTACACACACCTAAAATAAGGGAGATCTAGCAAGCCAGCTCGTTTTCTACCATTCATCATTATCAGTATATATATGTACTTTTGCCTCTCGCTTTTCCTGGACAAGACAATATATGTATACATACATAGCATTTGTTAGGTAGCAGTTACATGTAATGTGGCTAATAGAGTGAGTTGGGTTCGATTCCTAACAGCGCTATTGGTATTCGCTCTATTAGCTCATCTGTAGCATAGCCGGAGGAAATGCCCCTGAATTCCCGAGTTCGGTCCGCTGCCCAATAGATATGGAGACCGTTAAAAGTTCTGGTTCCCGACTGAAGGGTACAGGGATCATGGCTGATGTCACCATCTCCAGGGCTTGGTTAGGTAGGCAGCAAAAGCCCCCACTAATAGGACATCAATTGTCCATTGCGCAGTCAGCAGGCAGGTTGCTTCTTCAGTTGAGACTCGGCAGCGTCAGCTCCCAAATCTTTTACAACCTCCAATGATCCAACGAGTCAGCTGGTAATAATATCGTCTCTCAGCAGATCTCAACGCACGCACACACAACCCTTACTTCTCTTCCTGTATATACTCAACATGCGTTAGATTAATTGGTTGCTGCTGAAAGTTTCCTTGTCGGATACCGTCAGAACCTTGAAGATATCCATCGGTCTTGTGCGTGTGATTGTGCCACTTAGTGTGCCACTTGGCCAAATTGCGCTCTGCTCCCACGGCGACACAGAGTAGGGAAGGAGGACGACATCGGATTCGTATAAATTCTGCGGTCCGAATAACCAGGTCAAGTACTACTAAGTTCTCGTTCCTCCGTTCGCACTTACGATCCGCCAAGCTGGCTCCTCCCCGTCGATTCCTACCTCTGCGCCCGCATCCCCACCATAAGCAGAGTCTTGCGCAGTACCTATTCCCACGACTTCACGAGCGCTATCGAGAGAATCTCATCGGTTTCCACCTCGACACCTTGCCCTACTACAAACACCGATTCCAGAGTCGCATCTACCGATTTATTCTCGACCGCTATCGCCGCCAGCGCGAGCAGTCGCGGCTCGTCGACCACGCGCGCCGGCTGCTGCTTGGCTTACCGGCCCCGCACCGTGCAAAGGATGGATCGAGAGCTAGGGCTGGCAAGATGACATCGGTTCCGGGATATGGGATTGGAAGCGGTAGTTATGGCGCTGAGCCGGGTCGTGAACGGGGCGCGAGGAGGAGGAAGCTCGCGGCCATGGCAGGCAGCGTGTATAGGGCTGGTGCATCAGCCGTAAATGAGATCAGGGAGTCGTATAATCAGACAAGGTCAGGGGAGATCGACACCCCAGAGGCAGCCAAGATCACCATACCCGACTCTTTCCCTGATGTGGCCATTGTTACCAAGGGAAACGAGCAGATGGTCCTGTTCCCGTCGTATGCAAAAAGACATGTTCAGGGACAGGAGCGACAATTCGAGGCCCCTGGAGGACCGCCGCACCCGGCGAGTATGGACATGAACGAACAGGATTACTGGAGGTACGAGTGGGCGCGACACGAGGACGAGAAGGCTATCGTTGATGTTGATGTTCGAGGTTGGATCTACAACCCACACAGGGGACCAATCACCCGCCGTAATCGAGTCTTGATCGGTTTGGCGAGGCAGCTGAGTGGTATACCAGCCCCTAGAACGCAATCAACGAGCTTGCCTGCAAATTCGGAGCCCTCCTTGCCCAGCATACATCAGCAACACGAAGAAGAACGGGAGAGACGGAGAATTGCAGCCGAGGCGAAAAAAATTGAGCGTAGAGGACAAGCGGAAGAGGAAGCTGCGCAGAAAGGAGGTTATAGCGAGCGCCCAAAGAACGAAGACTCTGAAGATGAAGTAGATGGACGACGTCGGCATCGAGCGAGACACGGGAGCCGATCACCTGCGTCCGCGCCTCCGTCGCCTACCCTCACAGCACGTTCAAATACTGCAGGGGGCACTGAGCTCTCAGATGCGGAACTTGCGGTTGCCAATGCTAACTTGATGGCTCGCATTGCGCCATTCATGACAATCCCGCTAGTCGAACTACCGATCACATTGTTTTTTTACAATGATACCCAGTCTCAGTCCCGCACTGTGACCACGAATGATTCCGGGCATTTCATGATCAGGGCAGCCCTTGAATTTGTGCCCACCCATGTACGAGTGCTAGCAAATGAAGACATATCCTGCACGGAACGCATACAGATTATTGAGCCAAGGGGGGTCAGCTTGATCAGCGACGTTGATGACACGATCAAGCGATCAAACGTATCCCTTGGCGCCAAGGAAATCTTCCGGAATACTTTCGTCCGCGATCTCGGAGAATTGGCTGTGCCGGGCGTCAAGGAGTGGTACAATCGCCTGCATGAACTAGGGGTTCAGATACATTATTGCTCCAACAGTCCGTGGCAACTTTATCCAGTCATGGCTACCTATTTCAAGCTTGCCGGTCTGCCTCACGGTTCGCTGCATCTCAAGCAGTACGCCGGCATGCTCCAAGGGATCTTCGAGCCGGTGGCCGAGCGGAAGAAGGGCACGCTCGAGAAGATCATGAAAGACTTTCCGGAGAGGAAGTTCCTCCTCGTCGGTGATAGCGGAGAGGCAGACTTAGAAGTCTACACAGAGCTCGCCGCGGCCAATCCTGGAAGGATACCCGCTATTTTCATCCGAGATGTCACAACCCCCGAGCAATCAGGCTACTTTGATTCTGGGTTCATCACAGGTAGCGGCCACATCTCCCGTACAACCTCCAGCAACCGGCTAGACCGGGCGTCATCTAAGGAGAGTTCGAGCGTCGACGTGCTGAGCAGACCACGCCTTCCTCCCCGCGTAACTACAACGCCCAGAGCCCCGGAACCCGTGACCGGTGATCTGATAGATCTCTCTGAAGAACCGGAACAACTACGTCCCGTCGAGTCCGAAGGCACAAGAGAGCCAAGGCGGGAACCCGTGCCTAGACGACCAACGGACCTGCTGGATCGAAAACCTCCGCCTAAGCCGGCGAAGCCGAGTTCCTTGCAGAGCACCCCCGCACCCCCTGTCCTGTCCAGCAGCGAGTCAGCAGCCAAACCACCGCCAGCCCCACCGCCGCCGCGCAAGTCTACCACCACCCCGAGCGTGCAATCAGCTAAATCCTCGGCATCGACCCTGCACCCACTAGCACAGGTGCAGAACTCGGCATACCGGACGCTCCCCGACAGACCGCGGACCCGAGCCGATCACCAGATGCCTTCTGCGGGTGGTGGTAGCAGTAGCAGTAAGAGCAGCTCCGGCCCCTCCCCTAGCGCCTCGAGGACCATACTGCCGCCACCGCCAGCCCCCCCGCCACGTCGCGCCACGCCCTCCAGACAGGGCACGCCCCGCCCTACAGGTACCGGTGATAATAAAACTAATGACACTAATACCCGGCCCCGGCCCCGGGCCACAACCACCGGCGGCGGCGGCGCGGTGGATACCAACGACATCACGTTCGAGAGCCTGCCGCCTCCCGCCGCCTATACCAACGGCGGGGGGAGACTGACGCCCGGAAGCGACGTCGCGGGCGGCAACGGGGCGGCAGCGGTAAACAAGAAGCTGGATCTCTGGCGCAGACGCCTGCAGAGGGCGCAGGAGACGCTCGACGGACACGGCGTCCGCCTGTACACGTGGCGGCGGGGCGAGGACGTCGTGGACGAGGCGGTCGGCATCGTTAGGGGGGCGTTGAGGGAGATGGATGGGACGCGGGAACGGTAGCGCGGGAGGACAGGGTGTGAGTGGGGTGGGGTGTGAGATGGGTATCAGCGGTAGGTAGTGGGTGGAAAGGGGGGAGGAGGAGGGGGAAGGGGAAGTAAAGGGGGGCGTGGGCGGTGATAATACACACATAGATAAGCAAGTGAAAAGGGGCGGGGAAAGGGGTGCGGGATTGACTATGTTATACCAGGGAGGATAGTTAGCGAGCGAGCAAACAAGCGCGCGGGCAATACTGCTAACACGCTTACATACTTACACGTGCCGTATTAGAGGTGGGAAATGCGAGAAGTGTATATCTTATAGCGAACTAGCTAGGGGGCTCACATATGACATTGTTGTTGCTCTAGCTGTAGACCTGTCTATCTACTTGTAGATTTATGTACTTGTCTCGTTAGGCGTGGATATGCTATGTGGGTTTGTGTGCATGTAGCTATGTTAATGAGATCACTCGTATGCCATGCCATGTCGTGCTATACCACGCGGCGCTACGCTCTGCTCTTCTATGCTACGGCCGAGGTTACGGCAGCGCGCGCTCCCCGAGAAGCCTGGAGGTCCGTCCGTAAATCCCTCACTGTCTGACTGACTGACTGACTGACTCTATCGGGCTACCTATGTAGGTGTTTTCCCACCACCGGATGGGTGCCCGTTGTAGAAACGGATGGATGATAGATAGACGGATGGATGGGTGGGTGGGTAGGTGAACTGGATATCTACGCCAAGAGAACGCAGAGAGAAACGGGAGGGCCGCGGATGCGGGCGTTGGGGGGGGGGGGGGGGGGTGGGAGAGCAATTTGGATAGCTAGGTAGGCAAGCAGGGCGAGTGTTGGTTGTAAAATTAAATCGGTTTGTTTATTTGCTGGTCGGTCGGTCGTGCGTTCTCCTAATTACTCGGCGGGGGGGGAGGGTGCGCGGGATTGGGTTGATGGAAGAGAAGCGGTGGATGTGGGGCTTGCAACAAGGAGACTTATTTACTGCTGGAATTGAACTGTTGTTTTTTTTCTTCTGCGGCTTCTTTTGGGAGTTAAGTTGGGGAAGATCTTTTTTCCAAAGAGGAAACTCGGTGATATATAATCGTTATACTGGGCTTTGTTACGTCTAGGTCTCAAAAAATATGTGGCCCGCTGCGACAATGTCTGATCAAACTCCCTGCACTATGTCCTGTGTAGTCAGTGCTTGGCCCCTAATATATGTTATATAGACGATAATGAGTTTGCCACATCAGTCTATTACTTAGCAAGAAGTCTTTCGGCTTTCGTTGGGGAGTGCGGGGTGGAATAGGGGTATTTAGTAGCTGAGCATTTAATCAAGTTAAGGTATAGATATCGTGACCTAAACTAACGGCGTTACGTTACTTAAGCATCCCTATTGCATGTGCTGGGGAGAAAGATGGTGAACAGAAAACGGGGTTGAAGGTTGTCGGTAGAGAGAGTAGAGTCGGATTGGATTTTGGGCATATACTAGCTTATATGTGAGAATCATGGATAGATAAAATGTTGAAGGATCCAAAGATAGGAGAATGGGGAGGATAGGAGGTGACAGCATGAACCCGCTTACGGGTCTTAAGGACTCTAGATGATCGGCGATATGTGGTGGATAGGATATGAAGCAATGAGGGCGGGAGGTTTACGTGATAATTAGTAACGATCATTGATGGTGTGTTTAGAAGTGTGTAAGTTCACGTAAATCGGGGGCATAGGATGAAATAGAATCAGAGTGCCTCTAGAGTTGGGAAGACTTGGGACACTAGTAATTTGTTTTCATGCGCGTGTCACCGGTTAAAAAGAGCGAGATACGAGTGCGAGTTAAGGAAACGGAGAGTCTACTTCGCTCATAACTTAAGGGGCACGTCATGTCACTGCAAGATAGAAGAGGTGTTGAGAATCAATAGCTGCAACCATTCCGTCTACAAATGAACGTGCCGGAAAGAATGTGTCTACCGAGCTAAGCTGAACAAGTCCTTCTCCCATACTATTTAACATTCACAGCTAATCACACACACGGCTCCGACTTCTCCCGAGAGCTAGCATAGGCTTCTCCAACGAAAAATCGCCCGCTCATTTGAGCGCCTTGGCACTGTCGCCCATGGTGTCGATGAGGCGCTGGCGGATGTGCTCGCCGACGACGGTCTGGACGCCGGAGCCGTCGAGCGTCGACACCTTGAGCTTGAGCTGGCCGTTGAGGAAGAACGGCACGCTGTACCGGTGGGTGTTTCCCGACGTCAGCACGCGGTGCCGCGCGCTCCGGTAGAAGCCTCCCGTCCACTTCTGCATCATGTCCCCCATGTTGATCACGTACGTGTTCTCCTTCGGCGGCACCGGGATCCACGTCTCCGTCGGCGGGTACCACACCTCCAGCCCCTTGGTGTTCATCTCCTGCAGCAGCACCGCGATCCCCCCGAAGTCGGTGTGGTCGCCCACTGTGCGTGCAAATTCGTTAATGGGAGTCACACGAGCAAATAATGAAAATGATCAAAATCGATGATTGGGAGTTAAACTTGGAAGAGAAAAAGACATACCTCCAAACTGGCGCTGATCCAGAACTTGCTGGGGCGCGTAGTGAAGAAGCCGCATGGGCATGGATGGGTTGACGGCAAACTCGTCCATGACGTCCGGGGGGCACCCCCACGCCTTGGGCAGGCCGAGCGCGAGGATCTTCAGCAGCGTCTTCGTGAGCTCGAGCATCGTGGCCTGGTACTCCATGATGGGGATTCGGAACTCCTCGTCGGGGATCTGCTTGGGCCACAGGTTCGGGCCGGTGGAGAAGGTGCCGGCGTCCGGGTCGTCGGCGGGGACCTCGGCGCCGATGATGAACGCCTTGTCGTTCATCGGACGTTAGTAAGATCTCTCACAGTCATCCGAGAGTTCGATAACGTGACAGAAAACACGCAAGATCTTCTCTTACCTCCTTGATGTCGGGCAGCAGACCCTCCTGGTGCGTCTGGATTCCGGGCGGCTCGTAGCCGCGGAACGACTTGCCCATGCACTTGCCGATCCAGACCTCCATGCGCTCCTCCTTGGACAGCTCGAAGAAGCGCTTTGCGCAGTCGAGCGTCTTCTTCTGCTGCGCGGGCGTCACGCCGTGGCCCGCCAGGTAGAAGAACCCGTAGGTGGAGCAGGCGTGGCTCATGGCCTCGACCACGGCGCGCTTGGCCGCCGGGGAGGCGTTCGGGTCCGTGAATGGACTGATGTCCACGGTCGGGATGGCCTCAGGGGCTGTCTCGGGGATCTTCTCGATGCTACCCATCTTGTTTCTGCTGGCTTCTCAGTCTTAGGTTTTACGGATAGTTGGCGGTGCTTTTCGGTTGGATGCCAATTAATGCTGGCTTCTTTCAAACTTAGATGCTACTTGGTGACACTCGTTTGCTTCGAAGGTATGACTATATTTTATTACAGCCTCCAGTTGCTGACTAAGGCATCTAGAGAGAATTCTTGCTATATACATGACACACCATGAGAGCCTTCACGACTGCAGATTACTAGCCCAGTGGTCCGATATCTTGTTCAGAGAAACTCCAGACTCGAGTGACGGAGAGAAGCTCGGCAGCCATTCTATGTTATCTCCTGTTTTTCGGGGATATCGGGAAACCCTGAGCCGTTTTCGTGTGTGCCTCATGCAGGAAAGATGAATTATTCATGAATCTCGATTCATATTTGACTGTCGTCTATGTTCATGATAGGAATGATGTTTCTCCGTGCTGACCTGGCTCTCGACAGAGGCGGCGTTTGGAGTTCAGCTGTAGACAGAAACTCCGACCCATATCGGGCCACGCCACGGAACACAAAAGCCTTACTTCACTATGCTAGTGCTTATCCCCGGGCCGGCCATTGTATTGGTTTGTCTCGGGATAATCCTTCAACACCAGCCGGGCGATCAGTGAGAGCCAGTATTCGCCTTCCGTGTTACTACAAATACAAACCCCATATGTGTTCGTGCGACGTTGTCGTCATGCTGACCGCTGTGTAAGCTTATATTCAAGTGCCGTGTCTTAGTACGGGAAGGAATCACATATGTTCACTCAGGAGTCGAGAAGGATCGAGGGATAAGTGTAGATGCGAGGACTTCCATATACCATAATGCCGACAGCAACCCCGAGGCGACATGTGATCCAGTCTCGATCTATCGAATCCTAACTCCGGAGAAAAGGTGAAGCTTTCTATAGTCATGACATCGAAGGAGGTTATGTAAACCAACCGTGTTGCTAGTCTGTCATGCTCCGCGCCGTCAGCGATCGACCACCCACGGTGAGATTCAAGCTTGCTATTCAGCTCTATCGAACAAGCATCATCGGTCTTGGCTATCTATGATTTCTTCGGTGTACGACGCTGCGTCACGAATGGACTATCTATCTCGATTTCAGCTCTCCATGCTGAGGAACCCCAACTGAGTCATTTCCACTCCCTCCTCCACTACCTATCTTCGTCAAACACACCGCTACACATAAGCCCGTCTTAGCTTAGGCGACCAACTGTTCTTACCTACCTATCACCTCCTCCACCTACCTCGTACCAACGCCTGAAACAAACAACCAATACCAAAAAAACATGTCCCAACTCAATGACTTCCTCGTCCAAATCCCGGACAGACCTAACGCACTGTCCGCGCGGATGAGCAACGTGGCCGCACACCTGAGCCACAACAAGGTCGACATCGAGGCCGGCCGCCTCGTCATGGCGGGGCCGACCCTCGCACACCACCCCCAGACCGCCGAGGAGGCGCCCCCCGTCACAGGCAGCGCGCTCCTGGTCAGGGCCGGCTCTGAGTCCGAGGTCCGCCGGATCATCGCGGAGAATCCGTACGGGAAGTTGGGTGTTTGGGACCTGGATAAGGCGACCGTGGTGCCTTTCCGGTGTATGGTTAGGACGCCTTTGTAAAGTAAGCGGGGGAGAGAAAGGTGGTTTCGCGAATGTAGGCAGCTGAAGCAAGATGAGGGTGAGAGTAAGGAATGTTCGCGGAATTTCTGGGTATTTACACGATAATAATTGTAAATCAAGTCAGATACTGGCCTCAGTTGGCAATGTTAGCTAGTATTATGACTTGAGCCTTGCCTGGTAGTTGTTTCATCCATCATCTGGTAATATCAAGATCGTGCGCCGAGTTTGTGAAATTACTTAGTCATACGTCGAAATCTTAAGGTTTGTTGCGCATGTACAATGCTAATCCCTGAAATCGAGTCTCTAGGCTAGAAGGTGTGTGAAATACGGTGTGTTGGAGAACGCGCTTTAGCATATCATATTTCATATAGAGCATCACTGGTCACAAGGGAAGGATATCAGATTGAAGGGGCCCGATAGGTGATTGATCACATTGCAGCGAAGGTCCCAGATCGCACGCCAACTTTTGTCTACTCTATTTTATTCCTTTTGCAGTCTCATAACATTAGCATCATGGCCAATCTCTAGAATTAGATGTGAAGCTTGCGTAGAAGCCCATGATCTATCATTCTGCCATTACCTGATCTCCAGAAACCCCAATTGCGAACAATGAGGCCAGTGAAATGCAAGAATTCTGTGCCTTCCCATATGATCATGCTTCATCAATTTACCAGATGCAACGAGGGTCTACGGCGACCACAGGGTATCTCAACGTCGTGTCACTAGCCTGACGGTAGCATGCAAAGCAGGCCATGACGCTCTAGATAGTCGTGAATCACATCAAGCCTTGATGTTGAGCTTGAATCCGGACCGGTACACTCTCAAGCAGCCATAAAGCAGGCCTGCCGCGGAGGACATAGCTCCGCCGAAGCCCCACAAGCCGGCCCAGTTCAACGGATCCGATCGCTGAAGAATGCTACCGGCACCAGGTCCACCAACCAGTACACCAAGACCGATGATACCGAAGCCCATTCCGATCCTCGTGCCGATCTTCGACTTGTCCTTGGTCAGCGGGACAAAGCAGACGGGAGGCATGGCGATGAACACGCCGCTGAAGAAACCAGCAAGCACCGCGATGGTGATGACGGATCCTCTCGTGTGGGCCGCGATCATACAGAGCATGAGGACCCCCGTAACGAGCGAACATGGAGCGATGACGTTGAACGGACCGATCTTGTCTGATACTGCATTGGGCAGTACTCGGCCGAAGCAGGATGCGGCGTTGAAGATGGCGACGATATAGAAAGAGAGTGCTTCGTCCGTCAGGCGCTGTTCCTGCGGGTAGTAGGAGATGTAGAAGAGGAGGATGCTGAGACCCATGAAGCCGATGAGCGTGGTAACTGTGAAAGTAATGTACGGGACGTCGGTGAACGCCGTCCAGTCGATCATCGCGCGAGCCTTCGGGGCCTTGAATCGCATCTTCATGAACGCGATCGGGATCAGGAGGGTGGCGAGCGCGATAAAGCCCATGACACGGACGGCCCAGGCGAAACCGATCTGGTCCAGGAGGCGGTAGAGCACGATGGGGTAGATGATGCCGCCGAGTGAGGAACCGGAGGAGGCTAAACCTACGGCAAGTCCGAGCCGCGAGCTGAAGTAGGTCGGAAGGATAGACACGCAAGGCACGAATAGGCAGCCGGCGCCCAGACCGACGACGAGTCCCTGGGCGAGGACGACCTCCCAGTACTCCTTGCAGAGACTCAACATCATGTGTCCGAAAACGATGCCAAAGCTGCCGACGATGAGTAGTAAGCGCAGGTAGCCTCGATCGTAGATGGGGCCGGCGAAGACACCACCCAACAGCACCATGTAGGCTTGGATAGAGCCGGCCCATGATATGTCGGATGATGAGCGCTGGAACAACTCGCCCGATTCGTAGTATGTCTGGAAGACGCTGAAGGTGTTCAGGATACCCCAGGTGTTGAAGAACAGCATGAAGCCGCCGACGACGTGAAGCCAGGCAACAAGACCGCCGTTCGGTGGTGGGCCGGGTCCCATCTGCGGAGGCGCAGGCGCAGGCGCCGGCGGGGGGCCTGTCTCTAGCTGGGTCGGAGGAAGACCATCGTCAATTTTCTCGGTCGGCGCTGAGAGGCTGCCATTGTTGGACACGGTCTTATCCGAGTCCATGGGGTAGTCGGACTCTTGTGTTTTCTGATTCATCCTTGATCGCTATTGTGTGATATTGTGTAGGGCTGCTCTAAAGTGGTGGTAGTCCGAGTCGTGTGGAAGGGTGGGCAAAGACTGAGGAGTGTGAAATACTCGATTGTCTTACTTTGTAGCAGGCAGGTCCTCGGAGGTCGGAAATAGACGATTATGATATTTCTTTTTCAAGACAATACGACGACGAAACAGAGTTTCATATAGAATTGCCGAGGGACGAGATGCGCACTCGATGCTACGTCAGACGCCTTTGGTATGTTGGGTTATTGGCGACGGGTTTGCATCACGGAAGAAAAGGCGACACGTTCTTGGGATTCGCATGTGGCAAACGCCAATGATCAAATACCGCGATTATTAGGCGCTCATCCGTGGGGTGAGGGTAAGAGGGTGAGAAATAGGGCGTCGAAGAAAGGAAAAGTCGAGGTGTAGGTAGATGGTGAAGTCGGACATGAACCAAGTACCTTAGACGACTTTCAATATAGAAAGAGATGTATCTTTTGCCGGTAAAATCAAGGATTTGGTACCCGGGGCAGTCGTCTTGCCTTGATCACTGTTACTCTTCTTGAGATATTTTGTGATCGTTCTTGTTAGACGATACACGATGACGATGAAGTGTATAAAGGGTGGTGCGAAGGAAACTCCGAGGCGGCTCGGACATCAATAATTCACCTTTTTTCTTTCTTTCTTTTTTTTTTTTTTTTTTTTCTTCCTTTTCTTTTTTGTAGGTTATGTCTGTAGTTGCTGATTGGTCAGTAAGGACAGAGATGCCCTCAAAAGGGCAGTGGAGCACGAATCTGGATACAGGGCTGAATGCCGTCAAGCTTAACCTTATTCCGTAAGGTGCGAATCTCCGAGATCCGAGCTAACCTAATCTTGCCAATCACGATGAGCCAAGTCTGTTATCTCCGCATCCCATCTCGGATCTAAGATCCTAGACCCACCTTTGGAAAGAGACCCTTGTTCCAAGCGATATCCATACCTGCCTCGTGTACACTGAAAACATGGACCTTCATAAATGGTGAGAGTCATAGGGCTTTTCCTATTTTAATTCTTACGAAGAAATTTTATGGATAGAGAGCACTAGATATGCAAAATAAGATGTAAAATTACTCCGAAGTGTAGCTGAGACACCTGGCTCGCGAGTAGGGGTACTGGGCTAACACCATGCCGGCGCCAGGGGCCCAGCCCAGTTTGCTTCAGCTCGGCGCTAAAAGCCGTTCGTATATTCGTGCTCTCTTCCGAATATCTAGCGGGCCGGCTTTCTAATTTCAGCGGAGCAAGAGGAAGAGACAAGCAAACAAAAAAGACATCTTGCCACGGCACAGAAAATTGGAAGTGACATCACATATAGCTTGCCTGCTTGCAGCTTTCTACCCTTCTCTTTCCTTCCTTTCAACATGTCCCTCTCACAAACCAAAATCTCTTTAAATCTTGGCGTCAGGATTCGGACTAGATCTAGATTTCTCTCGCCATCATCTACATTTCAGACCTCCAAGCTCACCTCTCTCCACCTCACGCCAAGCACCTCTCCCCATCATAGTCCAAGTTCTATCCGTCTTACAGCATCCAACTTCAGACGTGCATACACCATGGCTACTAACACCGGTGCCTGGATTACAGCTGCTAAGGCTCACCCTTTTGAGGTGAAGCCTGCTCCTCTGTGGACGCCTGAGGCCAACGAGATTCTAGTTAAGAACAGCGCGGTTGCTATCAACCCTGTTGACAGCTCCCTTCAGCTTGCTGGCTGGTGGCCGCTCAACTACCCTACCATGCTTGGCCAAGACGTTGCCGGCATTGTTGCAGCCGTCGGACCCGGTGTAACTCGATTCAAGAAGGGTGACAGGGTCGTCGGCCACGCTGTGGGCATGGCTACCAAGCGTGACCAGGACAATGCCTTCCAGGAGTACACCATCGTTCAGACAAACATGGCCAGTCACCTCCCCGACAACATCTCCTTCGAGAGCGCCTCCGTGCTCCCTCTCGCTATGTCCACCGCCGCTTGCGCCCTATTCCAAGACACGCATCTGAAGCTGCAGTACCCCACCTACCCCCCTCAGAAGTCGACGGGCCAGACGCTTCTCGTCTGGGGTGGTGCATCAGCCGTCGGCAGCAACGCCATCCAGCTTTCCGTCAACGCCGGCTACGAGGTCATCTCCACGGCCTCGCCCAAGAACTTCGAGTACGTGAAGAAGCTCGGCGCGAGCCAGGTGTTCGACTACAACAGCCCCACGGTCACCGAGGACCTCATCAGCGCTTTCAAGGGCAAGACCAGCGCCGGCGCCCTCGACTGCATCGGCGGCCCGCCGCAGGGAATCTGCCAGAAGGTCGTTGCAAGCGCCAATGGCGTCAAGGCCGTGGCGTCGACCAAGCGGGGGTGGCCGGAGCCGCCCCAGGGCGTCACCATGTACTCTATCTTTGGCACCACGCTCAAGGATAACAACGTCGGAAAGGGCATCTACGAAGACTTCCTGCCCGCTGCGCTGAAGGCGGGCACGTTCGTGCCTGCACCCGGACCTGTCGTCGTCGGAAAAGGGGTGGCGTCCATCCAAGGCGCTGTCGATGCGGTCAAGAAGGGCGTCTCAGCGCAGAAGCTGGTGGTTTCTCTGTGAAGAAGGGTATACCCAGGAAGTTCGCGTTATACAGGTGTCACATGATTGGCGAAAAGATTTTCACTTTGAGGGGGAAATGGATAAGGAGAATAGTCTCGTTTTACAGCATGTAAACAGCAGCAGCACTAGAATAGATAGTACGTATGCGGCAACCCAGTAGATCGAGTTGCCAAGAAAAAAAATCAATCAGCTTACCCCAGTCGTCCTAGCCCATCGCGATGGTCTCAAGTGAGTGGCCCCATGGAGTGTTCTGGAGCCGCGAGCACTCACCGCTATTACATTTCGGGAACTCGCTAGGCGGATTATGCAGTACAACGCTGTCTTCTGCTGCTGCTTCTGCTGCAACCCCCTCCACCCAAAGGGACACGAGTACTACGCAACCGCCTTCTGTTTGGGAAGGCAGGGTGACCAAGCGAGGCCGAGAACCCCGATGAGCTGAGGTATCAACTTCCGTCTTTCGGTGTGAGCTATCTCAACTTGGCAACCGTGACGCTCGCGAGTGTCCATTCTGGTGTCCCCAAGGGGTTCTTCGTGAGGTGCCGTGCATATATCATGCTGCTATCACATCACTGGGATGCTACACACTTACCTTACATACATACCTACCCTCCAGCCCGACACATGCGTGCGACACACCAGTGCGGACTGTCGGTCTGCTGCTGCTGGCTGCGTCTGTTATACGTAGGTATTTCCTCTGACGACTAACTACAAACTTACAGAATTCCTTCTACCTGTGTCCGCCGACTTCGTCCCCATTATGCCGGATGGCGTCCCGAGATGGCTTGACGGGGTTGGGCAAAATGCTATCCGTGGGTGAGAAATGTTTTAGATCCCGGCGTTGCCTATCTTTTGCTTTCCTGGGAACGATTTGGACGACGAGAGAGCAGGATTGGCAAGCAATTCACATCATGCTCTTCTTGCTTTGCTTGCTTGCTTGCTTGCTGGCTTGCTTGCGTTGCTTGCTTACCACCGTCGGAAATACCCGGACATGTTTCACCAGCGAACGAGAGACGGAATCCGAGGAACCGAGTGCAGACCGACCGCCGATGCCGCCGAGGGGGAATGTGCTGGCTGTAGGGACCTGTCGAGAAATATATACAAAAACCACCTGATCGAGCTTACTCGGTCAGCAGCCAGCGCTAGCCAGCAGCAGCCTAGCAGCGGCCTACCCGCCCCTGGCCGTATCCCGTATCTGCCTGTCTAGCGTTCTGGGCAGAGAGATAGGGATAGGCAGGAACTCGCGGTCCTTGCACGGAGAGATTAGGTAACTAGGAGCATCAGGAGTCAGGTTTGTGTGGGGGTAATCTTCTTGCCGAATTAGCTACCCTGCTGCTACCTTGGCCGATTACATCTACTACCTTGTAAGTCTTCTCCTATTACTCTAGCACAACGACCGGTTGGACGGGGCTTTCCTCCAGAGCTCCCCGCAGTCCCGCAGTGGGGCATAACAATCCCAAGCAAAATAAGCTTTCGGAAGCCCGAGCTCTTGGCGTCGTACAGATATCCACCTTAGGAACTTAGCGTGCCAAGACGGGACCTAGTGGTCATGCTTAAATCTTAATCATCACAACAGCAGGCAAGAAGCTAGCCGGTCCACTTTATTAGTTCAAAATAGAACGATCTTATAAGCAAGCGAGATGGCTGCAACAGTAGCATCTCACTAGTACAGAAATATTACTGACCATCGTGAATTATAGGAGCAGATATTAAAATTTTATTTTTGTTTCTAACGGCCAAGTACTGTTCGCTTCTAACTTGTACGCAAGCTACTTTGGGTACTTGAGCCTCGCGAATTTAGGAGTCAACTGGCGGGTAAGCTGACAGTCCTAGATGGATGCCAAGAGATCACTGTCACTGTGGCTAAATGCAAGCACACCTCCTTTGCTGCTGTGCTACAAGGGTCTTTGAAACATTACAGGGGATAGCTCTAGGTATAATGATTAAGCACTACTTCGTAGCTGAATAGAAAATTTCTTAGCGCTGATATTCATCTGCTCTATTTTACTCACTTTTTTGCCTGCTTTTTTCCATTTGAGTACCTAATTTGATCCTATATATTTATGTAAACAATGAGTATACGAATTTCGCGCTCGGTGCCGTGGTGAGAATACGAAGTGGGCCATCACATTTGTTCATACGATCATACAAGCCTCTAGTTATCATTTCTAAGCCGTATAATTGGTCGCGCCATAATAGCTGGGGATAGCTGCACGTCAACCTAGCGTCGCCTACGTAAGACTCAACTATTACTAGGACAGGATGCATTTGCCGCTCAGACACATTTTTCTTGTCGCCCTGTTCGCTGCGGCCGCGTCAATCGTCACCTACACCTGTCACTCGCCGAAAATTGCATGCTTATCCTAGTTGATCGATCGTGTCTCTCCTCTGCCTATGCCGTCATGAACCACCGGGCCAGCCAACAGCATCTCGATTGTTCGAGAATAATAGGATTGTGTGATCTTCAGGCCTGCAGCAAGACTTAACAGCCTTATCAGCCTCATCAGATAAACTGACAGACCGGTATAACAAATGAATGGAAGAGCGGAGCGATACAGACCTACTGCCTGCTTACGCACTCATACTACCAAATGTGAGATGATGTAGCCCCTTTTGGTTTAGTTTAACGCGACTATGCCGAATAAGAGCCTCAGATTCTTACTGAACTTGCTCAAGCGACCTGCACTGAGCCCCCACGTAGTTATGCGAGAGATACGGCTCGGATTGGGAAAGCTTCCTTGTTGTGGCGATGTTGAAGAAATAAACCAGGATAAAATAAGTAAATAAAAAAACCGTCTGTCTAGTGGATGACGCCAAACTTCACATTACATAAGTGACAACACTCAAACACGCGACCCAGGCCTGCCAGGCAATGAAAGCATAATATGATGTGACATCCCTTCCTTCACTAAGTTGCCCCAGTAGCCAATCTCTCTATCTCGATCGTATAGTGGCTCCAATCGGAATGTTATTTGAACCCGCCTTATCAACATCCCGCCACGTGATCATTCGCATAGGTACAGACCCCCCCTTTTCAGCCCTTCCAGCTAAAGATTTTCCATTCGTCTCGTGTACAGCACATGGTAGCGTAGCATGGCATAGTCCCAACGAAAAGAAAAAAGAGTAGGTAGTTAAAGAAAAGAGCTTGGCACCTGGTGTTTCAGTGAAAGGTTCCTTGCAGTTCAAGGATCCCTGAATTGTCATGAATGAGATTGGTGAAATCCCAAGGTCAGAAGGATCTTCTCTCCCTCCTCCCCAGCGACAGTTTCTTTCAGTCATGGCAATTGCTAGGATCCATAATGCAATCCTGCGAACCTGGAACCCCCCCAAGCCATCCCAAACTGTGCCGCAGTCACAACCTGAATAAGGATGGCCACCCCTGAAGACATAGGTACGTACACACATGCTAGTCTAGTCAGCAAGCCACCTATAACGACTTTAGAATCCTAGGACCTGGCACCGACATCGTAGTGTAGGCTAAGTAGCTCTTCCACGCAGACGCCTCGCAGATGAGCGGGGTGCGATTCCGCTGCGAGGCTTGTGGCTTGGCGGGCTGTCATCATACCTAATTCTAAGATATATACTCGGTCTCGCGGTGGTTTAAGACCCTTAACCGTCTGAGCAATAATCAGCTGAGAGAGAGAAAGAGGGGAGTGCTATATACTTTGAAAGTCCCATGACTGTCAGTCAACTGTGATCGAGTTAGTCTAGTCGACCAACAAGTAGCCAAGAGCTCCGTCAGAAAGTAAGCTTCTAATCCGACAAGACAAGATGCCCCAATCGGTCGACATGACTGTCAAGTCGTCGTCTACACCGCCAACGAGACAGAACCCCGGCGCAGGTACGTTAGTTTTAATTCCCGGTCATACATTAGTACAGCGGAAAAGCAATATTCGGACGATATTGACATTTGAACGTGCGGCACTGTCGGGTCCCCCTCAGATTTCGCATGTGCACTAGACATGTACAAGTGAGACCTGAGGGCGATCAACCCGCACTGCCGTGCGTGTCCCGCAGGTAGGTTATCGTCACTTCCGAACCCCCTTCGGCTTTCCGCCAGCTCATTTCCGACCGAAACAGCCTGTGAAGAATGCCGTCGTCGCAAAGTCCGCTGTGACCGCCAGCAACCCTCTTGCGGCCTCTGCTTGGCGTCCGGTGTGCAATGCCAAGTCACAACACCCCGGCCTCCTCGTGGTCCAAAGCGAGGATACCTTAAGGCGTTGCAAGCCCGCATCGGTATGTTGCACCCCAAGGTATCAGTCGGTGACCGTATACAGATTGGTCTACGAATCATCAGATCAGTCGTATACACATACATATATGAAGACACATTGCTGACGTATCGATGCTTACTTAGCTACTCTAGAGGGAACTCTACTTCAACAACAACAGCACCGACACCAGCAACAACATCAGGAGCAACATCAACATCAACCACAAACACAACCACAACCACAGCAAAATGGAAACGAGGCCACCATAAAATTTTCCCCTGAGACCAGCTCGATTGAAGGTCTCACGTTCAACGATCAACAGAGTCTACCATGGGATTTCCCGATGACCGCCGACGAAAACACATCACTTCATGATCTATGCCCGGGAACGGCGGCGAGTAATGGGTCTGTCGTATCTTCATTAGACGGAAGCACGGTTGGGGCCTCAACCTCCCCTATACAATGTTTCGACGCCACTAGCGAGGGGGTTTTCTCTGATTCGGTCTTAAATAGGAAGATGTCGGAGATGTCGGAAGCAGGCCTAGACGGCATCAACATCTCGAACTTGATGCAGGCAGATTTGTATGTGCAATGATTTTCACTGTCGACGCCAAAATATCCTTCAAGAGTCTTAGGTACGAAGGAAGGACCGCCAGATGAGACAAGACAAAATATCTATTACGAAAACCCTTCCCCCCTCCCTTATTACGGAGGAATGAATGGATGAATGAATGAATACCTAATAACCCTCGACAGAGATCAATTATACTTCGACCGAGTCCAGACCTTCGCCCCGATAATACACCAACGCCGGTACTTCTCCTGGGCGCGGAGCATAGCCAAGACGGAGGCGCAGACGTGTCTCCGGTACGCGATGTGGACGCTGGCGGCGTCGGTGTCGGCGCACTACCACAACATCGGGGACGCGCTGTACCGGTACACGCGGCAGGCGCTCGAGAGCCTCGACTCCAAGTCGATGAGCCTGGCGCTGACGGAGATGGAGCAGGTGCAGGCCTGGCTGCTGCTGGCGATCCACGAGTTCATGTGCGTCGACTTCAGCCGCAGCTGGGTCAGCGCCGGCCGCGCCTTTCGCCTCATCCAGCTCAACTGGCTGCAGTACGCCGACGCGCCCGACATGGGGGGCCTCGCCGCCACCGACTGGGTCGACGCCGAGCAGAAGCGCCGCACCTTCTGGATGGCGTACTGCCTTGACCGCTTCGTCAGCGTCCGCAACGGCTCGCCAATGACGTTCAATGAACAGGTAATGGTACTGAGCGCTTTATCTATCTGTCTATCTACCTATCTTTTCCCCTATTCCAGAATTCCCCCCTTTCTCTCACACACACTCTCTCCCCCGCCTCAACGCAGAGCTGACGTCAATTTTCTGATCTCGAATAGAACACGATCCGGCTTCCAGCGCCCGAGGTGGACTTCCAGAACGAGCAGCCGACGCTGATGGGGTTCCTGTCGGAGGCGGTGACGGCGACGGCGCGGGACGGGGGGATGGTGACGTCCAAATTCACCGAGTGCATCGTGGTGGCGACGGTGATCGGGCGGGCGCTGTCGCACCGGCAGCAGAGCATGGTGGACAACCTGTACCTGAGCGAGACGCGCGGCTTCTGGGAGCGGCACGAGTGGATCAGCGCCATCCTGGCCCAGCGCATGGAGCTCTTCGCCCTCAACTACCCGCAGGCCCTCCAGGAGGCCGACCCCATGCTCCTCTTCATCGGCCTCATGTGGCGCACCGCCGTCCTCTACCTCTACCAGCTCATGAAGTCCGCCGTCCAGCCCGCCGCCGCCGAGGACAAGCGCCCCCACATCATCGAGTACACGCGCCAGTCGTCCATCGCCGCCAAGGAGGTCGTCGGCCTGACGAATAAGCTGTCGCATCTTAATTGCTTGAAGGTGCGTATCTAAACATACATCTTTACGGATCTCGCCATTTCTTTTTGTGCTTATCACGTGGATGTTGTTGTTGGCGCATTATTATTATATATATTCTGCTGACACCCCTGCTACAGGTCCATCCCCTTACTTCGATACCATTATCGCTGTGCGCCGAGTTCTTCGCGACATACCATGAGCTCGGCGATAATTACAGCAAGCAGCTGCAGGACGTCAGCGAGGCCATGCATGGTCTGATGAGTTTCAACAATCTCGGATCCGGGTTCGCGAGTTACTCCCGGTAGACTTTATAGAACAGCAATGTGTATTACTCTTTATATGCGTGTAAAACTTTTTGACTATATCTAGCTAGGTATGATTTAGGATGGTTAGGTATGTGGATAGCTCATAAGGTCGATACATCGGTCGGTTTACAGCACAGCCATCGAATGATTGGACGGGCCACTCTTTGTTGTTGCTAGGGATATGTATCTGGTTATAAATCGGCGTGCGGGTTACTGTGGGTGGGAGATATATGGTCGTTCGACATTAGATGCCTATATACTTACTTACTAACGGGTGCGATAATCCCGGGACTAGACTCTATAGAACCCATATATCTACATGAAATTTACGAACGTACCTCGAATATGAAATAGGGATGTCTTTGTTCACGATAGTGTATTAATTGGAGTGCACTTCGAGCAGAGTACTTAAGACTTTTCATAATGTTTTCCGTACATAAACGCCCTAGATGAATATCCTAGTCTATTTAATATCTACAATATCAGACCCTTAATCATCGGCAAACAGCTAGATACCCACCTACGATGGTAACGAATCCTACACTAACGAGATTGTTATGCACCGAGAACAGACGAATCGCGGTGGCGTAGCAATGGGTGGCGGCTATCGACACTGCGCCGCTCTCGGAACCGATAAATACCTCAATCTAGCTTCTTCCGTATAATCCTATCTGCCTATGGATGATACGTCGAGTGCCATACAATATCAGGGTATGTTCGCCTGTCAGTGATCAGCACAACCCGACCCTGGTTCCGGAACGGGTCGTTGTGAAACCGTTGCATATATCACAATCGACTCGACACGATTACATCGTACATGTGCCCACATTGGAATAAGGTTATCTTCTCAAGTGGAGAGCTACAGACAAGGAATGTATAATAGCAGATAACTGTAGAATGAGGTGGCAAAGTCCAGTCAGGAGTGCTTTTCATGCTTACGCTTTGCAATTATAATTGGATAACTACATTGCTACCAAGAACACACGTGGCCTGGTTTCCATTGGCACAGTGAGTGCACGAACACCATTTCAAGGGACCCCTACGTTAGGTAGATAGCATTACTTCGGAGGCTGAGGGTGTAGGGTATATGAATTTGAACACTTCGTACCTATGCAGAGTCCGGCTCTTTATCACACACTTTACGGAACCGAGCCCGCTTGCCACCTACTTATTCGGTCAAACAATTCGCTGGCGACCTAGTAGAATTATGTATAGATGCTAGGCGGAATATCGGCACGAAACAAGGAGGGAGGGTTTGTATGTATAAGACCCTGAATCCAATCCATTGCAACCCCCACGCCACGTGGATTTAGTAATCACGGAGTAGACCGAGGATAAGGCTAATGCACCTCTGCGAAAGAGGGAGGGGATGCCGCGAGGGGGAGCAGGTTCGCAATGTAACATATATGACGATCCCAGAAAACCTCTCGACATTTTCATAGCAAGTACGTATTCAAGAATGTGCGTTTCCATTCTTATGCTCAGAACCTAACGCCCAAAAGACACAAAAGCTCCGTCCGCCTTCCCACCTGATATGTGACAGTAACAAACAAATACCGATGTACTCTCGAAGGATGAAAGCCGAAAAAAATACTATCGTACACTAGACATACATACCTATACATGACTAAAACAACAATGCGCGAGTCGGGTTTCTAAATCACCCCTTTCTACTTAGCAGCCTTAATGATACCCGGCAGCAGTTGCGCCGTGTTATTCCACAGCTGTGGAGAGCCCGTGACGGTCAGAGATCCCGTGTACCATGTATTCCTATATCCCTGGAGCCCGTACATATCCCTGTAGACGCCCTTGCGGATGGCGTCAGCGTCGGCGGTGGGGTGCAGCGGCGCGTGGCTATCGTAGGCGACGAAGCGGGGCTCGGCGGGTTCGGCGCCCGGCACGGCGCGCTGCAGGCGCTTGAGAGTGTCGCGGGTGGCGGCCTCGACCTGGGCCTGCGTCATGGGGTGCAGCGCCGAGTACCAGTAGTAGAAGATGCCCTCGACCGGGCTCGGGTTGAACATGAGCGTGCCCGGTAGCGCCGCCACGTGGCTGTCGGTGTCGCGCCCGCGGTTCGCGTAGCTGCGGTTCGCCGGCAGGCCCGTGTTCTCCACCACCCCCGTGTAGAAGTCGCCGCCGGCGAACTGCGACCACACGCCCGACTCGCGCGCGTCGAGGCCGAAGACGTTCAGGTTCGCGAGCACGGGCGGCAGCGCCAGGACCAGTTGCTTGGCCACGATGAGCTTGTGCCCGTGCGGCGTCGTCACGTTGAGGCGCACGCCGGCCGAGGCCGTGGTGCCACGCTGGCCGTGCGCGACCGTCGAGTTCAGCAGCACGTCCGAACCCAGCTCGCGCAGGGCGTTGCGGTATATCTCGGCATTGTCGCCGTCGGCGTTCACGATGGTGGCGCCATGTTGCTCCTGGATCATGGCCGTGTTGAGGTTGTTGAAGACGTAGAGGGCGAGGATCTTGGTCAGGTCGCCTGCGACAGCCGGCCGCGAGTACGTCGAATACGCGTCGTCCGTGAGGTTGAACTTCTTCAGGTACTCGGACCAGGGCAGAAGCAGGTCCTCGGGTACCGGATCCGGGAGATGCAGGCCGTCCTCGACATATGGGTACTTGTGTAGCTCCCGGATGTAGTCCTCGTGGACTGGCGGGATCGTATAGTTCTTCACCACGGATCCGTCTCTGAAATCGAGGTATAGGGTATCTCCACCGCCAAACTCGGCTTTCTTGACGGTGATATTGAGACGCTTGAAGAACTGGCGTGCTAGTGGCATATCGTAGTTCACCTGCAGGCCATAATTGACCGGTTTTCCTGTCTTGGGATCATGATAGGTGGCTGTGTGGCCGCCTAGTTCTCCCTTGCGCTCGACGACGACGACGGATTTGCCTGCATCGCGTAGGTTGATGGCAGCGTAGGTACCCGTTGCTCCGCCGCCGATGATGGCAACATCGCGCGTTATCACATCTTTAGCCGCATACGAAGCTATGTCGAATTCTTGTGCCAATACTGAGACTGCAAGACAAAGGCTGCTTCTTAGCGCCACAGAGGCCTTCATTGCAATTGTCTATAATAATAGGCCGAGAAACAGCTAGGAAATAATGAGAAACGAGTGTGTTGGGAATATGGAGAGCATCGGATTGACCATGAGGGCTTGGACTGTATATAAATATATGTGGTAGTTTCAACTTCGATCTTTTTGATGCCATATATGTAGCTCATAGTCCTCTGCTGAACGTCTACGAGGGCGCAGCAAACCGCCCAAAAATCCCTTGTGACCAACGCCAGGTGGCCTCTGGCTCACCGAATGCCTTCAGCTCTACCCGTCAGAAAAGGTTTGCATTTCTCATTCGGAAAGAGAACGCCTAAAACGAAGCCATCACAGCCGCCACAGGTAGCAAACGGAGAAACCGTACCTGCGTATGGGTGTCCAGGAGTGCCTACTTGGGAATCAATGTAATACCTAGTGGCACTGATGTTGCCCATCTCATGGCACAAACAACTCTGCCCTTACCGAATGGGTGCCATGCAACGTTCCAATATCTTGCCGGTTTCCGGGGACCACGCGACAAAGGTGTGTATGACAGGGGTTCCTGTGGCTTTTACCCCAAGCTCCTTCGTCCGAATTTCAAGCAAAGTTCATCCTATTCCGGCATAAACTTACTTTCGACCTGGATTTCAGGACCTCGTGGTGGCTAGAAAGGCAGAAATTGTGGCTTGCGCACATGATTCTACTGTGTAGGGTACGGAAATGGATATGAATGGTCAGCCTGTGACCGGTTGGCTTAATATGACTTCTGCGGCGAGCTGCGCAACTTCAGAACTTCTACCCATGTGCCAAAGAAGGGGGCAATAATAATATCGTGACACTACCAGCCATAGTTACGTCCAAGCTGAAATCGTAGGCAGAATCGTGAAGACACTGTTGTTGAAGTTTAGGTTAGGTTAGAGTAATGTGGGATGATCCTGATCCCGTCCGTCGATTACCGCGATCATCGCGTTGCCTTTCTAGAAACGATAGAGCTGAAATGCTTGTTTGCCATAGCTGAGAGGCAGGGCGGATTTCCACATAAGAATCCTAGTTAAAGTTGTGGAAAGCTGAGTAGTATTGACGAATCACGGCTTTGTATTAACCGGGCTACCTAGTTAGTTCTTATAGCAGAAAACCTTATATGAAGGACCCGTCTTGTCACAAGATGCCAAGAGTCTTGGCTAGATCTGGTATGCAAGGCATAGAAATCAGCTCTAAGAAACCGAGTTGCCTTGTTAAGGCGTGCGGTTGTGGCTTGTAAGGTGCCATCTTACGTAGGATTGTTAGTCTGCCAAACTTACCACAGCTACGTTAAATGAATGTCCGGAGTGAGGCGTAGTTAGTTGATTTACGACATGTGAAAGGGGTTCTACTAGACTAGTATGTAAGTATTCTATTCTTAGAAGTGTAGAGCTGTGAGACATTTCTTGAGCTATTATTGTAAGAAAATATATCTTTGCACATGTATTCCGAAGTAAATCAAAAGCTAAAGTGCCATTGAAAACATGGCCATGCTTCTAGCTACACCTAAGGTCGGACATACCCTATTGGGCAACATACTGCGTTGGTACAGTAAGCATGTTTTGAATCTCTTAAAAGATTTCCAGGGAACCGACCTTTTTTTGCATATTACATAGCAATCTATAGAAGTTGTGGTCCCTACAAGGCAAGTAACATGTAGGCAAGTAACATGTCGGGACACTACCAAAGTCTTCTTATAAAGGAGATGATATCTTGCTTCACATTTTATTGCTTAACCTATTTGTCTAGATTAAATCCCGCTCAGGTGGCTGTCTATTTAAAGGAATATATGGTGCCACTAGCCTCACATTAATATGACAACCAATGATGCTCTTAAGAATCGAACTGAACTTTGCTTGGCACATACACGATCGTTGCTTTGCTTCTAAATATGCAAGCAAGCTCCCTTCAATAGAGATCAATATATCCCACAGAATTTCTACATAGGACACAGCCGTATTTGCGAAGTCCTATATTACGGTATTGTATCCGTTGATACTATTATTGGAATACAGCTATAAGTCAACCTTGGACATTAACTTGTGGCTGTACTCCATCCTCTCGCCGATTCAGGATCACCCACACAGTTATTACAAGTCTTCAAACACAATTTCTGCCGCGCGCTGCCATTTAGGAGAACGCACAGGAATAAGCTACATCGCACACCGATATTTATCTTCTTAATCGGGACGAATTTCTTCCCAAGGACCAAGCACCACAATCATCCTAAGTTCCCGCTACGGTCCAATAACGGCAAATGAGTAATCTCACTCCTATAATTTAGCAAAGCTTCAGTATTGGCCATGTAGGGAGGTAATGCCGTTGTCGGCTCGTGACTGTGTCTTGAGAGCGGCGTGATAGTCTGCCTCGGAATCATCGATTACGGAATCTATGGTAGCAAACGTAGCGGCGTTCACGTCGGTCCGGTGGTTTCTGCGAATGAAAGTTCGCACGCCGGTGAAGATGGGAGACGGCATCTTGGGGAGCTTAAGAATCGGACTACGTTGGGCTGATGTGGGTTTCTCGTCGGGCTGTGCTCGAGCCAGTGATTGGAAGCGCCGGAAGAGTCTATGAAAAAGGCTCTTCACTGGACTACGAGGTGTCGTCGCCCCGGCATTATTTGTCTGTTTGACAAATAGCGTGCGAAATGCTGTAATTGATGCCATCATGACCGCGACAGCACCTTCAGTATGCTGCCAGAAGAACTCCCAGGTATCATCCTCGACTCCCTTGTAGTGGAATCCGGCAATCCTGACGATAGCGCAGATTGCCATGAAAATGGAGAGGCAGAGGAAAATTGCCAAGCCGATCTTGGTAGGCCGGCTAAGGAGCGAGCCCCTGAGCACTATGATGGGAATACTGACGACTGACATGACGTAAGCTGCCGGGAGCAAGGAGTTGACTAGCACGCAACACACGAAACACACGCACACACACCCGAAGAAAAAAAAAAAAAAAAAAAAAAAAAAAAAAAAAAAAAAAAAAAAAAAAACGTACCCATTATATCGGAAATTATGTCTGTTGAACCACTACTGTTGAACCACTGCAGTTGAACCACTGCAGTCAATCCATGGTAGGCTAGTCTAGATTAGGTTTAGCGTAGTTACGTAACTACGTCACATAACCTGCGGGACTTTAATAGTAGTAATTAAATCCCTACCACTATAGCTTATAACTTTTACCTTTTAATAGAATAATAATAGATTATTACTATAAATTGCGATTTTATTATAATACCGTATATATATATAATAAAGGCTATTTAATATTAATTAATAATTATAGAGGCAATTATAAATAAATAAAGGTAAAAAAATAAATCGTAGTTTTAATTAAGGCGGGCTTTTATATTTAATCCGACCCTATTCCGTAATTTTATTTAAAAATAGCTAATTATATAATAAAAAAATCGAAAACTTTATTTTCCTACCGAAAAAAGGGAATTCGTATATTTAGCGTTATAAAAAACCATTTTAATCGATAAAATTATAAGGTTATAAACCTTTTTATTTAAAAAATACCGTATATTTTAAACGGATTACTTATTATTTTACCTATTTATAGTTAAATATCCCTATACTTTAAATATTAACGATTTCGTTTTTTATCGGATTTTAATATATTTTAACGTTTTTTATTACCTTTATTAATCCTATCGATTTTATTAACCTCTATTATTTCCTATTATTTTATTAATTTTTATTATATCTAAATAACCCTATCGATAACCCTATCGATCTATTTATTAATAATAGCTAATTTAATAAATATCTATTTATTTTCGGATTCCGATTTATACTATAACGTTATATATAAAAAAATATAAAAAAAATTATAATTATTTATAGCATTATAAAAAATATATATATACCCGAAATTTTTCGATATAAACGTCGATCCGAAAAACCCTTTATAAAATTATAAATACTATTCGATTTATATTAATAAAACTATAAATATTTATAATATATTTAAACTTTATAATTAATAAATATTAGAACTCTTTTAAAATAACTTTTAAAATTAAAAAAAAAACCATTTCGAAATAATTAACCGTTATTTTAAAATAAAATTCGTTAAGGTTTTTATAAATTACAAAATTAAAATATTAAAAAAAAATAATATAATAAAACTTTTAAAAATATTTATAATAAACGATTTAAATATAAAAAATACCTTAAACCCTATACTAATAGTTATTGAATTATTTATAACGTTATTACCTTTTACCTTTATATTTATATATTAATTTTCCTATACTATAAATATACCAAATATATAAATTATAACCCCTAATAAAAATATAATAGGTACTTTAATATTTAATTTCCGGATAATAAATACTTTATTTATTAATAACTAAAAACCTATACCTATTTTTAACCTATAAAGCCCTTATATTTTATTAATTATATTAAAAAGCTAGGCTTTATTTATTTATAATAATTAAATATATAAATTTCTTTTTTAATATATTATATATAATAATATAATTAAATTTAATATATATATTACCTTTTAAAAAATATAGAAATTAACTTATAACTATATAAATAAACCGTATAATATATTAGAAAATAAAATAAGAATTTTTATTAATATATATTAAAAATTTAATATTATTAAAAACTAATATTATATTATTTTCCTAAATATTTTTATAAATTATACCGAGGTTTATTTTATTAATAAAATTAATCCAAATTGTTATTAAAATAAAATATATAACCAAATTTATATTTATTTTAATATAAACTTTAACTATATTTATTATTAAACCGATTAAATTATTATAATATATATTAAAATTTAAAATTTAAACTTAAATAAATTAAAAATAAAAGTTTTAAAAAAACTATTTAATAAAATAATCCTTATTTAATATATATTTAAAAAAGGTTATAAAAAAAAAATTAACCTTTATAATAATATAATATATATTTATACCGGCATTTTTAAATTTAAATATATATTTATTAATATAAAATTAACGTTTAAAGCCCTATTTATAAACCTTCGATTTAATATATAAATTTCGATAAACCGTAAAACGAATTAATAATATTTATAAAATTAAGGATTAAATAATATAAATTTTACCGATAAAAAATATAATAATAATAGCTATAAACCCCTATTTTTAAAAAAATAATAAAATAAACCTAAACCTTATTCGGGTAATAATTAATAATGATTTTAAAAAAAATACTTTATCTATAAAAAAAATAGCTATTAATTAATAAAGCATTTTTATTTAAACGAAATAAAGCTAAAAATTAATACTATAATACTATAGAAATATTAAAAGATCTACTTATATTTAAAAAATTCGCTATATATTTATTCGAATTCGAAAAAAACCCTAAAAATAATAATAATAATTAATAAAATAATAAAAATAACTATAATAAAAACGAAAAAATAATATAATACTTTATTAATTATTTATTTTTTTACCGGTTTATTAATAAAAATATATATAATTAAAATATTATAATAAAAATAAATTAATTTATATTTAACGATTTATATATAATTAAATATTAAGAAATCCTATAAAATACTGATATTATTAAAATATTAATAATAAAAAAAATATAATTAAAAGTATATTTTAAAAAATACCTAAATATATAAATTAATTAAACCCTTAATAATATAACTATTCGATTTAAAAGTTAAAACTAATTAATAGCTATTAATATAATAACTATAAATAACGAATTAGATTAAATTAAATTTTATATTATAAAAGCCTTTATATTATTTTTTTTATTATTATAAAATATAAATAAATTAAAAGTTTATTTTAATAATATTTTTAACGTTATTATAAAAAATAATAGAAAAACGATTTTAATAATATAAAAATAAAAATACCCTTTTTTTAATATTAGCTGTAATAAATTAATTATTTATTTTATAAAGGTTAAATTATATTAATTATATTATTAATTTAGGTATTTATAAATTAAAAAATTATATAACTTATTAAAAATAATTAAATATAATAACGTTAATATATCGATTTTTAACGAGATTTAAAAATTTTATTACTATTATTAAGTTTATAATTTTACCTTTTAAAAGTTTAAATTTATAATCCGAAATAAATATAATTTTAATTACGAAATAGTAATAAATATAATCTATTTTAATAATTAAAACGTACTATATATTATTAATACGGTAATATCGTTTTAAGTAATAATATTTTTAAAGTTCCTATTAGTTAAAAATATATAAAACGTATTTTATAAATATTAAATCTATATATATTAAGGTTTTTTTAATATTATTATTTATAATCCCGATATGAATTTTATATTTAAGGAATTTAAAAATAACGTATAAATTATCGGCGTTATTTATAAAAAAATATCCGTTAAGGCCTATTAAATAATTAAAAAGATCAAAAAAGTATATAAACCCTTAAAATATATTTATAAAATCCTAAAAAATAAAATCGGCTACTATATAAACCTAAATACGGTTTTTTAAATAGCCGTAAAAGTATTTAATAATATAGCCGGCTTTAATAGTTTTATATTAATACTATTAATATTTAATATTTATTTAAAAATTATTACCGATTTCCTATCGTTTTTTAATATTATAAAACGGGCTAAAGCTATATAAAAAGCTATAAAAATATTAAAAAAAATATAATTTAAAATTAATATAGATTATATAGTTAATATATAAAACGGCCCTATAATATAAAAGATTTTTATATTTTTATTATAAATAGAAATAATAGTATAAAAAAAGAAAAAAAATTAAATAGGATTTTTTAAAATTACTATTTTCGAAAATTATAACGTTATTATTAATATAAACGGATTAACGAAATTTCGATATATTTAAATTAAAAGATATTACTATAATTAATAGGAAATAATAAAGGCTATAAGAAAATTAATATAAAAACTAATAGTATTAGCGGGAATAAAAAAATCGATATAAAAACTTATTAAGGTATCGATAACGTTAACGGTAATAAAAAAATCGATATAAAAATTTACGGGGTCCGGAATAATAAAAAAACCGATATAAAAACCTATAACGGCCCTTAAAAAATAATAATTTATAAAAAAGAATAAAGAAAATCCCGGAAATATCCTATTATAAACCCTATTATAAACTATACTTTTACTACGTATTATATATTTAATATATTTCTATTATATAAAAAAAAGGTCGATTTCGAATTAATAACTAAATTAAAACGAAATAAAATTATAAAAGCCTTAAAAAGACTATTTTAAAAATTAAATTTTATAAAAATTAATAACTTTATTATTTAGGGAATATTCGAATTTATAAAATTCGATTAAATATATATTATTAAAAAGATTTTTAATATATAGTTTATATAAAAGGTTAAAAAAAATAACTAAACTATACGAAAAATTACGATTAATTATTTAAGGCTATAAAAACGAAAAAAAAGAACTTATTTTTATATAATTACCGATTATTTAATAAATAAATTAACATTTAATATTTATATTAATATTTTTATTATTTAAAATTTATAGTATAAAAAGGAAATTACGAAATATTATTTAAGTATATATTTAAATTAATAATAAGTTTAAAAAAAAGATCTATATATAACTACCGAAAAAAATTATTAATAAATATTCCGAAAGTATTTATTTTAAAATAATTAAACCCTTATATAGCTTTACGGAATTAGGATTATATTAATTTAAAATATACTATATATATTATAAAAAAAAAACTAACTATAAAAACGTTAATATATAATTTATATTTACTAATAATTTATAAAAATACCGAAAATTTTACTATTATAAAACTATAAACCGATAATACCTTTAATATTATTACGGAAAGTTTTTCGAAATTAAAAAAGGATAAATTTAAAGAAGCCGGATTTTATATAAAACTAAAAACGAATTTTATTACTATATAAAAAATCGAATTTAATAATAGCCGAATTTAATTTATAAAAAAAGATATAATATTTATTTAATATAATTAAAGCTAATAATTATAAAAAATTAATAAATTAGCAATTAATATATTATAATAGTACGTTATTTAATATATAAAAAGTATATATATAGCTTTAATTTATTAACCGGAAGTATTATTTAATTTATTAATAATAGTATAGGTTATATAGTTAATAAATAAAGATATCGACACTTTTAATAACCGAATTAAATAGTAGATAAATAATTTAAAAAAGGGACTAAAATATATGCCCTTAAATTTTAATAATATTAAATTATTTATCTTTATAAATAGATCGTTTATAAATAATAAAGATTTTAATTTTTAATTAAGGTTTATTATTATATTAATAATTAAAATTCGATCGGATATAAATTTTACGATTTACGGTAATATAATTTATTAAAATTTAACTAAATATAAGAAAATTATTAAAAATATATTAGCGAATAAATTATACGGGATAATTTTAAGTTTTAATAATATTATTATATTTAATATAATAATTAACTAAATTACCGATATTTTTAGATTATTAGAAATACCTATAATTATTTATATAAATTTAAAATTACTATACGAATATTTAATTAAACTAGGAATAATATTAAAAAAAAAACTAATAATTAATATAATATTATTTCGAAAGTTATTGTTACGGCAGTGGTCCTAGCGCACCTTATTCACTGCTACAACCCTATAATTACATATAGATAGCGATTAAATAAAATAAAGAGTAAGTAGAGGTTTTACTATATACATATGGCTATATATACTTAAACCTTCTCTTTTTCCTTATTTTTATTATTTTATTATAATAATAGTAATTATTTAGTTATACCGCTATATTAATAAGTATTATTATATAATAATAAAAATCCTTTATAGCTAATTAGCTAGTTATTTTTAAGGTACTATATTTAATTTATATTAGTTTTATAAGGTAGTAAATTATCTATTTTTTTTACCGCGTTAGCTTTTTAAGGTAATAGTAATACCTTTATTTCTATCGGATTCGTTATTTAAATACGTATAATAAACCTTTAAATATACGTATAGCTTACCGATAATATTTTTATAAATACTATCTTTTTTTAATTAATATTCGATATACTTATTAATATATATTTTAATAGTTTAGCCCCGAAAGGTACGTAAAACGTTAAATTATTTTATATACGTTAAATATTTTTTATTTTATTCGCGTTAGCTTTATAAAATAGCGAATTATTATTTTTTTAGGTAATTTTTTTAACGTATATTAGCTTTTCGAAATAGCAACTGAAATTTTTTACCTTTTTTACTTACGTTAACCTTTTAAGGTAGCAAATTATCTTTTAATTATTTCATTTTATCGATAATTTTACTATAGCCTTTATTACCGCTAATAAAGTTAACGGTACCCTTTTAATCTTACGTATTAAATTAATTATTAAATTTATTAATTATATTTATTTATTATAAAATAACTATAATAATTAAGTTTAATAATTAACTATTTAAATTTAATAGCTTTAGGGTAAAAATATAACTTTATAAACTAAAATTAATACTATAAATATTACCTATTACGCGTTATTAATTAATAAACTATACTTTTAATTTTTATTTCTAAATATTTTTATTTTAGTTAGCCTATCCGACTTTAATATATAGGCTTTATAATTAAAAAATAAAATAAACGTTAATAGTAAAACTATCGGTACGGATTAAGCTAAGTTTTACTATATATACGTACGTTTAAAATTTAAAATATAGTATATCGTTATTCCTATACTATATATATAACGAAAAGAAAAATCGTAAAATTATAAAGCTATTATAATTACGTTAAATCGATTATATAATAATCCTAATAGGTCTTATCGATTAGTTAAAAAATTATGTAATTTTTATTAAAATAAAAATAACTCTATTTATACGTTTTTAACTACTTAAAAAAACTTTTATAAAAGGCCGGTATAGTAAATCTACCTAATAAAATTAAAATTTAAAATTTATAATATACCGTTAATAATACGTTAAAAAAAAAACTTAACAATTATAAATTACTGCCTAAAAAATATAACGATTTCGTATCTTTATTTTACCGGCTATTAGGGTTTTATTTTAATAAGCCGATAAACCTAAATCCGAATATAATAAATACGTTAATTAGTACGATCGAATCTATATAATCTAATAATATTTCCGATAACAAAAATATTAATAAATATATATTTAAAATTATATTACTTTAAACCTTAAAAAATTAAAAAGTATTCCCGGCTAGCCGAACCGATATTATAAACCGTTAAAAATAAAACCAATACTTACATTATAAAAACGAAATCTATAAAGTTATAAAATGCCCTCTATTATTACCGGAATCGAATTTTAAAAAGCTTTTTACTAATAACGAAAACATTAATAAATTTAATACTTAATAAACCGTACGTTAAAAGGAACTAAAAAGGTAGTAATAATAGTTATATTATTACTATTAAATAGTAGTTATTATAGTTATATAACGTAGCTAGGTGGTCCGAGCTTTTAAAACGCGTACGTTTTATAATAAGTGGTTTTTTTAATAAATTTTAACGAATTAAGCAAATCCTATAATACTATATTAACTATTATTAAGTGGATTTAAGGGGGTAATGTTATAATAGTAGTTCTAACGTACTTTATTTACTACTATAACCCTATAGTTATATATAGATAGCGATTAAATAAAATAAGGAATAGGTAGAGGTTTTATTATATATGTATAGCTATATATACTTAAACTTCCTCCTCCTTTTCATCTTTATTATTTTATTATAATAACAGTAATTATTCAATTATACCGCCACGTTAATAAGTGCTATCACAGTTATATAAATAATAAAAAATATTAAAAATTAGGTAAATAAATAATAAAAATAATCTATTAAATGCGTTTATAAAAAAGACCTTAAATTTAACCTTTAAAAAGCTAATTTTAACGAATCGATTTACTGTATAAATCGAAACTTTTATTAATAAGATTATTATATTATAAGGTAAAATAAGGTAATATTATAGGGATAATATAACGTTATATAAATTATGTATTAAAATTACGTATAAAAAGAAAACGGGATATTTATATAAAAAAGGAAAGAAATAAATTTAAGGCCATAAAACGCGTTTTTTAACAATAAAATAAAAAGTGCCTAATGTTAAACTACTACTATTAAACCACTATAATTAAACCATTATAGTCAATCTATAGTAGGCTAGTTTAGATTAGGTTTAGCGTAATCACGTAACTACGTTACGTAGCCTGCGGGACCTTAGTGGTAGTAACTAAATCCCCACTACTGCAGCCCATAACTTTTACCTTTTAATAGAACAACAACAGATTATCACCACAAATCGCGATTCCATCGTAATACCGTACGTACGTATAATAGAGGCCATCCAACAATGTCTAAGACCGTAATAAGTGCAGTAAGCCCGAGCGACTTTTTCCCGTCCACAGTAGAGTTGAAGCACTTCACTGTTTGCAGGTTAGCCTAGGTGTTAACTCGGCTAGAACGGACGGTACTCACCTCCGTCCAACCCAAAATAGGGGCATATGATGAATGGTTCCGCGACGACATACGCCCAAGATATTATACAGAAGACCACGATGAACCAGTAATACCAATTCACCGTTCGCGAGATATGCCAAACGAGCGGACGCATGAATGCAAGAAAACACCCTTTAATAGCGAAAGTTGCCGTCCATGATAGGGCTAGGAACGGGTAGACTTTCTTCTGGAGCTCAAGAAGCTCATCAAAATCAGCAAGAAGGTAAGGTAGAATTTACGGGGCGAGCAGAGAAGCCGAGTGGATATAGAGGAAATAACAGATGTGGTACAAAATGCCAGTAGCGGCACATAGACAGGCGGCGGCAAGAATCAGAAAGGCATCGTCTAGGTGTAGATGCTTCTGGTATTTGAGTCGTATGGCTATCCGCGCGACGAAGCAGCAAAGTGCCAAGCCGGTCAAGACTCCTAGAGCTACCTACATGAAGGTCAGCAATATCTAGAAAATGAAAAGTCGGTGTTTGCCTACTTGGAATGCATGCATGTGGATCTGGCCGGACGACTTGATGAGTCTTGTAGCCTCTTGAGGATCTATTGAAGTAGCCATATTTCCCATGCATTCAGTCTGGAGGTAGCCCGTGAAGAAGGATGAGCTTGGGAAGGCGGGTTTAAATCTCAGGCGGCTATTATATAACCAGTTCTGTGTGTTACAAGCCAACATGCCTGGCTACGGCATTCTCGCCTCACTTGGGGCTGTTTGGGGGGTTTCAACTTGTCTTAGTTTGCTGTTGGCCCCCATATGGCCCCCATGGGGACCAGAAACGACTGTTATAATACTAGATGGTCGGGTCTTGATAGAGGCAGCAATAATTATCTACCCGATGCTCTTCGACGAGGCTGGCGAGAACTCCAATTCGAGGCAGCCCAGCCTGCATATGTAGGTATGAGACACACACCCACGCCGTTTTCGGCGCGTAGGCATTGCTGAACTCAAATCACCTTCTTAACTTCCTATCTATTCTACCGGTTAGTCGGAAGAACAATCACCTATGCACATATTTACAAAATAAAAATTGCCCCCGGGGTGCCCTGTTGCCATCATGCCAACGACTATCTGAATATTACCAACTAACAACAACCTGACCCACACCTCCACACACCCTTTAACTTAACAATTACACACAGAGCGGCAGCAAATACCAGTAGGAATAGCAGGTTTTCTCCTATTAGTTCTTTGAAATAGTCTGTAATATGGTTGGTAGGGTAGGGACTGTTTACAGACGGTTTTTGGTAGAAGTTTTCCCAAGACAAAAATGTAGTAATTGGAAAAATAATATACATTAGTGCGTATAATGCGGGCGATATCAGGTATGGAATGATGTAGAGTAACTGCATATGGTTATAATTGGTTCATGTATCTTCCCTGTTATTGTGGAGTTGTTGTTGGCGGTTAATCAGTTAATAATGTCACCTTTGGGAGCAATAAGTAACTAAGCCCTGTCTCTTTCTCCCCTCACGCAATTTTCTCTCCGTCAATCATAGCATACCTATGGCTACTTGAGCTTCTGCGCCTTGGATCTGTTGTGTTACCGTGACCAGCCCATTCTTAGATAAGGCCCGCCCCTGGCTAATAATAGTAGCCACCACAAGCTTTACCTGTACAACTACCGCCCTTCCTCTGACGCCGATCGAGCCTAGGTCAACCCATGAAAATTTATTGAGCTTCTACCCCCAATTTGGCCTCTCTGTCAAAGACGAATAGTACGTTTACAGGCGAGTCGGTCGCTAGGATACAGATAAATCGCACGAAGCGATGTTTTCCGACCTTCAACGGGGCGTAGTTAACTTGGGGGCCCTTTCTCTGCTTCTAATTGCTGTGCTCTGGCGTTGGTATGCTTCGAGGCGTGACAGTTCTATAGCGCATAAGAAACACGACAATTCCAAAGGTGGTGTCCCCTTGACGTTCCCCTACCTCTTCCCACTATTGGGAAGTCTGCCGATCACGTATCTGTGGAAGCCAAGAGAATTTGTCTTGAACCCAAAGTAAGAAGCATGCCGTGTGGAAGTGACCTGCCCATCACTGCGACTGAACTTCTTACAGCAATTTCTTCCAGAGTGCGGACCCAGCTCGAGTCAAGATTCTCACGCAAGAGTTCTATGTCATCCGCGGACCGGAGAACGTCAAAGCCCTCTTTAGGGGTTCTTGGACGTGCACATCAATCCCCTTCGTCAAGTTCGCCCTTGGTTACGCTTTCGGCTTACCAGCCAGGGCACTGAGTCTATACGACAAGGATGATTCTGGCGGTGGCCATGTGCCTCACCCAAGGAGCACGGTGGAGGCCCGCAATCGTATTGACTACCGTGTGTACCAGTCCTTAATCCGATTTCTAGAAGGGAAAGGGCTTTTGCCCTTCTGGAATAGGTTTGCGGACAACATCACAGAGCAATTGCATACTTTACACGATGGTATCGGGTCCGACTGGGATTATCGCGATGATCTGATGAAGGTTGTCGGCGATGAGGCCACGGTCTCACTCCTTAATGCTCTTTGTGGCCCATATCTCTTGAGCCTGAATCCTCACTTCCTGCAGGACTACTGGGATTTTGATCGCAACTTACAGACGTATCTTCAGGGTGCGGTCTTGGGAAATATTCAGCAAGTAGCGTACTTCGCTGACCTCATTCACAGGTGTTCCTTGGTTTCTCGCTCCAAGGGCCTACGCAGTGCGGAAGAGGGTATTGGACGCCGTTAAACTTTGGCAACAGCACGCGAGAGACCACTACGATGACTCGGCCATCGGTGCTGGCGGCGATGACCCGTTCTGGGGAAGCAGTTTCTTCCGGGAGAGGCATGAAATGTTTCTCAAAATGGACGGGTTTGACTACGCTGCTATCGCCTCCGAGGATTTTGGAGCAATATGGGCGTAAGCTATAATGCCTGCATGTGAAAGTTGGCACTGCTTCCAGCTAATTTCTCGTACAGAGTAAGGAATTCCATCACGGCTGCGTCCTGGGCCATTTTTGAGATATATCGAGACCCTGAGCTGCTCGCTAGCGTGAGGACCGAGGTTGATACATGCGTGCTCAAATGTGCGGACGGCCGCGTCCGGTTCGATATTGACCAATTGCTTCGCTTGCCGGTTCTCCAAGCTGTCTATGCTGAGACTCTGCGCCTCCGAATGCACTTTTACATCATCAGGATGCCGGACAGAGTCGACATGAATATCCGAGATTGGGTCATACCCAGGCGAAAGGTCATTGTCACGCCGACGACAGTTGCACACATGGATCCTAAAGCATGGAGCACCGGATCGAAGCACGAGCATCCCGTCGACCAGTTCTGGATTGGAAGATTCCTCAAGTTTCCGTCGAAGAGTGCCCATGGCAATACCGAACCACATGATTCCGCTTCTCGTCCAACATTTTCGACGAAAGAGCTTGAAGGATCGTGGATTCCATACGGGGGTGGGCCGCGACAATGTCCCGGCCGGCACTTTGCAAAACGCCAGATATTACTAACTATAGCCCTAATGGTAAGCCTATTTGACTGCGAGATACTAGAGCGGGGTAGGAATGTGCAGGAGGACTTCACGCTCAAGGGTTTCGGCAGTGGCGTGTCGCACCCAGCGGGCAAAGTCCCGATGAGATTACGACGCAGAGATAGGGGCAGCATGTAAATTATCGGGTTTTTGGCGTGTCCGGCATCAATATACCACATATAGTCGCCTATTAGCGTGATAGGGCTTGCGTTGGTATGCCAGTCTCAGTCTTCCATTTTTCTTCCATTTCGAATCCTAATACTTTATGCCACTCATATCACCAGCGAAGCTCACCCAAAAGTGCTATTAATGATAGCTACAACAGGCCGTCTTTTATTTTCCAACGAAGGTCGACGCACGAAATTCATATCAAGGTGTATCAATGAAAAAAAAATTCATAATCCAGCTACATATTTACTGATTATCTAGATGATCAATGTCCTGAACCATTCGGTGCTCCTTGCGCGGCTTTCACTCTCTTTCCGTACTCTAGGACGCTGTCGTTCAGCATAGTATCATAATCGAAATGCCAAATCTTATACGACCGGTCCTTGATTTCCTCGAAGCAGGTTTCGGCCTTAATCCACTTCTGCTCATCGCCCCATTCGGGCTGATGGTACAGGTCACAGACCCTACGGCTGCTATTGACGAGCCACTGACCCCTGGTGCGTCTCAGAGAATCGAAGACTTCAAAAGCAGTGCGTATGGCCTTCTCCTTGGTTGTCTTCCCCTCCCGGAGCGACTTGTTGACCTGGCTCATGAGGGTAGTGAGACACAGAGCGTCTTCGATACCGCAGCAGGCGCCGGCACCATGATGGGGACTGGACGCGTGTGCGGCATCTCCAGCAAGACAGATGTTACCTTTGTTGAAGAAGGGAGGGGGGTAGTCCCAAAGATCGAACACCGCCCACTTCTCGCCCTTCTCGGGGAAATACTGGATAAGGGCACGGAGACACGGGTTCCAATCTGCGAACACCTCTTCTAGGTCCTTGCGGTCGCCCGGCACCACCGTGACTTTGTCATCGGGCCACTCGTTAGGGTCCGAGATGAAAGCGGTGGCATTGATCATCGTTTGATTAGCCACCGGGTAGTGGATCAGATGCGCGTTAGGCCCTACGTGGTTGTGTTGATTCCTGGCCTTATACTCTCCTAACGCTTGGATGGCCTTGTCCATAGGAATCAAAGCACGATAGGCAACCTTGTGGGTAAAGTGGGCATAGGATGCCGGATTATCCTTGCCAAGGATGATCTCCCTCACCTTCGACTTGATGCCGTCGCATCCAATAACTTCGATATCGTGGCCGTGTCAGTCTACTGAACATAATTAGGGTAGGTGTAGAATAGAGCATGACTTACCAGCATCGGCCTCAGCAGAGGTGCCGTCAGAGAATTTGAGCTGAACCCTTCCATTGTTCCCAGTCTCCTCGATACTATCCAGGCGCTTCTTGAGCTCCACCACCTCCGGGGGTATAACCTTCACTAACGCCTCCAAGAACTGGTCTCGACGTGTTCCCTCAAAACCTTTATAGCCTGCGTCTATTTTGTACATCAACTTCTGGTAAGCGGGATCGTCCCTTCGACGTTTGTTATAGCCGTCTATCCACCGTAGGTAATCGTTCGGGTCGTTCTTGTCGCCGTATGAAGTGGCAACGGAACCACCTGATCTCAACGCGGAAACGATGTTCGGGTCGATGATACCCATACACCGGATCGCATTTGCCGTGAAGGCCATGCCGGCCCCGATTTCTCGGAACCCCTTGGCTTGCTCGTACACCTTGACCTTGACATTTTGGCGAAGGAGCCCAACTGCGAGTGACAATCCGATAATGCCACCGCCTACAATGGCGATTTCTAGAGGCGCTTCCTCGACAGTGATGGCCGGCATTATGACGTTGGGAAGTAGGAACCTTGTTGCTTGTCTTGGACAATAGATTCAAGATTGAAAAGGGGAACACCCATACAGCTGAATAATTTAGCTCAAGTGACTGGCGGTCTGCAAAGTTTTGAAATCTCGAAGAGATGTGTTACTCAAAACCGACGTTGTGCAATGAGCTGCTTCCTTGCCCCCGACATTTTAGCATATGATTGAAACATAATTTGGGTAGCCCTGAGCCATGAAACACTACTCCGGCCAATGCTCATGCAAAATGACTCTATCCGAGCTGCTGACACCCGTCTTCCAATGGGTTGCGATAGATTGTCAGCTTACACTGGCAGTTGGTGACGGAGTAACTTGACTACCGGCGATTGAACCGTCACCGAGCCCTGCATACGCCGATGAGCAACAGCGTCCTGGGAAAGGCCGCCGATCATAACTTTCTGCAGAATGAGGCTTAAATCTAGGCTGCGGCTGAATTTCTAAGCACATTTGTTATCGATACTATTGACTCAATCTTGTTGTAGGGTATGTGGTGAAAGGTAATACGACAGAGAGCGGCCTGGAGAGCCGTGTGCTTGCTGAAATGCCGTGTTAGCACATTGTGTCAACTCCCTTCCCTTTGGGGCTTTGGTTATAGCGTCATATGTGTCAAATCTAAATTTCTGGGATGGCCATTTCTGAAGGATTTTATTCTTGATGGATGTCTGATGATGATAGGTGATATCATGCTCAATTACTGCCGCGGAAAGGAAATAGAATCAAGCTGAACGCCGTGTGACACGAAAAACGAACGTCATTATACCACCGCTTGAACAAAGTCCGGAATCCTTTGGACATAGTAATCATCGGAGGATTGTTGGAACGAACAATGTAGATAGATATGTTTATAGGAACGGAGTTTTTTCTCCAACGCCTTATTGGGCTATCGTGGATGGCATAATGACCCAGAATACCGGTTCATTCTGCCCTATGAACATGTTCGTGCTCAGTGCGACGTTCGCACGTGTTTCTTATCTTTCCTTTCGCCCAGTGAACAGCTATTGTCGTCGCCTCTTGCGGTTGTTCTTACGTGATCTCGAGGAATTCGGCACGATTGACGCTTATACCACTGGTCCGAATTATGCTTGATTTGATGGCGAACGCAGTGTTCGTGATACATTGGGTCGCCAAGTACAGCCCCCTCGTGTGTTCCCTTTCTCCAGTGCCGAGCTCAAGCCACTACTGACTAGCTCCGTATTGTTCGGTATGATGTCTTACCTTTAGCTTCTTTGTAGCCAAATACTCAGGGTTATATTGCCCAGGTCCAACTCAGCCATCCCTCAGTTTCAACGCTCGAGGAACGCCTTGTTTTCGGCACATATTCATGATATATATTGCTAGCTCCGGTATCCACGCAGCTTTGTACGACCTTGATAAGAGGGACATACATAGTATTCGAAAACCTCTATCTTTTTGTTGACTCTAGAGGTTTCAGTTGCGTATTCTATACCGGGGTATGGCCTCGACTGTCTCATAAACTTATAGACTTCGTAACGAATTTCAACACCATATTCGTTACTTATACCAAGCCCAAGTCCCACCGTTCGGATTCAAAGATATCAACATGATTGACATGGGAGATCGACTGAGACACCCCATGGCGGGGCCCACTGTCCTCCTGTTCGGCCCGCTTGCCTTGTCATTCGATGAGACAGCCTTCACTCAAATCCGCAAGACCGTTGTGGAGAACGACGACCATCACTGGATCCTGGAGACCATTGATGGGCTACCACAACATTGGAAAACAATCACTTCATCCATTCCTTCTCTTCAGAATGAGTCTGGACTCAGCCTTCTGGAGGATCTGAAAGACGCCCTCCGGACTGGACGACGGCTCGGGACCCCCTTTCCCTTGCCGAATATGCTCCTCATTCCGCTCGTTATTATCTCCCATCTGACACAATACATGACGTTCGTGGAACGCAGCAATACCGAACTCGATTCTCGAAGTGACCTATTTAGTACGTCGACGACAAACAAGGAGACTCTCGGGCTCTGCACCGGGCTTCTGAGCGCCTTCGCTGTCTCAAGCACAGATAGCAAAGAGAAATTCAGGAAATATGGTGCCGTCGCTGTTCGGTTAGGCATGCTGATCGGCATGGTGGTCGACGCTCAGGATGAGGTCTCTGAACCGTCAAAGTCTCTCAGCACTGCATGGAACTCGGCAGAAAACGGCGAGGAAATGCTACGCATTGTGAATAGCTTCCCTGAGGTAAGAAAGGATCAACGCACTCCACATCCGGACTTTATCATACTTTGAGTCTGCCTTCATCTCCCTAAATGTGCCTGGTTACCCCCTTTAATCTCCCCACCCTTTATATAATTAGCATCTTAGACATGGGTTCTAACTTTGGATTTAGACGTACGTTTCGGTCAACTACGACGAGAACCGGGCTACCGTGACAACGGCAGCATCATCTATATCAAAGCTGCAACAGCGGTTGAGAACCGCCGGCCTCATCGCCTCGGAAGTTAGTCTCCACGGACGCTTCCACGCGAAGTGCAACCGCCCAAAACTGGGCTCATTACTGGACTTCTGCGATAACTACCCCGAGTTCCAGTTCCCCAACGCAGCTGAGCTCGTGGTTCCCACTCGTTCAAATCGCGGTGGTGACTTAATCACCCAGGGCTCGCTACATCACCACGCACTGCAATCGATCCTCGCGGAGCCGCCGCAGTGGTTCCAGACCGTCTCGGCGGTGCGTGAGGGAGCGCTGCGGCAAAAGGACTCGTCCATCGTCTCCTTCGGGCCCGAGAAATCGGTCCCGCCGTCGCTCCTGCGCGGACTGAACCCGCAGGTCTTCCACCTCGCGGACCTCGACGCGATGAACCTGCGCCTTGAGGCTTCGCAGCAGAAAGGCCTCCTGCGGGCCTTCTCCGATAACGACATCGCGGTCGTTGGTATGTCTTGCAAAGTCGCGGGCGCCGAGAACCTAGAGGAGTTCTGGGATCTCCTGTGTTCCGGCAAGTCGCAGCATAAGGAGGTGCCGAAGGAGCGCTTTACCTTCGAGACGGTCTTCCGCGATGTCGACCCCAAGCGAAAGTGGTATGGCAACTTCATCGATAGCTACGATAAGTTCGACCACAAGTTTTTCAAGAAGAGTCCGCGCGAGAGCGCCTCCATGGACCCCCAGCAGCGTCATTTCCTCCAGTGTGCTTACCAGACTGTCGAACAATCAGGCTATTTCCACTCGGCCAACCCCGATAGGCGTGTGGGGTGTTTTGTAGGCCTTTGCGCTTGCGATTATGACTGCAACATTGCCTGCCATGCTCCTAATGCCTTCACTGCTACTGGTAACTTGAAAGGATTTGCCGGCGGCAAAGTGAGTCATTATTTTGGCTGGACGGGCCCTGGATTGACGATAGACACTGCCTGCTCGTCATCCGCTGTCGCCGTACACCAGGCATGCCGTGCCATCATCGGCGGCGAATGCAACGCCGCGTTGGCCGGCGGAACACACGTCATGACTAACCCATTATGGTTCCAAAACCTAGCTGGCGCCTCATTCTTAAGCACCACAGGGCAATGTAAACCCTTCGATGCCAAAGCAGATGGATATTGTCGAGGTGAAGGTGTTGCCTCGGTGTTCCTCAAGAGGCTATCAACTGCTGTAGCGGACGGAAACCAGATCCTTGGCGTTGTGGCTGCGACGGCCGTGCAACAGAATGAAAACTGTACCCCTATTTTCGTCCCCAACGCGCCGTCCCTCTCAGATTTATTCCGTAATGTTACCAGCCAGGCTCGACTCAAGCCGGCCCAGATTTCGGTTGTCGAGGCACACGGAACTGGAACCCCCGTTGGAGACCCTGCTGAGTACGACAGTATTCGACAAGTCCTTGGTGGATCTGCACGGAACAATTCACTGACGATCAGCTCCGTCAAAGGCGCCGTCGGCCACATCGAGTGCACCTCGGGTATTGTTTCAATGGTAAAGACACTGCTCATGATCAATAAGGGAATGATTCCACCACAGGCAAGCTTTAAGACGATAAATCCAGCTATTAAGGCCACTCCCGCAGACCATATGACCGTACCAACCAGTTTGCGGACGTGGGACGTCGACTTCAGGGCGGCACTGATAAACAACTATGGAGCTTCGGGCTCCAACGCTTCAATGGTACTCACGCAATCACCATTTGTGAGCACCAAGGCCGTTCAAGGCTCAGCTGCGGCGCCAGCTGGTGCCAAGTACCCCTTCTGGCTCTGCGGTCTCGACGATCACAGTCTCCGTCGATATGCTAAAGCCCTTCGTAAATTTGTTAGTAGTAACGGCTCCTCGTCCAAGGACCTTTCCAATATCTCATTCAACGCAGCCCGCCAGAGTAACCGCTCCCTTGACCGCGCGGTGATATTCAGTGTTCGCTCGATTGACGAGCTGGATCAGAAGTTGGCAGCGTTAGAGAAGGGCGATAGCAGCATCACCTCCATTTCCAGGCCGAAATCGAAGCCCGTGGTGCTTTGCTTCGGTGGACAGGTGTCTACGTTTGTCGGTCTCGATCAGGATGTGTACCAGAGGATAGCTATCCTCCGGAAACATCTTGATAATGTCGATGCAGTAGCGCGCTCGCTTGGGGCGGGCAGTATCTTCCCGGGTATCTTCGAAAGTACCCCAGTGACTGATACCGTCAAATTACAAACCATGCTATTTGCCATCCAGTACGCTTGCGCACGCAGCTGGATTGAGTCAGGTATTCAGCCGGCCGCCGTCGTGGGCCACAGCTTCGGCGAGCTTACTGCGCTTTGCATATCCCAGGTTCTTACCTTGGAGGATACGATGAAGATGATAATTAGTCGAGCCACTCATATACGAGACGCTTGGGGTAGCGAGAAAGGTGCCATGCTGGCCGTGGAAGCGGAGCTGAAAGATGTGGAAAATCTACTCATCGAGTCAAACAAGACCTGTCCGCATGAAAAACCGGCGAGTATCGCGTGCTTTAACGGGCCGCGAAGCTTTACGCTTGCTGGATCCACCGCCGCAATTGATGCGGTTGCAAAAACTGTATCCACGTCCTTCTTGGCAATGAGGTCGAAGAGACTAAATGTCACGAACGCGTTCCACTGTGCTCTCGTCGATCCCCTTGTTGAGAGCTTAGAACAGAGTGCCAAGGGCTTGACGTTTAGAAGGCCGACGATCCCGGTAGAGAGAGCCACCGAATTCCCCACGGAAGAAAAACATACAGCCAAGTTTGTCGCTGACCACATGCGCAACCCGGTCTACTTCAATCATGCCGTGCAAAGATTGGCCAAACAGTATCCAGAGTGCGTGTTCTTGGAGGCTGGTTCTAATTCGACCATCACCTCTATGGCGGGTCGCGCACTTGGTAACCCGAATGGCTCGCATTTCCAGGCTATCAATATCACAAGCGACGACGCATGGAACAAGCTCACCGATGGCACGGTGAACTTGTGGAAGGCCGGCAATGGCGTCCACCATTGGGCACATCAAGCTGCCCAGACAAAGGAGCACACTCCCCTCCTCCTTCCTCCTTATCAGTTCGAGGAGGCGCGTCACTGGACTGAGCTGAAGCCACCTCCGAAACTGGTTGCGCCCCCGCCGGCGCAAAGAACCGACTCAGAAGGCGATAGGCTTCCCGAGGGTCTTCTAACCTTCGTTGGCTACAAGGATAACAAGAAGAATCTTGCCAAGTTCCGGGTCAACACTATGATCCCCAAGTATAGTAGGCTTCTCGAGGGCCACGTAATCGCGCAGACGGCGCCCATATGCCCCGCTACAGTGCAGCTCGATCTCGTGATCGAAGCCGTTCGGAGTATCAGGCCTGACCTAGGCGCTGCAAAGCTCGAGCCGCAAATCCATGTCGTGGAAAACCAATCGCCAATCTGCACCAACCCGGGCCGGGCTGTGTGGATTGAGGTCGACGAGGACGCCACGGGGAAGAGCCCTTCGTGGAACTTCCAGGTGTTCAGCACCGACATGCCGCAGGGCTCCGCGAAGACTCTCCACACTACCGGCAAGATCGTCTTTTGCTCGACGGAGGACCTGACGCTGAAGCTCGAGTTCGCACGCCTCGAGCGGCTCGTCGGCCACGCGCGCTGCGTGGAGCTGCTGCAGAGCGGCGAGGTCGACGAGATCCTCGCGAACCGGAACATCTACAAGATCTTCGCCGAGATCGTCGATTACGGCGAGGACTACCGCGGCCTCCAGAAGCTGGTCGGCTGCGGCAACCAATCCGCCGGCCGCGTCGTGAAGATGTACAACCCCGAGACATGGCTCGACGCCCACCTCGCCGATAGCTTCTGCCAAGTCGGTGGCATCTTCGTCAATTGCATGACGGAGCGATCGCCAACGGACATGTTCATCGCCAACGGAATCGAGCAGTGGATTCGCTCCCCCAAGTTGCGTCCGGGTGACCCTCGGCCAGACGCTTTCCACGTGCTGGCAAACCATCATCGGTCTTCGGATAAGGCTTTTCTCACGGATGTCTTTGTATTTAACCCTAAGAATGGAGCACTAATCGAGGCCATCCTGGGCATCAGTTATGTTCAGATTCCGAAGGCCTCGATGAGCAAGCTGCTCTCCCGCTTGACGGTCGGAGGTGCCACGGTCGCGGCACCGTCAGAACCGGCCAAAGTTGAGCCGGCGAAGGTAACGCTCTTTGAAGCTGCGCCGACGGAGATCGTGTCACCTCGGTCAACCGCATCTACGAAAGCACCGAAGGCGCCCAAGCCAGCAAAGGCGAAGAAGCAATCCGCACCTAAAGTGGATGTCGCGCCTAAGGTTAAGGACATCCTAGCCGAACTCTCGGGTCTCGAGCTAGACGAGATCAAGGACGACAGCCAGCTGGCTGACCTAGGTATCGATTCGCTAATGGGTATGGAGATGGCCCACGAAATCGAGAACTGCTTCAAGATCACGCTCCCGGAAAGCGAACTCATGGAGATCGTCGATATGCCTAGCCTCATAAAATGTGTGCAAAAGAATGTGGGTGGCGATGCCGGTAGCTCTGGGGAGTCTACCGAGCAAAGCGAAGAGGAAGATTCAAGCGACAGCGAGACCAAGTCTTACAGTCCTAGCGAATCATCAATATTATCAGGGCACCCAACCGGTCTAACCACCCCCGCTGCCGACTTCGACAAGGAAGAGTATTTGGATGACTCGCTGAGCACCGTCGGCGAGGACCTCAAGCTCCCCTTCGCCACAGTTATGGAGGCGTTCAATGAGACAAAGGCCCAAACTGACGATAAAATTGCGGAGCACGGCCAGACTAATTACTTCGACACCGTCATGCCAATGCAGACGGAGATGTGTGTCGCACTCACCCTTGAAGCGTTCGACCAACTCGGACACGGTCTCCGAGACGCAAAACCAGGGCAGAAGTTCACCCGCATCTCGCATCCCAAGGAACACACTCGGCTGGTCGACTACCTGTACCTGATGCTAGAGAAGGAATCGCACATCATAAACGTCGACGGCGACAGCATCACTCGCACGGCCGTGCCGGCTCCTACTAGGACCAGCAAGGAAATACTCCAGGACCTTCTGGCACGCTTCCCGGACCAGAACACTGCCGACAGACTTACCTTCTACACCGGCTCCAACCTAGCGGAAGTACTGAGGGGGGTCACTGACGGGATCAAATTGATCTTCGGGACCGCTGAAGGACGTGAACTAGTTTCCGCTATGTACGCCGAGTGGCCTTTGAACCGTCTATTTTACAAACAGATGGAGGATTTCTTAGCCCGCCTTGTATCGAAGCTTGATATGAGTCAGGGCCCTCTCAAAGTTCTTGAGATGGGTGCTGGTACCGGAGGCACCACTAAATGGCTGGTTCCGTTGTTGGCCTCGTTGAATGTGCCGGTCGAATACACCTTCACAGACCTCGCGCCATCATTCGTAGCTGCGGCTCGCAAGAAGTTCAAGTCGTACCCGTTTATGAAGTTCCGAGCACACGATATTGAGAAGGCGCCAGCAGATGATCTGATAGGGACTCAGCATGTCGTCATCGCGAGCAACGCCGTCCACGCGACGCATTCGCTTCGCGAATCGGGAATGAACATTCGCAAGGCCCTGCGGCCCGACGGATTCCTCATGATGCTCGAGATGACCGGCACACTGTACTGGGTTGATATGACCTTCGGGCTCTTCGAAGGCTGGTGGTTCTTCGACGACGGTCGTACCCACGCGGTCACCCATGAGTTGAGGTGGGAGAAGGAACTGCAGGCCGTCGGCTACGGGCACGTCGACTGGACGGACGGCGCCCGGCCCGAGAACAAATGCGAGAAGCTGATCATTGCGATGGCCTCGGGTGAGAGGTGCGAACGGCTCCCACTCCCCTCCATTGTGAAGAGTCTATCAGCTGACCTTGTGGCACGGCAAACAGTCGTTGATAGGTACGTCCGGGACATGACCGACGGATTCTCCGAGGCGCTGGAGAACGCGTTGTCGGCCACCACAACCCCCAAGGCCAATCCCGCCGGCAAGTGTGTCCTGGTCACGGGCGCCACCGGTAGCTTGGGATCCCACCTCATCTCCCACTTCGCCTCTTTGCCGGACGTCACGCGCGTCGTCTGTCTCAACCGCCGCAGCCGGACCGACCCCAAGGAGCGCCAAAAACAAGCTCTGGCCAAGAAAGGCATCACCCTGCCCGATGGGGCCGCCGACAAACTAAGCGTCTTCGAAACGGATATGTCGAAGCCCCAACTCGGCGTGCCCGCCCAGGACTACGAAGACCTCGTCGAGGACGTCACCCACATCGTCCACAACGCGTGGCTCATGAACGCGAAGTGGCCCCTGCGCAACTTCGAACCCCAGTTCCACATCATGCGCAACCTGCTGACGCTGGCGCGCGAGATCTCCAGCCGACGCGTGGCCAGCGCCGACGCCAGGGTAACGTTCCAGTTCATCTCGTCGATCGCGACGGTGGGGCACCGGCCGCTCTGGAGCGGCGAGGCGGTGGTGCCGGAGGAGCGGATGACGATCGCGTCGGTGCTGCCGACGGGGTACGGCGACGCCAAGTACGCGTGCGAGCGGATGCTGGACGCGACGCTGCACCGGCACCCGGGCCGGTTCCGGGCGATGGTGGTGCGGCCGGGGCAGATCGCCGGCTCCAGCACCAGCGGGTACTGGAACCCGATGGAGCACCTCTCGTTCCTGGTCAAGTCGTCGCAAACGCTGGGCGCGCTGCCGGCCTTCGACGGCCTGCTGTCCTGGACCCCCGTCGACGTCGTCGCGCGCACCATCGCCGACCTCGCCGATGCGCGCACGTCGTGCTATCCAGTCTACCACGTCGACAACCCCATTCGCCAGCCCTGGCGAGACATGATCCCCGTGCTCGCCGACGCGCTCGATCTCCCGGTGAATACGGGCGTCATCCCCTTCCGCGACTGGGTCCGCCGCGTGCGCGACCGCCCCCGCCGCGTCGACGGCCCCGAAGGCGAGAACCCCGCCTTCTTGCTGATCGACTTCCTCGACGACAATTTCCTGCGCATGTCCTGTGGGGGGCTCCTGCTGGACACGAAGAAGGCGCGCGAGCACTCGCGGACGCTGGCGGATACGGGGCCGGTTGGCGATGAGGTGGCCAGGCTGTTCGTCCAGAGCTGGAAGGATATGGGGTTCTTGAGGCCGTGAATTTTTCGGGGTTTTTGTGGCGTCGGGGTGGTGGCGGCGGTGTCTTTCCTTGAGGCTATTCTTGCTTGGCTGTTCTGTGTATGTGGCGAGCTGGGAATCCGTGTCATGACCTTCGTTTGCTCTCCCGTCGTACGCATGTTTCTGTGGTGGTTCGTATACTAGATAGGATAGACTTCATGTGTTTGTTTGGTGCATGTTAGACTACAGGCTTGGAGCCGCAACATGTATCCATCGCATCGGAACACCACAGTGTCCAAAGCCGGCTTCGCTAGTAGCTGTAACAACGTGATACTCATATACGAAAACGGACATGTCGAGCTGAGCGCCATATGCGCGGATGGGGGTAGTTATTTCGAGCGCTGCTCGAACCTAGATCTCAATAACCGATAAACTTATGAGAACGGGGCCATTTGTCCGAAGAAATAGTATGTTCCCAATAGAGCACGCGAGACCGCTCGATCCTTTTCCCCTTTAAATCCTCAAAGCTGATGAGTGGAGTGCTAAGGAGGACTTGAAGCGCAAAAAAATAGTTGTATACGTAGATGCAGCATAATAGAGCTTTTATTGCTGCTACTGAAGGCTACCTACCTAAGTTACTTAGTAGTTATCACCGACTGTGTAGTAGGTTGTGTATTGTATGAGGTTCCCTATGAATGTTGATGGAGCTTGCCAATTAATATTGTGTACGATAACGAAATTACCTCCATAAATGAATGAATCTGCATCATAGTCCCTCCGTACACTCGATTGAGAGGTACATTGTCTGTGCGGTACAAGGATTATCCGGCTGCGTCTGGTGTTCCTAGTCCCGGCAAGGCAACCGCCTGGGTGGAGGCAGGTGCCAGGGGGTGATTTTTCTTCTGCGGAGAGGTACATGTATGCAGGGCGCACAGCAAATATGTACATGCTCACAGTACATATGTACATTAGGCACCCCATCCCTGCGGCTGTTGATTGGGTGACGGCGATTGTGAAATTTACTTGATTGGATGCTCTCTGCACACGCATCGTCGCGGCGACAAGTGATTCTATTTTCTTTTCTTTCTACCAAAATACCCCCCCCCCCCCCCCCAAGAAAAGAAAAAAATAAAAATAAATAAAATACACCTGGCAGATTGATTATTTTATTCTGCAGCTTTGCACCAACACACTCGTGCGCATCGCCGATCTTTCTTTCTGGCATCCCCTTTTCTTCCATATTCTGTCCAAAATCAAAAGACCGAGAGAGCGCAAAGATGGGTGAATCTCGGTGAGTGATGCTATGCCCAACGTGTGGATGCGCCATTGTGTGATGGTGGTGATGCTTCACGCAAGAAATTGCGACTAATTCTATCTTCGTCATATAGTCAAGAGCTGGTAGCCTGGCTGAACAGCCTTCTTCACCTCAACATTACCAAGGTCGAGCAATGCGGTACCGGGTAAGGATCGCGATATTTACTTCCTATTCCCTGGTTCCTGTTTTGCTATTTACCCCTCCCCCGCCAATACCCAATACCAAATGCCAGATATCAGATCCTAAACGCTGGCTCGTCCAAACATAAAACGTACCGGACTGCCCCAAATCCTATCATCCTATCATCCAAACTTACTAACTTTACCTATGCTATGCTACGCGATGCCTGAGCTAACCTTGTCTCTTCTATCATCCACAGGGCCGCCCTGTGTCAGGTCTTCGACAGCATCTTCCTCGATGTGCCCATGTCGCGAGTCAAGTTCAATGTCAATACCGAATATGCCTACATCCAGAATTTCAAAGTTCTACAGAGTTAGTTCCGTCCCAGCTCGGATCGCCCATGTCCCTCCGAACGAACATTCTCATGCTGATTCTCACTTGTTTCGCTAGACACCTTCGCCAAGCACCATGTCGACAAGCCCGTCCCCGTCGAAGCCCTGATCAAGTGCAAGATGCAGGACAACCTCGAGTTCTTGCAATGGACTAAGCGATACTGGGACCAATGTTACCCGGGCGGCGACTACGATGCCATCGGACGGCGAAAAGGCGCTCCTCTCCCAGCCGGCAGCGGACCCGCCCCGCGAGCTGCTAGTAGCACCGGAGCCGCACGGAGAGGTGGCACAACACCCACAACCGGTCCCCGTCTAGGAAAGCCTACCGGCGGTGCCGCATCAGCCGCCCTGATCCAAGAGAATAACACCTTGAAGGAGACCGTTGTCGGCCTCGAGCGCGAGCGAGACTTCTATTTCAGCAAGCTGCGAGACATAGAGCTGCTGATTCAGCAGGCTGTTGAGGAGGATCCCGAGCTAGAGAAACAAGAGGACGGTCTTGTCAAGAATATCCAGACGATACTATACTCGACCGAGGAAGGCTTCGAGATTCCTGCCGAGGGTGAAGGGCTAGACGACCAGGAGACATTTTAAAGGGCTCTACGACTTAGGAACGAAGTAATGACCAAACATCTGGGGAGACGGGTGACGACGAACTAATACCAGGAAAGCTGTATGATGCGTCAAAATTGTGGGAGCGAACTTGGGAATAAGGGGATTATGCACCTGGTACAATGTCTTATTGAAGACCCGGTTTGTATCCAACGTTGCGGTGTCGGCAAGGAGGGGATGTTTTTTTTTTCCCCTGGCGCTGCTATAAGCCGTCGTCTAGATTCTAATGACTCCCTCGCGCGAGGACACGCCGAGTTTGACGATAGATATCAAGAAGCACTTTTCCATCTTCCTTCCGCCCTAGTATTTCTTACGCTACGTTGACCATTTAACCTTTTGAGTTAGGACACTGCTGCACTTTCTTTCCCCCAGCAATAAAGTTTGGCGATAACTAACCTTCGATGGAACTTGACCCTCTTAGTTGCATCCATTTCTACCCTACATGCCTATTTGTACTTATCCACTCGCCGACGTCGCAAGAATACAAACAAACGCTCACCGTTTAGTATTATTCCCATTATGAGTTTGAAATGACCATATATAGATAAACAGGCAACATCCGGACTATTCAAATAGTTCACACCCCTTTCCTCTCACCATCACCACCCACCGACCGGCCGTCTCCCGCGCCATCGGCGCATCCTACGCCCAGCCTCGACCTAGTAACCGCATGTGACTCGTTCCCAAACCCGATTCCGGACCCGAATTAGAATTCCCTACACCGGCGACATCACCGCCTACCTACCTACCACATGGCGCCCAGACGTACGCCCCGAACCACCAGGCGCCGGCCCCCGCCACCATCACCGCCGCCGCCCAAGCACCCGCACCCGCACCCCCAGCGGAGCTCCCTCCGCCGCGCCGTGCGCGAGAGCCTGCGCTACGTACCCTTCGGCGCTCCGCCCGCGCCCACGCCCACGGTATCGCCGGACGCGGCGTCTAGTGCGCTAGCGCGGAAGAGGGACGCGCGGAGTTCACCTGCTTCTACGGCGAGTTTAGGAGCGGCGCCAGGGATTTCCACATCGAGCTCGAGCTCGCGGCGGCCGGGGCCGCGGAACGGTGGCGGTGGAGGCGGAGGTCGTTTCGTCGTCGGATGGGGGAGCAGGGGCGGCCGCCGGGAGGGAAGAGCATTGTGCTTACGCTCACACTCGCGAAACAAGACACGCAGACGCGGACGTCGACGCGGGTATTTCGGCTACCGCGAAAGCGGACACAGCAGTCGGTGGGAACGCGCACGCGGACGCGGGCAAAGGCGGAGGCGGAGGCGGAGGTGGGAACGCGAACGGGCATCCCCGCCGCCCGCAGGGGCTGGTACCGCGTCCGGGAGATCGCGGGCCGGGTGCGCGCGCCGGCGCGCGCACCGTCTACCTCGTCGAGTGGGAGGGGCGGGACCCGCGGACGGGGCGGCCGTGGCCGGGGTCTTGGGTAGGTAATACATACATAACAGGCGCAGTTTCGCGGTTGTGTTTTGGATATTCGTGGCGATGGGTGTTGGTAGGGGTGAGAGGAGGGATGAGATGGGAGGGGGTTGGTTGATGTGCTTATTGAGTAGAGTGGGATTTGGTATCTGCTTGGGTGGTTTGGCGCTGATGGGATGAGTTTGCTTGGGAATGGTATATTGCGCTAACCATCTGTTGTGTCTTTAGGTCAATGCCAGGGACGTCTCTGCGAGCGCGATACGGGAGTGGGAGGAGAAACAGCAGCGTGTGAGGGATCGTAGTACAGTGGTATAACGATCACCTCGTTCATGTTGTATCAATGTCCGAAAAGTCCTTACTCGTGAGGGCTCAAAATGAGATCCGGGTGATAGAAAAAGGGGTCGGGGGCGGGGGATCCTGAAATCGGAACTCGTTAGGTGTTCAAGGGTGGAATACTAGTTCAATGTTGCCTCAGTCCATGAAGAAACAATAGAGTGTATGATATTTCTACATGCAAATAATTTCAGCAGACGTTGAGCCTACGTACGTTTAACAGGTGTCTCCTTAAGTGGCTACTACTTATTCATCATGGTATTAATCAAGAATAAATGTTCACGTAGTTGAGTAATCATCGTCTTTGTTACCATTCCATGTTGCTGCACATACTACTCGCATATGAGGTCGGTTCACAGAAGCCCTGCATCAAAGACATAGCAGCAGTAAGATATTCATACAAGAGTCTTCCGAATCTGTAATCACTCAATAATTAAAAACGTACGAACATAAATAAAGCTTACATTCACATATCCGATGCAAATATGGCTGAGCCTTTAGGTATATATACAATTCCGTTAATTTCTTAATATTTTCCTATTCCTCATAAACTAGAGCTGAAACATTTAAACATTCAAACAACAGGACAGCCACAAGTCCCATCCGGTTCTCTATGTGCTGAGTATGCCACTACACCTAAACGATAACTGTTAGAAATACGGGCTACTTGTCCTCCCGAGATTTGTGACAGATTGAAATCACTCTGACTGTTCCTCAAGCCCGGTGCCGTACTCACCTTGGAAATAGATGGAAGTAGAAGACTCGACGGTAGTGGGGATGAGGAGAAACTCCTTATGACAGTTCTCGGTCGTACCAAGATTACAAGCTGTCGTCGCCGATCTATTAGAGAACGTACTCGTGAGCAAGGCGGCCCAAAGGACGGAGCCAAGGGTAAACCCGAGGGTCAAAGGGAAAAGTGAACTGCGGAAGACCTGCCATTGAAGGACGCTTCGGAAGTTTTCAACAACTCGGGAGTGTATGATGCTGTCCCATACGCGGCGGAATTTCTCCCGCCCGGGTATCCGCCATTGTGTTGCTTCTGGGGACTTTTCTGTAGGCTTTGGATCTTCCTGGGGTGGGGTGAGGGATTCCGCCGGTTCAATCCTTGGTTCAGCAATGATGGGAAGTGATGTATCCGCTGGTAATTCTTCATCAACCGAAAACACCGGGTCCTTGAACCAATCATGCGCCACGACAACGTCTATATCGATCCGCTCCTTCGGGTCGTACTTGAGGATCTTATGGAAAAGATCTGTAAGAAATGGGACTTCTTCAGTGGGAATAGTGTGTGATATCTCAAGCAAACCAGCATCCATATCCAGTTCACCGTTAGCTAGCTTCGGGCGTCGAAGGTGATGTCGTTCTTTGCCGATAAAAAACTTTAAAACCTCAGCGTATGAAAGAACACACCCTTCGCTAGTAACAGACTCCTGTAGTTCTTCGGGAGACATTGAAAACGGCTTAGAAAGATCAGACTCAACATCTGCGAACGACTCGCGGCCACGCTGTCTTGCCCAAGCCATTCTGAAACGTTCAGGCAATGGGCCGAGTAAACACTCCAAAGACTGTATGTAAGTCGTATCGTCATCCCCAAACAGGACAGACCTCATTCTAACATCCACGATTGTACAGATGAACGACCATAGATCAGCCCCAAAGCCTGGATTATCTTCTAAATATGCTTCTGGGGCTGCAAATTTCAGAGGAATTCCAGAAAATTGTGGCGGATCCGAGATGTGAAAACACACTCCGAAGTCTACAACTATAATCTCGTCCTTCAGTCCAAGGCACTCGAGATTGGCTGGCGCGACCAAGTAGTTGGGAGCATTTGGTCCTGGGGTATCGTCTTCTCTTGAAGCAACCTCTTCAGTTTCTTGTTCTCCAAGCTGCCTGATCATTTCGTCTTTGGTGATATGATCGATATCTTGGAGTTGTACCAAGATATTAGACGTTCTGAAATCACCATGACAGATACTGTGCTTGTGAAGGAACTGCAAAGCTTCTGCAGCTTGTAAGAATAGTTTCTTCACACCGACTTGGTCGTCCTGTTTGGCAATTAACCTCGGACCAAAGACCTTTTGGACGAAGCAAATATGTCTTCCATTTGGGCCTTCAACCCAGAATTGGTCTATTGGTAATGCAATACGAGATGCCTCCCACTCGTGGCGTTTAACCCCTTGAGCCTCAAGTAATTTGACGGCTTTCACATCAGGCGCGTCGTCGCTTGACTCCTTTGCGGTAAGTATTTTAATGGCTCTCCACGTCTTGGTTTGCGTCTCGAGGGAAAGCCACACAGTCGCAAACCCGCCTTGTCCTAACTTTGCGACCACCTCATACCGCCCGTCGAGAATATCTCCAATGTGTACTGGGTGATAGCCCCCTTTCCTATATTTTTCGACCTCCTCGAAGTCTTCGCCATCCATCGGCCAATACATGCAATACATGCCACTTTCGGATTCTTCGTCCTCATCAACATCGAGAGTATGTTCCGTGTCTTTGCTGTCGCGGGTTTCAATCTCAGAAGGCAAAGGCTGCTGAAGGTCGTTGGTCTCCAATTTGTCTGTATCATCTTCTAGGTTAGCCTTCAGTGCCTCGTCGTGCCCGCTGGCAACTGAAACCGATAGTGACTCGGCAAGCCCGATATTGATGCCGCGGGGGTCTTTATGTGTGTCATTTTTGGCGTCTTCGTTACTTTTGCCAATGTCAAGGAGCTCGCTGTTGGATATGCAAAGTTCACTCTTAGATACAAGTTCGTCAGATCGCTTGTTTATTTCAGCTGTCGACATCGTCAAGGGTAAGTAGTAAGGAAACAAGTCGGTATTATGCCCTTGGAAATGTGTTTGTATTTCCCCAGCTCTACCTTTATTTTTTCTAATTTGAAATAGCTTTGATAATTGGCAAGGAGTAGCTTGCATAAGAAATGAATTCAGCTGCGAAATAAATGAGGCTGGATCCAGAATATTTGAAGACTCTCTATGTGACTCATAAAGGAAGTGGACAAAGATTATGTTTATCAACTAAGTATCTATATGTGAACTTTCACTGTTGACAAAACAAAGCAGTCACATAAAGCAAACTAAAGTGGGTCCGTTACGATTTGAACAAAGATAATCCAGTTTACAACATGACTTACCATATTTGAGTATCAAAGTATCGATGAAGGAAAGAAAAAAAAAAAGAAAAAGCCGGATGTCCTGGCAGTATCGCCGTGGTAGGTTTAAAGTAGGGATACCTGGAACTACAGGGATAGGGGAGGATTATAAAACCAGCCACAATTAAGAATAATAATTAAGACATATCATAATAATAGATCATCACAGTAACAAGTTGACACGTCTTAACAAAACTTTTCGTTAAGAATGACCCTAATCGCGCATGGGACCTAGAATTATGAGCATTATCATCATTGAGCAAGTAGATCGCCGTGTACTCGTTTTCGACAGATATGTCATACCCCCCTTTTATGTTTCGTAGTTGGTAAGAATTACAAGAACCGCTATATTGACTTAAATGAAAATCTTTCCTTCTCTAAGTCCAGTTGAAGGCTGAATCAGAGCTCTGTGTTACAGAAATATTTCAACCCATACGCTGTCCTTCAGCTTATGCCTACAAGTCCTTAGTGTGGTTGGAGATGTAAGAGAGAAGTTGAATAAGAAAGGGAGTACTAAGAACTGAAAGAGTGATGCAATGCTAATATAGGTTGTCAATAAGTCTGTGGTATTTCTCTTATGACCATCTTCAAAGACAAGTTCAATAAAGGATCCTTTTAGTTATGGATAGAGATGAGTGTCAAAGAACCAGTTAACAGATATCTAAGTAGCAGCGTCCTGTTGACTAGAACAGCAAAAGGTTTGGAAATATAACGTTCACGGTACTAATTCTAAAAGAAGCCTCAGAATATACAAGATATGCCAACTAAGGAAGAATGGCAGGATTATCGATGGCTTCCGGGCAAGATGGATTGGCCTTCAGGGGGTGATCTGAATCGTAAAATGAAGATGCAGATAAAGGCTCCATACCGGGAAGTTGGAAGTGGGACTCTGGATGATCCTAAGGTAACTTCAAACATAATTTCTCTGAACTTTATGAGCATTTCACTAACACTCGGCCCAGATATTATGGCTTTGGGATTTTAAGACGAACAGAAAATATTCAACATTGTTAGGAAAACAGGACGGAAAAAATATCGGCATTGACGAATCGTGGGCTCGCCAGTTTGCTAATCAGTGGAGGTGCCCTTATATATGGATGCTGTATGTTGCAGTCGTAATCTTTTGAATAAACGAGAGCTGACAAGGTTTATAGCGCGCCGTATCATGGTACCGGAACCTCGAAAACATACACTGGGGAAAGGGCAATATCATCTGCCGAGCCTCATGTCACCTTTAGGCTCGGCCGCAAACCAGATATTGTCAATCTAACCGTGCACCTCTACCTCACAGGTAATCAGCTAACACAGCCACATGAGCGCAAAGAGCCAGGAGGGCATAATCCCGAATATTTTACGTATGGTAGATATCCGGCTTCTAAAGTACCACCAGAGGCCATCATTCCAAAAAGATCGGAGATCCCTAGTTATTCGCTTAAATGGGCCGATTCCCGAAGTCAGAGCCAAAGGAAGAAGGGTAATTTGAAGCCCATAAACGAGTGATTCGCGCCAGAAATATCCCGGTATCGTTTTTGCTTCAGTATTCTAACCACAGTTAAATCAACTTTGAAAGTTGTAAATAACCTACGGCTGCGAAGGGAACATCGTATAAGCGTTTGGTACCTAGCCTATTAATACCCCTAACGCACTATGGCAAGATGGGGTATAGTAGGACCGTATCGTGATACACCAAAGCAACAGGAAACTCTTTTCACTCGTTATATAATATTCGTTACTAGTGTGCCATTATGGGATTGGGGAGTAATTGATTTTGATAGAACTTTATGAATAAATTATATATAAACCGTGTTATGTTACGGCATCAGCGACACCCACCATTTCGCTCCACAGTGAAATGTATAGCTGATCACCAATTGTGGAGAGCTATGTCTCTAGGTTAAGTACAGTAAGTTAGCAAGTCAGGCAAGTCAGGAAAGTCTCGTCTCCTAATAGGTCAGTATGCTAGGTACCTTGATAGTAGTACCTATATAGCTCGGGATCCGGACCTGCAGAAATATCACTGCACAGGACCTCAGGTATAAGCAGTTTGGGAGAATGATGCACTTCCAACTACCACCTGCACCGACCGACTGCACCGATACTTGAGCAATGAGTTGTTCGATCGATATGCAGGAGCAAATTAGACGGTTAACAACCACAGCTAATCAAGTGCCGAACTTGTTCTCCAATGGCATAATAAGAAGCCGGGGCATTGCCATGTTCGAGCGAGGAGAACGCTCGAGAGTTCTGACGGTGGGTTCTGAACCTGTATTCGAACGGAAGTAGAAGTCAACCTTCAGAACATCAGCTTTATCCGGCTTGAATGTCGGCTAACTAACCTGGGTTAGAAACAACACCTGGTGCCTGGACGTGATAAGATGGATCTAGGTTAGGATGTAAAAATAAAATCATTGAGGTTGTCGAATAAGGATCCGAATGGGAGAATTGCCCGGGATTGCCAAGGTGAGGTCTTCGCAGCTCGTTACGGATTACGTACACTTTTCAATATTTACTTATTGCCCCTATTTAGCGATATTTATCATTCTGATATTTCTGTAAGGACTAATATAAGGTCTCGCATGTGCTCCGTAAAGACATGGATTTAGTCCACAACTTGCCGGAATTTCGATACACCTCTCTTTCATACCCGACCTATTTTGAAGTACCTTTGCAATTAATATATAATATAAATGACTTTTCAACTTCGGGGTTTGACTTGATAATGATTGCCATTGAGGTGGAAACGCATTGTTAATGTCTTAAAAGTTAAATCTTTCCGGCTATGAGTATACATAGATGAGCTTAACAAGACGATCAGTATATGTATCGCGGGTAGTTAGCCGGCTCTAGTTCAGATTGAGGCTTTACTTGCCAAAATCAAAGGGGGAGAGAAGTTAACAGAATTTAACCAACTGAACATTTCAACGCTGCTAGCTAAAGTGCAGTGATCCCAACAACATGGCTTTCCAACCACTCGGCGTAATTAGGTCGCCTCGGCTTTACTAGGGCTGTATAGCAGAAAGACACCGAGTCATCTATTACGTGTTTCGGAGATAACAAGGTGAGAATTTCCATATAAAGTCGAACTAAGCGCCCTCGCAATGCCCTCTACAGCCCGTTCACATTGATACCAAATATATTAAAGAGACAAAGGCAGAGTATTCTAACTTTGCGATATCCTCAGTAGCAGCCTATGGCGTTTCATGCTACAGAATACTTATAGAGCTTACACTGACTAGTAATGGCTTTTCGGTATAGCCGTGATGCATTAAATCCCCTTCGATAAAGCTTATTTAACGTTTATTGAAACCTAACCTAAGGCACAGAAGCGAAGTCTTCCCGGCGCGGGAAGGTCAAATGTGGTGATCCTGTTACAACGGAAGTTAATGTCGGCAGCTTCGCAAACGGGAAATGAGCAAGCCGTGGGGTTTTATTTACCAGTATAATGCTTTCAAGCTTTAGCACTTAATATATAGTTTTGTACAATCCGTCGAATCGTTGCATCCGTTTCATCTGCTTTATTTGGCAAATTCATCCGATTATAGAATGCGGCATCTCTGGTTAACACGGCATTATAAGCTTTAGTAACAAGTTCTTGCAACGTTGGCCGGTTTTTTGAATCAACCGCCAGGCATCTCAAAATGAGAAGCTGTAAGCTATTTAATAATAATAGTCAGTATATATTTTCAGAGAAGTTTGAGATTTGCCAAAAAGGCTCTGCCAACGGCTGAGAAAAAAAGATTATATATAACCTTGAGTGACATACTCATTGTCCAAAGATGGAAGCTCCTCTTGCATAGCTTCGCGGCAGGGGCTTTCTTCAAGCGTATCCATCCCATGAATTAGGGCGCTCATTGTCTAAGGATCGAGTACAATAAATTAGTAGGGAAGGTAAATAAACGACATGCCAACGGGCGTTGTAATGGTCGCAAAGACAATTGCCCAAAATAGTGTCAGGTTGGCAGGGTCTAATGAGAGAAGTGCAGAAAAATAAAGGTTCCAGTGCTTGACAGAAAGAAACTGGTCTTCCAGATACTAAGGATCAAAAGGGGTATAACCCCTTTATATAGCCGAGCCCTTGTCAGGACGGCTGCTGATCCGAAGCAGTAAATAACGCCGCCCAACTCTGAGGGACGATAGCTTACCATTCCTATACCGATGACGTTGGCATTGATGCCAGAGTTTCGCACCCCGTTGGGTTGGTTGCTGTCGTATGAAGGTTAATATCGATTTCAGGAATAAGCGAGATGCGCCTGTTGGCGCACTCATCATATGAGTACTGACTATCTGTAAAACTCTAATTCCTTATCAAACTTTTCGTATACCTGTCTATTCAGCCGTGGTTTATCTCCCTCCTCATCCGAGGCAAGGCCAAAATCAATCAGTTTCAATATCGGAACGAGATTGTGTTCTAAATCGTTCATATCCAAGCCGCCGAACATGACTTAGTAAAAGTCAGTAGTGATACTTTATTTTTATATAACCGGGGAGTGTATATTACACAATAGGAATGATATATAAATCAATGGGTGGAAATAAGAACAGGAGCTTATATAAGAATACTAACAGTTTTCAAGGTGCATATCCCCGTGTGCGAGTTTATTCGGGACTACATTGGCTCTCGGTTCTTCACGTTGGCCGGCCCTTGGCGGGTAGGCCATTGCCACGCAAGCCCTTATAACTAGATTTCATAAAGTAGGTAAGAATCTGGGCCCTTCCTGGAAATTGGAATATTCTTCTGACTTACGGCAAAGGAAGATACGCCAAAGTATACGATTAGGTATATCTCGGTCTCCGCACCGCTCAAGAAAATCCCCGAGGGTTCCGTTCTCTATGTACTCGATGATAATATGCGGATGCGTAAACCCTTGCCGTGTTACCTTACGGGGTAATAGCGGATTATTAGATATTGCAATAGGGTTAACAATATGTCTAGCGTCTTTCAAAACCTATACCCCCCAAAGTAACCCAGCTTATTAGCCTTTTCTTTTGTATAATTTAGATGCAGTCGCTATTAAGATAAATTATGTTAGTAAAACTATTCTTTGGTAGGGACAGAATTAAAAATAAAGGTCTCGAGCACAAGTCTCCGATACCTAATTTATTTAGAAGGCTAGGGCCTGAGGTATAAGAACAGACTAATAAAATAACTTCGTGTTTACTTACCCTTCAGCGAGATTAATCAAAATCTAAATGTATAATAGGGGTTAAGCTATCCCACTTACCCCTAGCCAAGTTTTCTCCCTATTAAGGCTTTCGATATCTTGATACCCAGGTATTAGTGATAATATTAATAGATTCAGCGAGCGACGCTATGGGAGCGGGATTACTGTAAGTTAAATGAAGAAATGTGCCCCTAAGGCAGTTCCTGAAAGGCAAGGGAGAGTTTTAGAATACACTCACCCTCATCATCGTCTATATCCTGAGGGCACTTAACTACAAACCTCCGAACATTTCCGGTCGCTGGGTTACGTTCCCGAAAACAGGCGAGAAACCCAAAGCCGCCCGGCTCAAGAGTTCTTTCCCATTTAAATCGATTTTTGTCCGAAAAGTACTGGCGAAGGCTGCCTGAAAGCTTATCGGCAGACATTATTCAGAGGTATAGGAAGACGAACCGGTTTTTAACACTACTTCGTGAATTCGTATATAATAATCTAAGAATGTTTCTGCCTAAGAGAGACGGTAAGTGGGTGAAATGAAATGATATTTGCGGTTTTTATTAAATACACTTAGTGGTTTGGGCTCAAGTATCCTTTGTGATTAAGGTAACCTTGTCTGTTTCCGGTATCTGAACAAATGATTAAAGAACTATTACAATGGATATAATCGGAACTTCCAAAGACTGATACCACAACTTGACAACTTCAATAAGATAATAACACGTCAACCTTGCACTACTTATTGCCTATTCGACTGGGAGTGGCGATAGCCATGACTGGATGCCTATGCTTACCGGGACCTCGATTGCTCATGCTGGCCATGAGTAAGGTCTAAAACCCTAGCATGTTCGGTATGTTCCCATGCCTACGGCCACACATTTATCACTCGGCTCAGCTACATGATAAATAAGCTTATAATAAAGCTTAACACTCTAACGATTCAATTTTGTTATTTGTAATCTAAAGCAACCAAACAATTATGGAATCAGGATTCATTTGTTTGACTTAATCTTGTCTATTCACAGAAACCGCAGATACCATCATTACTCCCGACTCCGAAGAATGCTACTAGGCCTAAGAAGACGTGTTAGCTGCTGTGAGGCGAGTCTACTTGTCTTTGCACAGGAGTATTGGCCACATGGACACCGAGTGGTACACACCTTCAAAGTACGTCGATGTCGACGATCGAACCATAGTCCGGATGATGAACGCCTCTTGATAACATGGACTTCGGTTCATATCCAGTTGTAACTGCATGCTAAGTGAAATAATATATAGAACTACGGCCCATAGAGCAGTAGCAAGAATAGACCCGATGATGAAGTAAATAATAAAGCTTTTCGGGATAGTATCTCGCATGTTTTGAAAGGCTCGTGACTGCCTGAGTTGCGCCCATCGATGCCACAGATTTGGACTGGTAAGTAGAGCCAAGCGCGGGGACTTGGTTCCATCAGGTTCAGATAGGAATGGTGTAGAAGGCGTAGTAGTTGTTTCCTCTAACCAACTATTCACTCCTCTGAACCATTCATGATGTAAGACAGTCTCGATGTCGATACGATCGTCAGGGTCGTATTTAATGACCTTACGAAGGAGATCCCCTAGAATGGGGACTTCGTCATCCGGTATCTTGAATTGGAACGTTACCCATTGCGCATCCTTCATTTGATTCCCGTTCTCATCTAGCTCGGAACCTGAGTACTCGAAGCTTCTTGCTAGAGTTTGGAAGAAACGGTCTGTGTGAGCTAACTTTTGGCCTAATTCATCTTTCAGATTACTGAGGCGTTTGAATACTTTAATATTGGTGAGTGGCTCTAGAGGCTCGATTTTGCCACTCGCTTCTTTTGCCAATTGAGACACAATGGGAATCCGCTTTCCCTCCTGCCGGACATCATCTAACTGCTTCAAGTAGGCGTTCCTATAGGGTTCGGGGAGTGGACCAAACAGAACCTCTAAAGAGGCCACATAGCTAGAGAGATCAGGGCCTAATATCTCGTCGTTCACGCGAACATCTAAGATCGTGCATGCTAATGACCAGACATCGATTCCCAAGCTCAGTTTGTAGCCACCAAGACGGACTTCTGGTGCAGCATACTTGCAGGGTATTCCGAGAGACTCGGGTGGGCTTCTCACTCGAAAGGACTCGCCAAAGCCAACAATAGCAACTTCGTTCTTCGTGAATGGAGTCAGATCTACTGGCTTTATTACATATTTTGGGGCCATCCGACCAGGATCAGGGCCGTCATGTACCGTGACAATCCGACAACAGGGGTCGCCAAGTAATTCGATCATTTTCTCCTTTCCGAATTTGGAAAGGTCCTCTAGCCGCAGCAGCATATTCTCAGATCTGAAATCTCCGTGGCAAATACCTTTCCTATGGAGAAAATGCAGTGCCTCCGCAGCTTGATAGAGGAGGTCTTTAATCTCTGCAAGACGCAGATCATCCATTCTACTATTCCACTTCGACTTTATAGGTGGTCCAAGAAGAGGGAGGACCTCGCAAAGATGTCGACCGTTAGGACCCTGAAGCCAGAAATGATCTAATGGAAGGGTAATGTGGTGAGCTTCCCATTCACTTGGCCCGAAACCCTCATCTTCCTTTAGCCGAGCAGCGATTTTGAGTTCTGGACGGTCCTCATGCGATTGATCCGCTCTGATGATTTTGACCGCCCGCCACTCCTCGCTTTTCAGATCGAAGCAGAGCCAGACAATAGCAACATCACTGTTCCCAGCCTTATGAACAATCTCGAAGCGATCGTTTAGTATGTCGCCAAAATGAACTGGATGATGCCCGCCGGGGACGTAATCGTGGAGGTTTTCAATGTTTTCGATACCAACGTCGACGTAATTGGGGCACTGGAACGGTTGCTCATCCTCGTCATCCTCTTTGATTTTTTCAGTTATCAGTTGCACCGTGGCTGGGCCAGTTTCTTGTTTTTCATGTGAATCGACCTCCGTCGTGACAAGTTCGGCTGCCTTGGGCTGATTCTGATTCGATGACCCTGCCCACCGAGATTTTGACTGCCCTTGACTCGGCTGGATGCTATTCTCGGACAGGGCAGATTCTAACGGCTCTGAATCATGTTCCATAATAGAATATGCCTTTGGGCTTTCGATATCAAAAAAACCTGCATCGGTGCCACTGGGTTCGCTTCTTATCACGACCTCTTCGAGTTCCTGAACAGGGTTATGAGTTTCGGTTATGGCTCGGTTATCATCAGCAGGTTCGAACTGCTTAGGTTTACGTTTTCTAGCCACATTTGCCATTGGCAGTGTACGGCATTTGAAGTGATTCAATCAGGATTGATCAAAAGTGTCTTGTAAGGAAGTATAGAGTATACAACAATGTTGTTGAATCTTAGCCTTGTAAGGCAGTTAATAGTTTTGACAAGCTATCGTTTGTAGTGAGTTGTCGTTTCTGTTACTTGATCTGTGGCGTTTCACTTTCTAAATCAACGGTTTGTGAAAGAGCACCTCGGCACAAATTTGAAAGCCATACATGAAGCCCTACTAAGACAAAGAAAAGACACTGAGCCAACTGTTTTCAGTAATAGGATATGTATTTGAAACGGCCATTTAGGTAAGTAGCGTATTGGAATGATATCTGATAATGAGAACTCACTCGTTATCTTGTATCTGAAATGTGGCCTTAATCGCATTACGTACGATAGCGAAGGCATTAAGCTGCAACTATACATGATATTTAGTGTTGCAACTCTCAGGAATTAGTAGTTATAGCTTGTGAAGCTCTAAGTCTAATTTCAAAAGCCTTTTCGCATTCCCGTACGCAAACAGGTTCTGCTCTTCCTTCGACAGTAATCCTTTCTCTCCAAGCTCCTGGAGGTAATTCCATCCAAGGATGCTCTTGTTAAAAGGAGTATCGATGCTATACATAACTCGATCCATCCTTGTTACTTTGAGGAGCATTTCCAAAGCCCTTACGCTGAACATGCCGCTTGAAGTTACCCATATATTCCGATTCCATGTGTCGGTAAAACTGCCTAGGCCGCTCTTATAAAATTTCAATGAATCTATCCTGTCAATCATCATTGGGATCATCTCTCCCATGTGTCCGATGATGATTTTGAGACCAGGGAAGTGTGCAAAGACCCCTGCAGAGTAGAGCTTGACGACGTGTAGCCCTACATCCTCGTGCCACCCCCAAGCACCGGTCGATAGCCCCTGCATGATGACTCCTGAATAATTACCAGAAAATCGTTCTTTCACTCTGGTATCTTCAGGCGGTCCCGGGTGAATGTAGAGCGGCACATCAAGACGCTCAGCTGCCTCGAAGACAGGCCAGAAGCGCTCGTCATCATAGTGCGACATGTCCCCTAGATGACTATCAATCATCGCGCCGAGAAGGCCAAGTTCTTTGACGGCTCGTTCTAGTTCTGTAGCCGCTGTTCCTGGAGACGCCATCGGAAGAGCTGCAAACCCGCCAAGGCGATTGGGATTTTTCTTAATGGCCTCAGTCATCTCGTCATTTGCTCTTCGGCAGCCTTCAACGTTATGGTTCGACATTCCCGGTAGATGGGACATAACCTGGAACGAGACATGGCCCTTATCCAAGTCTCCGATACGGCCAGTTGAGTGGTCTTCTAGGGCCCCTTTAACCTCTGGGAATACTTTCCAGATGTCGTTGTAGAATGGCCGATCGCTACCGAGAGACGGAAACACGACATGTTCTTCAAGCGTAATTGAGAATGATGGGGGCATCTTGGTATGGATTGTACTCACAATACGATGGATTAAGCCAAATTACGTGTGCGAAAACCCGTTGACATATGATGTTCCTTCACCCCCTCGCACTTTATGTCGAAACGCGGCCTCCGACTTCAGATACCAGTTTGATCCACAACGGCATTTGGGGTAGGACTAATCCAGACCCGTACATTCAAGTTCTATGGAAGCGGTCATACCAGTCGGAGATACAGTAAAATGGCAAGGGGGAGGACGGACTTAGAACGGTCTTAGTAACCTATATCCGCGTAGTTTCCCTTCAGGATATTTTTGTTGAAATAGATACGCAGGTTATGAGTGTGTACATCAGTTATATTGATGATAGTAGTAGTAAGAGAGGTATCACAGGTAGGAGGGGATATCCTCCTATATAGCCACTGGTGTGGGTCGTCCAGCCACCTGTATATTCACATACCAGCCACCAGATATTCCAATAATTTTCAAGTCTCTTACTCGCATTCTTCGGGAAGAAGTACAAACATGTCGTCTATACCGTATATAGTACTTTCTTGATGCCACTGACAGAGATCCTATCAAGGACGGACGTACTACCTAGTTGACGGCATCTCCGATTTCGGTAACTTGAAGATCACCTACTACTAACTACCGCTCGCAGATTTGACTGAAAGGCTCCAAAAAAAAAAAATATAGAAAGTATAGCTCGATTTAATTATCTATGATAATGAGATGGAAGCCCTATTATTCATATTGCGTATCCCAGCGTTTCCATTAATTCAAATTATTCATTAACTTAGCTGAAGTTAGGTTAATTGTGTCTTTGGGAGAATTGATTCACGTTAATTTGGTCCTCGATAATATTGATTATTGTTAAGCTTTTTTGAGGTTGTTCTCTCTTATATAAGCCACCTATCGTGACAATCTCCTGATGTTTCTCGGTAGTTAGTTATCAGCTATTATTTGTCTTGTGTACTTTTGCTGAAACCTTACCATTATCATATATGTAAGCTTAGCTTAGCTATCTTGCTGTGTCAGGTCATTTGCTGACGAAACTTTTTCCTGTAGAGGGTTCAGGGGGTTCAGGGGCTATTTCCAGGGGGTATTCAGGGGGTGACTAATGAAAAGGTGAATATTGACAATTCAAGTCGTAGCATCGAAACCTTTGCTTAAATTGATGGAAACACTAACGTATCGAGGACAAAAATAATAGGGGAGAGCGTAACCGCTAGGATCTAGTAAATTATGCTTTATGAAACATTAGCCCTTGCATAATAAAATGTGTATGTGTGTAGCCATTTGTGTATTTTGAGTTATTATATTAGATAAGATCGGGTGTTATGCTGTATGCTGTGTGCCCCTGTTCCCCTCTGTTCTTGAGTTTCCTTTTAAGTAATTAACAATTAAATTAATCAATACCAACTAAGAGTCTAATTATAATTCTTCAGCTATATCACCTAATAAAAGATATTTTAGAAAGGTTGAGATGCTTTCTTCGCATCCTTCTTCCTTTCTCGCTGACTTCGGCTTCCACGGTATGAAAGCGAGTATCCAGTGACCGTGTGTGTATTCCAAGGTCTGCTCTGGCTATCAGGAGGTATAAGATGATCTGGGTATGGCCCATTGACGTAAAATTCTGGATTGGGCGCTTCTGGATGCTTGCGTTTTACGGTATATATGTGGGCCGTGAGGCTCACGACGTCTCGGTGGCGGCTAAGCCGGGCAGTTATATGAGGATCGTCTGATTTGATGAGATTGTAGTGGCCAAAAGCATGGATAGAAGCACCGGGATGTTCGCCTTCACTATGAAGAATTTGAGCATTGGCACGGGGGATAGCAATACTCGCACAATCCATGCATGAGTTGCCCCTATATCTGTGGCAACGTCCCGAACACGTCTTTCATCTTCGACTATAGAAGCTTTCTCAATTTCATTATTGACGTCAACTTCCTTGCGCCACGTTATCTGAGTATTCAGTTCGTAAGTAAGTCTATTTCTCTTAATTAGGGGCTTGGGTCGTATAACGTGCCTCAGGGTCTGACTCAGTTCCTAAGTCAGTTTTTCTAAATGCATCTTTCTGTAAGTCTTTTTGAGAATGTCTGTTACCACGAGGCCAAGCCATATTTATTGGAATATCTGGTGGCTGGTATGCAATATACAGGTGGCTGGAGGACGCCCCACACCAGTGGCTATATAAGAGGATATCCCCTCCTACCTGTGATACCTCTCTTACGACTATCTATCATCAATATAACTGATGTACACACTCATAACCTGCGTATCCAATTCAACAATATTCAATTCCTTCCACCACAGAATAGTTCGAGGGGTGCTTGAGGAGGACATGTCTTATAAGATACAACAACAGGACACTAGAAATAATCCTATACGCACACATTAATAGCAATTCATGCCATATTAGCTTCAGGGGTGAAGCAACTATTTTCAAATTTCAAGTTCATATATTATTCGCCCATACAAAGAGAACACTCGGTCCGCCTGAAAATCTTTGTTATTAATTACCGTCAAATCTAGTATCAATATATAGCATCTCTGTGTAAGAGACAACTCAGCTTACAGATTTCTTTCCCTTTGGGACAATTAAACGACATCTATAAAGGTATTAAAAGAGTCGCAGGCCGTATCCGTTATAAGCTTTCAAGTTAAATTATCACTAGTACCAGCGATACGTCTTTGATTAAGCCTATTAAAGGAAAACTATGTTCTGTGACTTCTGTTCAGTTATCCTCGCCAGTGGTAAAGGTTGATCATAATGATTGTCCTGAAGACCATGTGAGCTTTTTATTCTCAAATGTACCTAACTTTTCCTAGCGTCATTCCTAAAAAGGGTGATATGAATAATAGTAGGGAGGTGGTCAGTGTTCTGGTAGTATTTCACGATGCCGCTTCGCAGTTTAACATGAATCAATATAGGCGTCAATTAATTATCACGAATTCTTTCCTGCCTAAAATAGTTTGAAAGTAATAATCATAATAAAGCTGTTACGGGCCACTACTCTCCATAACTGAAATACCATTCTGAAAGGGCTAAACAAGTCAAAACTCTATTATATTATGATTATTTCTGACAGGCCAGCGTGTTAAGCCTAGACAACCGGAGAGCCAATAGAGTGAGAGTTAAGTTGATTCCTACAATGCTACATTACCATTTGCTCTATTATCTGTTTCCTCGTCCCTAGCCAAGAACCTCCTAGTCCTAGGTAACACGCTTAAGAATTAATCAGAAAAGGGACGAAGTGCAATCCTCACCGTGAATATCATTCTGGGTAATTCCAAGAAAAAGCATAATGTGTTACATGAAAAGTAGTTACACCTACAATCACTACTTCGCCCTTTAACCTATGTTTTATCGTCTTTGGGGCCGGGAATAAGCGATCTAAACAAGCCGCAAACAGCCACAATGTGAAATGTCTCAAACTGCTGTGATGTATCACTGCAATTCTTGGACCGTTTGTTTTTTTGCGACCCTTTCATGCAGGAATGATCTATCATTATCAATAACTGTGTTTTTCTTTGTATTATCAAGTTCAAGTTTCTCAAAATCCAGATGACTGTTTAGCATTACTTAGCAACTTACTCTGTTGTTTCTACTTTTAACTACTATAATAGGCCGCGGTGTCTACGTAACCCAGGTTGCATAACTAAGCAAAACGGCGATCATGTCAAATTCAGCTAAGAAATCGCCTATTTTAGAGCCGACGGATGACACCAGCCAAATCGAAGAAACTACAGAAGACTTTGTAGTCAACATAGGACCCGGTGAAGTTGTCGAGGATATCTCAGATTATACAGAAGGAGGACACCACCCAATCCACCTCGGAGACATATTACACGATCGGTTTGAAGTTATCCATAAGTTAGGCCAAGGTGGTTTCGCTATAGTTTGGCTTTGTTTTGACAATCATTACCGTGACTGGAAAGCAGTTAAGGTTATTGCTGCGGATGACTCCGATGAGGATGGTCCAGATCTGAAACCGCTGGATAGTCTCAGAAGCGCTGGGCAGAAATTATCTGATTGGGAAGCGAACCATATTGTCTTGCCGTCTGAACATTTTTGGGTGAATGGGCCGAATGGAAGGCACCTTTGCCTTGTACTGCCACTCCTTGGGCCTGGGCTGAGTACCATAACGAGATGTGAGCCCAGACATATGACTACATTGCTTCTCCAAGCTGGGCGAGGGTTGCAATACCTCCACCGCCACGGAATCTGCCATGGAGACTTCACGCCCAACAATATCTTGCTCCGATTAAAAGATACGAGGGATATCAATAAAGATAAGATGCTAGAATTGCTAGGGACGCCACAAATTGAAGAATTACGAACGATATCGGGGGAACTTCCTGGTCCAAGGTATCCTAAGTACGTGGTATGTCCTGTGGATGATATCTCATGTCTAGGTGTAACCGATGAAGTTGCAATTGTTGACTTTGGGGGATCTTTCCACGTTGACAATCCTCCGGATTTTGTGGGAATTCCAAACAAATACGCTGCTCCCGAGGCCCGCTTTAGACTTAAGCCAGGCTTCAGCAGTGACGTGTGGGCACTCGCGTGCTCCATGATGGAAATCCGAGTCGGCAAAATATTACTTGGTGACAGTCAACCAGAATACATACGCGCTTTGGAAGACCTACTCGGCCCACTGCCAGAGCCATACCGCTCTATCTTTAACACCCGGCGGAAGAAATATTGGGACGAACATGGAGAGGACCCATTCGAAGGCTTCGCAGAAGATAATGGGGCGAGTGGCTCTCTCGGTCCAGTTAGCCCGCTACATAGTTATGAAGCAGTCAAGAAGAGCTATGAAATACAGGCAAAGCAGATAGGACATGAAGGGATTATCCGAGTAAAACTCGCCGGAGAACAGGAGTACTACGACTATCGGAGAAGACCGGATGGCACTAGAGATTACTCAAGACCTATGGATCTGATCCATTTCAAAGTACCAGATGAAGAAGTCCGCGTGCTTGGTGATCTACTCGAGAGTATCCTCAAATATGATCCTAAAGATCGGATTGATATCGACGCCGTTTTACAACACACATGGTTTAGGGAACGAGCGGAATGGCTCGAAGAACCCAGTACCTCTGATGCCGTATCCGTGTTCGATACCAACGTTGAGGAACAATATGGAGATGATTCAGCATCCAGCCCAGCCTCCACCAAGGGGTCGAATGAACCAGAGCCGGTGCTAGATTCGACCGGGGCAACCGAGCAGGTCAATGTAGAGACGACACAAGAATCCTCACCAGAGCACCGGAAACCATCTGTATGGCGCATTCCCAGCAGGTTGGACATACGTCGGTACTGGGAAAAAGCACGCGTTTCCCGAATATTCCGTAAATGGCAGGCCTCCCTTCCCCAACGCCCATTTCTCCCCTTGACCCTCGGTTTTACCATCGCTTCCGCACTCTGGGCCATCTTACTTACGATTTGGCTCTGTCACAGATCACCTGTGATGATCCACAGCCATGCTACGATCAATCCATACCACCAAGACGTACTCCTTATCCCAGCCATAGTTTAGACTCCTACGCCGATGTAGTTCAAAGGTATGCGTCACCCGTCCTTTAACAACTCTCTATTTTGTACCAACAATTGCTGAAGTGTAGTGGCTCAGCAAGAATCCAGGGAAGCTAATGTGACTGGGGTTGCGGTGTTGTTTCAATGGTTGAAATGTTTCAAAGCCAGTTTATGAGGACCAGGAAAATAATAAAGATGAATAAACATATATTAGAACTACTTTATACACGCATGATATATCTCGATGGCTATCAAACCCAGCACTTGATAACAATGGAGCTTGATCAGTTTTTAGTTCGACGCATAGAACGTTGAAAGATTCGATTCCTTATATATATCTGTTGAGTGATTAAATCTGAAAGGATGCACTTACAAGTGGATTTGTTTGTAACAGCAAATACTTCCGATCTACGATTTTTTGTCTGTAGAGGCATGTAAGAGAAAGACTTTCTAGACAGAGAATAGGCTAGTTCTGAAATGAGGATATATAATTGAGAAAGGCGATAAACGGTGACAATTTATGAAGGAAGTTACTGGCATCTCTTCAAGCCTTGTACATAATACCTAATTCGAAGTAAAATCGCAGAGATCCTTGCCTTGATAGTACTCAATAATTGACCAAGTCACACGAATTGGGTTTCGAAATTAAAACGGTTAGTTTGAATAGAGCTTATCATCTCTCAATATGTCTTCTATGTACGTTGAGCCTACATTGGCATTACTTCCGGATATCAGCTACTGTTGTCATAGTAGTGATTTAAATTATGATATATTATCAAAGGAGCTCATCATTTACGCATGGCAACCTTGTTTTCACACTGAGCTATGATTCGTTATTGCTTTTCAAACTCAAGAGCCTAGCCACGTCGTTAACAGACCACATTCGCTTAGTAGCGAGCGTCATTTTCCCTAGGACGGACCTGGCGACAAGGCTTTCTTTATCAGTTTCCCGTTCACTTTACTCCACAAGCCACAGCTTTGTTTCAGAATTACACATATGAAGAAAAGTCATTGATATGTCACCAATCAAGTTCTTTGAACAAACAGTTGGATGATTAGGTATCCTAATCCTACACCCTCTTATTTCTCGCTAATTTAGTTTATGTAGCAGCCCCCTGTATCAATTATTGGAGATTGAACAGCATTCTAGCTACGTTGCCTAGGAATCCTTGGCTATTTCACACCGGGATTATAGCTCTACGCCTCCCGGAAACGTGCATAGTTAGCCTACTAGACTATCGATTGATGGCTGAAAGCAAGATGAATACGAAATATGACGACGAATTTCCAAAAGCTAAGTCTGTCGTTCTAGGTGATGGACTATTCGAGACTGGTTCTAGAGATGACGAGATCAACGTTGCAGACGTTCTTCCACCATTAGATATAAAGTCGCCCTTAAAGAAAGGTTGGTTTGAAGGGTCTGGATGGGCTACGCCGGACGACGAAGGAGTTTATAATTAACAGTCTGGCTCAGGCGTTGGAGGCATTCAGCTTGAAGCCGAGATTCCAGCCCAATTGCACGAGATCAAATCAAACACATCTGACGCGAGAAACACATAGCCTGTCCTAGAAACTAACCAAATTGACGAGGAAATGAAGGAAGCCAACGAAGAGGGTGATACTCCTGACGAACCAACATACTGGCCCATGGAGGGCGAGGATTTCGAAGACGTACAGGAATATATACAAGGCGGCTTCCATCCAGTGCATATTGGAGATATTTTCAATGATAGATTCGAGGCCGTCGCAAAACTTGACCGGGGTAGATATACTACAGTATGGCTCTGCCTAGATTACGAAACGAAGAAATGGAGAGCTATCAAAGTGTTAGCTGCTCGATACTCGTATGAAGACGGCCCAGAGATGAAAGCCGTCAAACTGCTTAGAGAGAAAGTGGGGCCCCAGGAGTGGGAGGCGGCACATATTACACTCCCACTTGACCAATTCTGGGTTGAGGGGCCAAACGGCTGGCATTTGTGCTTTGTGCTTCCGGTTCTTGGCCCTCGTCTTCAAGTTGACCATAACGACCCGGCTACTGCTCAAAAGTTGCTCCTCAACTCTGAGGCACCTTCTTCAGCCCTAAAGAGTTCCCGCCTCGATCTTCCCCTATCTGCGCCGTAGTCGTCGATGCTGGCTGAATGCTGTAATACAGATTAATACCGTTTCCCCGGTACTTTTCCATCGTGTCCTGCCAGTGCTGGTGGGCGGCTAGATAGAGATCGTGCGAGACTTCGGTGGTTAAAGTGGCTACGAGACGCCTACTCATCGTTAGTCCGGAGCCAGTGAGAAATGCCAGCTGTTGATGTTATCTTGCCTAGTTACTGGCCCTAAGAGATTGATCGCGTCTACCAACGATTTTATCGTGCCCTTCGTAGTTGGCACGGCAGATGTGATTAGGCTTCGTAAGTTGAAGAAGGTGTCAAAGGCCTTGGGGCGCTGCGCCTCCGAATCGGCGTACAAAAGTCCTACGGCGACGTAGGTCGAGTTGACGAATGTGAACATGCCGATTTTGGGATCCGTTTCCATTGCCGCCTGGGCCTTGGCGGTGGCTCGCAGAACTTCGCCAAAACCGGAAGGATCGTACGTGTTGATCGTGTACTGCGTGCTAATGGGATATGTCTGAAGGTCAAATCGCGTTACGATGCCTGTTATTTTGACATCAGTCGCTATAATCATTTGATGTGGTGTCACCAATTAGATGGATTTCTACGCGGCAAGACGGAGAGGCCATTCATACCGAAGTTTGAGCCTCCACCTTTCGGTGAGCGGTAGAGCTCAGCGTTCTCATTGGCGCTGGCATTGATAATGCTCGAGTCCGAGAGAACAACCTGTCATTACAAGAGGTCAGCCAAGTCGTTCGGTGAAAGTTCCTCGCTGATAGCTTCCATACCTCGTAATTCTTAACATTATCCGCCCCTAGGCCATGAAGGTTAGGAAACGCCGGCATTCCACCTCCTCCACGTTAGCTACTATTACTAACCCCCATAGCGGGAAATCACTCTTCGCGACATATTGAGGTACCTACCTCCAAGCAGAAAGCCCGACACCCCAACATCCCGCTGGCGGCCCCCTATCGCCGTAAGTCCCCGGTCTTCCAGGAAAGCGTACACATCCCCCCACGTATTGCCGGCGCCGGTACGCAAGATGCCGTCATCGCCCAACTCGAGCGTCTTCAGATCCCGGAGGTCGATCACGACGCCGCTGCGGTCGACGCTGCTGAATCCCGGGTTGCTGTTGTGTCCGGCGCAGCGGACAACGAACCTGCTCCCGGCCTTCCGAACGAGTCTCAGGGCCTCGGCGACGTCGGGGCCGTCGCGCGGCTGGACGAAGATGGATGCTGCGAGTCGGCAATTGGATGACCTGGGTAAAAGTAGACGAGATTGTGTTAGCCGGGATGAAACTTGGATGTAATGTGGTGTTTGTCGGGCTCTGCGCACCATGGTTGATCCCTCTCGCGTTGGTACTGGGGATCGTCGGGGACTGTGACACGGCCCAGGAAACTTGTGGATAATAGTTCGCAGGCGGCGGCGGCGGCGGTAGATAACTTGGATGCTGGTGTTGATTCCATGTCAGACAGAGCACACGATATGGCGATGTCTGAAATTTCTCGCTGGTAAGGATCGTTCGGACCCGTCGACTGATGGCAAATATCCGGATGCTCTCTTTGGCTCTTTTCAGCGAATATAAGGTAAGTGAAAAAAGCCAAGCTGTGTCAGAAGGAAGAGAACAATATTGTGTCGAGATATGTTGGAGCGGGAAGCTTATCATCGTTCCTGCGCGATGATCAGTCATAATCCGTAGTTCGCTCGCGTAGATGGAACTCAACGGTACACAAATAGAAGCAGCATGAATGCCCGGCTATTACTACCTCCCTAAGGTGAGAGTTCCAATCGCTGTAATAAAATACCTGATTTGATTTGACTTGTATGTTGTTATGAAAGGTTCCTGGCATAGCCTGAATGTATCTATATCTGGGTACTAAGACCTAAGATCGATATTAGCGACCGAGACTGTGAGTCCGAGAGAAAATCTAAGAGGCTTGTGAACTGTTGTACATGTGTAGCTAGTGGGAGTACCTAGTCTTGTCCTAGGCCTCCAATCTCAATAGAGTCAAGATGGTGTTCAAGTGCCTCTCGGCAAAAGCTTCGCAAAAGCTTCTTTAACGTTGCATTAGTGTAACGAAGCTTGACTCGTTCAAAGGGACACACATCATATCGTTAGTCATCTGAAAGCTTAAAGAAACTTAACCTCCTCTGCTCTTATGTCTTCAGATGCAAAAATGGTCGGTTACGGAGATGACAGGAACTGATGTAGTCAAGGGGTATACGATGAATATCATTCGACATCAGCATGGCCTCTTTGCTCTAACAATTATTATTACTCTATCTAGATAATCTTGTAGTCACTATATGTCTATATTGTCATAAACATCATGATCATGCCCTATATATCCAAAGTCCAATTCGTCATGCGTCGTGAACATTTACCCAAATCCAGTGTCATCTTAGGCAACAGACCTCATCTCGTAGGGCTTGAGAGGCAGAGTCACCGGCTTGCACTGCACCGTCCGGCTGGAGTAGATCGTGCCGGGCGTCGTCCAGTTGGGGTTTGTCCAAGTCTCGTCTGTGCAGTCCAGATCCAAGTCGGCGGTGCCGAAGGCCCAGACCTTGACACTATAGCTTCTGTTAGAGGATTTATACAGTCTCATCGATAAGTAGCGGGAAAAACTCACGGGTACTGCGGATCCTTGTCGCTGCAACTCCAAGTCTGGTTGACATTCAACACACCGCTGGGCCGACTGAAGTCGAACTTGGTCTCGGCGGACGTGCCCTCGGGCGTGGTGCAGTTGTAGGGGAAGTTGCCGTAGAAGAAGTCGGAGAGCTGGTTGCTGGTTGCGCTGCAGATGGCCTGGTACTCGAGGGCCGGGTTCGTCAGATTGAAATTCACATACCCCCACGAATTTTGGTGGGCGGGCGTCGTGAAGATGTAGGATGCGTGGTAGTCGAAGTTCTCGACCGTCCAAGCGAAGTCGCCGAATGAGGCATCGAAGCAGCCGGGATTGGCGTCGCGAGGTGCGAGCGAGAGTGGTGCCGCGGCTGCCAAAGGCAGGATGGTGGCGAGTGTTGAGATGAAGCCGTACATTTTGGTGAGTTGGTAGTAGAATGCAGTGATCTCAAGATGGTAGTCAATCAATTGATGTAGGTAATATGGACGAGGTCTCTTAGAGTTAATCAGTATGTGATGTGATTGACTCAGTAGCTTCGAGATGTTTACTGTAGGTTGATGGCTAATGAAGAGGCAGCAAACCGTTACTTATATATACTATACGAAAAGCAAAGAAGTCAACATCGTGGCGGAAATACTAAGATCTCGTGTTGGACCGGTGATGGTTAGGTCGAGGAACAACAACTGCGGGAAAAGGAATGACGTTGTAAAGCCGATCTTGGGCTGCATTGGGGCGCCAAGATCTCGTATTCCACTTGCGGGGGTGGTTCTCGGTCGTTCACGATTACTACCCTGCTACCTTAGCGACTCACAGCGCTCGGAAGAGAGAAAAAGAGGGACGACGATATGGCGGTATTCCCGGATCGGGATAGTTGCTCGCAGACAAAGGTGGCTGGGTAGACTGTCTGACTGTGTAGGATATACGAAGAAGACACTTACATACATACATACATACATACATACATACATGCATAAGAGGCCAGCCAGCCTCACCAATACCCTCACACGACAGGGCGCTTCAGCCCAGCCGCAAAAGCTTGGCAACGAGAATTGGTCAGCTCAAATACGATAGATATCTCATTGTCTCTGTTCCGTTCTACAGCATATGCGGCCACTGCCGTGCTGACGATTGTTTGCGTTGCGGAACCATCCATCGATTCTATTCGATGTAGGAAGTGGTAGGAGTTCCATCAATCAGCCTAATTATAGACTGCGCCCATACAGCCGTAAATGCAATTGCATGCATGTAACGTACCGACGACCCGGAAAGTCATGAGCTGTCGAACGTTGAGCAAGTCGATAGATTTACTAATAGTACGTGCATATGTCTCTCTTCGAGTGGCGTTCGGGCTGAGCGCCCAGCGCCCTTCCCGCGTTTTCCGCCCTCCCTCTTACTTATACGAGTGCTGAAGTTATCGAGAGGCGCCTTACCTGCTTCTTGACAAGAAACGTTTTACTAGGTACAACTCTTCGATTCCTTACTTTGTAAATCATATCATTTTTGTACGAATTAGCATCTGATATTTATATATCGAAGGAATGACAGGAGTGGGATTTTTTTCCCCGTCTAAAAATAACTTAAATTCGAACTCGACGTCCTAAACGACTTATACACGTGGATAAACCAACTTAACAAGCTCATTATACGTATGGGTAACAATTATTCTCCCCAGTAGGCTGGCCTACATTGGTGGCTTAGCTTTCGCTTCCCACCGCCTACGGATCTGACATCTTCACTCGTAGGATGGGTGAGTGAACCAGGTGACGCAAAAAAAAAAAAAAAGACATTGATGCCAATAGTCAATAAATATGTCTAGTTATTGTATAATAAACGAACAGCACTCCGAGACGGCTCCGAGCGGCTCCGAATCGGTTGACCCGTTGTGCCCGTTAACTTCAATTAAGTTCCTGTCTGTACTTCGTTCCTCCTACCTATGTATTTCGCTTCGTATCCATCCATAGCTTGAAGTGCTGAATCGCCCATGTAGGATTTTTAAAGAATGTAACCCAAACTAGACAAGTCTAGGCGAATGAGGTTGTTACATGTATTGATTAGGTAGACAGGAGGTCACCCATTGAGGATGAATAGTAGGTACATTAAAGTTGTACCTGCATGTTCTAATAAACCTCACGTGCGGGATTTTCCTTACTCAACAACCGAGACAGGGGGACAGCCCACCATGCAGCCATGATGCGATGTCTTTTCTGGAGGGAACCCACATGACACAGCAGGGATTGTCCACCAATAATCAATTATACTATCCAATACAGTGGATCCTGGAATAATTACGCACCGAAGCAGACCACCTTAGGTAAGAAACTTAGGTCAATTCGATGGCGGGGTTCGATGTTATCTTTCGACATTTACAGATTCAATCTGGTTGTGCTGTCAATCAGACATCACACTTTGTCAATTGACGATATTTTCCTTACATCAGCACTCGATATGGCGACCATTGTGTGAGCAGCATCCAGAGTCATTCATTCCCCCCTTCAATCTGTTTCAGGAGCAAGAATTCCATTTCCTACTGGGTATATTCCTTCCCAAGTCAAGCTCCTGGGACAGGTTGGCCAAACTATGTAAAAGAGTGAATACTGACTCCCGATGTTATAGACTCGGGGCCCAATGGGGTATAGTCTCCTCTCCTTCCTTTCTCTTTACGGAATGCATCCATACGTGCATGTATTGGTTGCTATCGCATGTGTCACCGACCATGCTCCCTCTTCATCCCTTCGCAGAGAAAATTGTGACTGACTCCCTTGTTTACTAGGTGACGAGGGCGTACGTATTACCTCCTAAATCTCTATCCCAACCTCGCGTCAGCACCGACACCGATCCCTTTTTTCTCGGTCCTGTGTACATAGGGCACATCTTTCCTCTAAACCGATAATCTGGTGATGGTTACCCAACCATGCTGATCTCGACGTCTTATAGAAAGGAAAACTGGTCGATGTTCTGGCGAGTAACACCAAATTCTGCGCTCGCGCTGCTGTGCGTCTGTTTACATATACGTGAACAATGCAACATTCATCACTGAAACGGTGTATAGGGTGGGCATAATGCAGGCCATGTATGTAACATACAGAGTTGTTCTTTGTTCCCCTTGCTAGTATCATTTCTGCTCGCTTGGGAGTAATCACTCCGGAGGCATGCATTAAATGAGCCAATCCCCTTCTTAAACAAGCAATTACTGACTCCTGTTGTTATAGTCCATTGTGTGAGTTAATACAGCTTCATCCCTCCCACGAGTGCTGTCAGGATTGCTAATTATCGCACATAGGGCCAATGGGATATCCTACAGGCATGTGTTGCGTTCACATCTCGATTTCAAGCAGCCTAACAAGACATAGCTTCCATCTCCTGCCCAGCGGCTTAATGAACCCTCAGTGTTTGAACCTCATCGGGGTACGTATAAATACATGCTATTCTCAGAAAAGTCTTATATTGCTGTTCGCCTGGTCTTTTTACGCAGTAGTTGACTTGTTGGTAGTACGTATGTCAGTGTTGTAGAACGTATATGTGTTCTTGCTTCGACATACATCGTACTTACATAATAGCTCTGGGGTCGTCTTCCACGTGCCAACATTCTTCTCTGAGCTAGCGCAGCTCGAGGAGAAGGGTCTGCAGAACGTACATGGTTAGTATAAATACCCTCAGCTTAAGACCGAAGACACTTACTGCTGGTCTAACCCTTAGATTCTGCCCCGTTCTATGTAGACTAATCAATTATAGTATGTAAACGATTTTGTTCCGTGTTTCCAATGAGATAGCTGAGCACGGAGCTTGACAATTGAGAGTATATCCTTAGAATGTAAGTTTAAGTATAAGAGCAAGATACTGATATATATAGTAGGATCGTGTTTTCGTCAGCGACCGAGTCAGCATTGATCTGGGTATGTTGAAATGTCCCCTAAAGGACGAATTCCTCCTTTTCTTAGGACTCCTGCGGAAGACCTATTCGATGGATCATTCCTCTCAAATCGCTTGACCGTTTCATTTATCGTCTTGCGTTGAGGAAAGAGACTATTCTAGAAGTCAGCCTCGGAGTTCCACCACAAAATGCTAATATAAACGTAGACTTGCACATAGCGGTTGATGGCTTAGAAGAAGTCGAGCTCGGGTCGCGAAAACTTGGCACTACTGGCCGTGGAATCGGGCCCTGTATGTGTCCCCTCCCATTCTCTCTGAGCTGTCATAATCCATGACTAGAAAGCGTGGCTTTCATTAGATGCTGAGATACTAACATTAATTAGCGTACTCAACAAAGGCTTCGGTACGTATTGGCGTGTTTGTCGTCCTCCGTTCGAGTCTGTCTAGAAAGCCTGATCTTTCCGAGATGCCTCGGAGCTGAGCTCCTTGTAACGCTTTAAACGAACTGTGTACTAACTCTTGTTTGAATAGCGAAGCGGGATAAAATTGGCAGAAGTGTTTGACGCCGAGTTGTTTGAGGGTCAGTAAAAAGCTCACCGTCCTAAGACCGAATCTCTGCATCTTAGTCAAGTAGCTAACTTGTAAGTAGTATGCGAAGATATTTGCCTTCTCGTGAAGACTATGAGGTAGTCTATAAAGAAGGAAACATACGTCCTGGAAAGTGAACTAAGTGCGGAACTGACCCCTATTAGAGGAAATTGCGCCAACTTCATTCGTCATACTCGAAACGCTATGGTAATCTTCTGAAATACGGTAAGCACAATAAACTCCGTTGTCTAGACAGCCGGAACTTCTCAGTTTCAAAAAGGCTCTTTGACTTCACTGATAGCAATAACTATACTAACAAGTCTGTAGTACGTGAAGCTCTTGCTTCTTGTGTTCTCTTCCGCTTAGGTCGTTTGTCAAGACGGCCCAAGGTTTTCGATGGCTCCACGGACAGGTTGTTGACGCATGATAGAACGTCGAAGATGAGCTGGAAAGATTCAAAGGCTACCGAACTCAGCTTGCCAAGTATACCGTGGACGGTGTTTCACTCCTCAAGGAGGCGCAGGACAAAAACACGGGTATCCTAGTTGAGGGTGCTAACGCGCTTATGCTGGATATAGACTATGGAACGGTTCGTTACTTTCTGTTGTTTCCCGTTTAGTTCTTTTGAACTTCTTGCACAAGTTTTGTGGCTTGGGCAGTCAGTCTATTCATCAATACCGTGCAATAGGCAAGGGAATCGCGTTATGTCGGCTCTCTTAATTAGCCAATGAAGCAAGGACTGACTCTAATATGATAGTACCCTTACGTAACATCATCGAACACCGGGCTGGGGGGTATTTTCACAGGCCTGGCCATTAATCCCAGAAAGATCCGTGAGATCATTGGGTAAGTTGACAGTTTTGTTGCTATTTGCGTTACCTCGATGTATCACTAGGGGATCTAACACATCCACCGCGTCAATTTCGATTTCTGCTATCCCCTCGCTCAATTTTCCTAGGTATAGTATTCTTGAGGACATTGGCTGACATAATATTTCAGAGTGGTAAAGGCGTACACGACGAGAGTCGGAGAAGTCAGTATCATGTCTCCTGATAGTTATACTTATTATTAACTTGATCTTCCGGCTAGGGACCCTTTGTAACAGAAGACCTTGGCGAGTAAGTGGTACTACATGAAGGCCATTCTTCTGCTTGGACACAAGCTAGCACACTGTCTCCTGAAGATACGGGATACTTGAGTGTCTGAAGTACTGACAGGGCATTGGCAGGGTCGGTTCCAAACTGCAGGATATTGGTCGAGAATGGGTTAGTAATCACCCGGGTCAACACGAGCACACGCTAATTTCAATGAAAGGGAGTATCAACTGGCAGAAAGCGACGATGCGGCTGGTAAGTATCTCTACTCTAAAATTGGGGAGAATTTCATGGAGAACTGACTTTCCTGGGGTAGGCTTGGTCAGTGAACCCCTATTCTTTATGCTGGCTCAAAGGATCACCAGTTCACTTGAGACTCTGATATACTCTGTGGAATCTGCGTTCTGTTTTGGTATTATAACATCTTCTCAAAGTGAGCTAACCTCTCCCCAGACCTCGTCGTTGTCAAGTACAGCACGGTACGTGTGACTCAATAGTATCCTCTTCAAGCGTATTCAGCTAACAGCACCAGGCCATCAATCACTACACAGCACTTAATCTCACAAAAGTACGTTTCAAGTGACATTAAGTCTTCCCAAAAGCTTGATTCGCTAACTAACTATGACTCAGCTCGATGTCCTTGATTCATTCCCGTAAGCGCATTCCTCGACCGTTTCTTCTCCCTCCAACTTTTCAGGAGACCCTAACTAAGAGCATCTCTCCTATACTCGTGTTTTTCTCCTTCTGGAGATCTTCCCAGTACAGAAATTTCTAATTCGAGTTATTGCAGAACCATTAAGATTGCCATTGGCTACAAGGATAGTGCGACGGGTCAGGTAGGAAATCCCAACCCGGGAAAAAATCATCATCGCGTTAGCAAGTCTTACTTACTGCTTTCTCAGGAGGTACCCCTATTTCCGGCAAGTCTCAGCCAGCTAGAGCGCGTTGAAGTCATCTACCATGAGATGCCAGGTTGGCTCAAACCGACGACAAAGACACGAAACTGGGACGATCTGCCGAAAGAGGCTCGCGATTACGTCGAGGTACGCAAGCACGACACTGTCATGTCAATATGATAATTGTTTTCTAATAGAACTTTTAGTTTATCGAGAAGTTTATTGGAGTCCAGGTATGGAACCGCCCACTTTTATTATTGTCGAAAGAAGCCTTCAATCTTGGCTTGCTCGAACATTGCTCTAATGCGAATACTAACTAATATCAAATAGGTCAAATGGATTGGGACAGGCCCGGATCGTGATGACATGATCAATCGTGATAGTTAGCCAGGTTTCAAGGAAGCGTGTTTGGTCGATTTGGGCTTCATGATTTGCTTGACCAATCGCCACTCTCCGGCCGTTGCAGCGTCCGACCAGTATACGCGCGTGGCGGTACGGCTTTAAACCTTCAGCCACTATAAAATTCCTACCGGCATAGAGGCGTCATAGACAGACACTGCATGTTAGAAATACACGACTCAGATTATTACTTTAAGGGGGTTTCTCATCAGGGTCCTCCGTCCTCCAAGCTTCAGGCTAACAAGAGTGTTGGTAACAGCTAGTAGTATGCCTGTTAGGTGCTATTAATGAAAGCAGCGTTTGCACTAATCGTTGGCCCCAAAATAATATTCGTCATACTCTTGCAGGTTTCGCGCTGTATTCTTGGTGTGAACCGCTGACCGGCCTAAACGTCTAAACCATGGGCATCCTGCCAACAGTAAGGATAGCAGTGGTGATAATAGCAAACCGCAATGGTTCAAATCCGCGCGGCTGCATGCATAGTAGACTAGTTGAGTACATAGGTATCCCCGCACCAAATGTGCCGCTAGATACCATGGATGTACGAGTATTAGTGAGATTGCCTTAAGCAGGCTGCAAGATACTTAGCTAGCAGGCTATGCCGTCTTCCCTTATACTGAATGTTGGCCAAGACTACTGTTGGAACTCACCGAGCAGGGAAAGACATTGGCCGCGACCCGAGACTGCAGGTTGATGACGCCAACCAGCAGGGCGGATCGTCCAAAGGCATATATCGATGCAATCCTTCTCATGGTACCTATCTCACCGCCTCTGGTGTCCGTGTCCCATCCAAGATCTATGTGAGGTACCTAGGTACACTTGAATACTAATATGAGTACATAGGCAGAGCCAACATCGGGCAAAGTTGATCCTCCAAAGCATCACTTTTGACGTCACGCATTCGCAGACCAACATTGTAATTTTCGTAGGGCCTAGCCCTTGGTCATCTATATGCGCTTGCATGTTTTTGCTTGAAATGTCGTAGCAACCCAAGAGAATTCCAATCACAGCCCCGTACTGGTCCGGATAGTTAACTTCATATCTGCTCCCATGCACCACAACAACGTCCTAACCCATATGATAGGAACCCCTTTTCGTGACAGGGGGGTCTCATATGAGCCTCAGTTCGGTTGGCTAACTCACCTCCGATGACCCTGTACTCAGAAGAGCGCCTTGTGGCTATGATTACCGGTGGTTCTAACGCGAGGGGCTGGCTCTGGCTCCAACTCTTAGTTAAACCAGCCTTGTAAGACCTTGCGAGGTCTATTAGTTAGACTACGAAATATACTAAAGCCGTAAGTTAGAACCCCTTTGATTGAAATTGAGTGAAGTTGGTCGCTATGTTATGAGATCCTAAGGGCGGAAATCATCTGTATATAAATATTAAACATATAGACACGGTATTGCCGTTATTGAGTACTAATACCTGTGTATAGCTACCATAAATTGCCCTAGCTTACTTTTCAGACTAGAAACAATCCCCACTTCCGTTCTTTTAGCCAAACGTAGTAACTGTCTTTCTGTCAAATCATAAGCGCCCTCTGATATGTCCACTTAGGAAATGCAGGAAAAGAACACTTTGGCCCGTTCTGGTCCTTATCCTCGCCTACACAGCATACCTCAAGCTCGAACTTCCATATCATTCTAGCTATTACCACGCGAAACTCGACCCATGCTAGGTTTTGCCCAAGGCAGTCTCGCCCACCGGTTGAAAAGAAAGTATCTACCCCTCAACACCCCTGAAGAGTTCAATGATACTTAGAAATAGGTATACAATTTAGCACATGTAGTTGAAGGCGATTTTCGACTTGGTCAAGATCTTTCCACCGCCATCAGATGCTCTGCCGAGGAAATTCTAATACTATCTTCGGCGACGCGGCCTGTGGCCTGACATCCGGAGTAAGGTCCTTCAGGATACACATCTCGCCATATATGTATGCCGTGCTACAGAAAACTGACAAGGAGGCGTGTACGCTCACATCGACAAGGGGGCGTAGTTCAGCCATAGCAGCGTCCAAACATCTGCGCTCGTACTTGGCTATGCAAAGCAGTTTGTCTTTCAACACATGTGCATCAACCTCGCTGCCAAACTCGGGGAAGTTGGTGCTATTGAGATTATTCTCGGCATAGTCGCGCAACATGGATCCGATGTCATTGTATAGGCGACAGAACGCCGACAGGTGCCGGACTACGCCCTGTACAATGTACTTAGCCTGTGGCGAGCCAAGGCAGTCCTCGCCGTGACCCAACATGCAGACGAATGCCCATATGGCAAAGGGGCTGGCCGGGTGGACCCCTGAGGTAGTGTGGGTCCAGTCGAAGAGAGACGAACGAGCTTCAAGGAAGATCTTGTTCATGCCCTGCCTGGGCGGCGGCTGTGCTGCTAGGAGACGGCTATCCTCTATTTTGGCAATATGGGCTACCAAGAAGTCTTGAACGGCAAGTTTGAGTTGGGCCTTGTTGTACTCGGTTGCTACGCGTACGTACGGTGCCCGCCATAGGTAACAGATGAAGCGTTTTAGGGTCCTACACACACGTTCAATGCCTTCTTGAACGTCTACCTGTGTAGAAATATGCGCGGAATTATTTCTGTTGTCATTGCTGACCTCAGAGTTCAGGATGTAATCATTAGCCTTGAATTCGTTCCCCTCTGGACTTGATTCCTTTTGGGTTGATTTGCATGCTGATTCTTCAGATTCGACCTCTGCAAATAAGCGACCGATTGACAACCGAAGTACCGCTAGAATCCCTGTTGGAAGCGTCGCTACTTCATTCTCAATGAAGTCGTCAACTTGATAGGCTAGCGCAGATATGACCATCATATCTAACATTTTGTCTGGTCCGAGAGGTCTTCCATGTATGCTGTTACCGGCGGCCCAGGTAAATGGTACAAAGGAGAAATGGTTTTCCTCGCTGCCTTGTCTCTTAGGAAACGCTTGAAAGCACTCACTTTCCAACCGACGTCTGAAGAGAGCACCTTCGATTAGGGAAGCCAATATGTGCCATTCTGGTTTCTTCGAGAACATAGGCAGTCGTCGAAAAACGTTTGACGACTCGACAATGCACTCGAGCGACTTAGGCAGAAGGTCCAATATTTGGACAGGAGATTCCGGGACCGAGCCTTTTAGAGCTGCTAGAGTAAAAGCTTGTGACAAGTGATACGATCCGTACATCACTTTTTCGATCCAAAGATGTTCTGGCGGAAGGGATGAGTTCTGATTCTTGAAGAGGAACCGACGCCCAATCTGTATAGCGAAATCGACTCCGCTCATGATGGGCCTAGCAACCGGCAAAGATGCTACGCTGTTGATAGCAATGATGGAATACGCTGTACTTTCGCGCTCACCATCCCAAGATCCATCCTGTCGTTGGGCCCTGAGAAGGCGTAATAAGATCTGGAAGAGCACAACTAACGAATCTTGAAGTAGATCAAGGGGTAAATTGGACAGGACATTTCGGGCCCAGGCGTCCAGAGCACGCTTCAAAGCTTGTGCCATTAACATTAGAGAGTAGTATGGAGACTTGTTCTACAGAATGGATGTTAGAACTTTTCCTAGAGGGCCGAATTTCATATTCTCACCCATTTCTCCCTAATCCCGTCCGGATCTCGCCACCAATTCTTACAGAGGAATCTCATGACTGTTTCAATCTGGGGTGCGTGTTCTACTACATCAGGACCGACACACAAGGAGATTAGGACATTACTATTCGTCGAAATACTCGGGTCGCTTTCATTCGTGTACGTCCTAGTGTACTCGTTGTTACTAAATTCTTTGATCAAGGGCGCTGATGTCGTTGGGACGCCAAGAAGATTCAGTGTGATTGACCCCCTAGCTGTGTTGTCGGCGTCCGGCTCCAGGAATGGGGCTTCGCTTGTCAGCTGTATTGCTTAGCATTGTCGGTATTATTTGCAACTCACCAAACCCGACCAGACCAGAACCCAGATCAAATGCCCCCAGAAGGATCCCCCGAATAACCTCAGTATTTCTAGCTCCGAGATCATTCCTTCTGAAGCCGTTTTCTAATAGCATAGACACGACCTATCCACCTTCAGAATCAGCGTTTGTTTCAACACAGAGAAATGTCTTGATTACCTACCCATGAAAGCTCAAACAATGTGGACGGAAAAGCGCTAGGCATGCAACCATCGCCTTTACCTGATCGTTTAGCCATGACGTAGCGTAGATATTCCTCAGTCTCGTCATCCCAGATAGAGACGTTCATCAAGTAAGCAGCTGTGGACGATGGGGAGGCCATCACACTCCCGTGAGCCTTGTGCTGTGCCAAGCGATCAAAATCTACCCTTCCAATAAATGCCTCCAGAGAGTGTAGGATTGTAGATTTAGCGCCAGCATAAACGCTCTCAACATCAACACATGCCAGCTTCTGGTCTCGTATCTCCAGGAGAGCCTGGCGAGCCGGAAAGACAAAGGGGATTCCTTCGCCATCTAAGAGATCCAACAAAGCAGGAAGAAGCAGCTCGAATCCGTCGGACAGCGTTACGCTCAGATCTAGCTCCTGTAGGCGCTCAAGCAGGAAGCCGGTTGCGGCTGAGATCCTACTGTCAAGATCGCTAGGGGCGGCTGGTTCGCGATGTCTGGAAAGGGCAAGCAGCCCTGCCGCCGTGTTGAGGATGCTGTCCAGCTCAGCGGCTGGGGACCCCCAGCCACCGGTAGGCTTCTGCGTTCGAAGTAGGAAATCAAAACTAGCGGGGAAAAGCCAAGTATGGGTACAGCCGGTAGGCTTTCTGATCATAGATATCCACGCCGTGTCGTAGAAGGCGTAGGTCATCGAACTAAAGCCATAGCGATAGTTTCTGTCCGTGACGAGGTCACTAACTAATAGCCGTGCCGCCATACTATCTAGAGCCATAATTTCTGGCGTTATATCAAAGAAGCATGCGGTAAGGTTTGGGAATGGGAGCAGGCTCTCTTACTATAGAGTACGTTCTATCCCATCTTTTTATAGGGGTTTATTCCCAATACACCTTCCACCGTTGCGGCACGGATTCTCGGTGAGTAAGGATTGTATTAGGCACCCTCGTCCATGCCCTTGATCAACTTGCAGATCAATGCGGGTGTAAGCAGGTTGGTGATTGATGCAGCTGACTAGATATACTTGCGCTTGCGTTGTTCTACATTCGCCCCTCTTATGTTGTTCCCGGAATCCAATAGGCTCGCGCTTCATCACAGCCTTCCCATCGTTGTTCTCTCCTGCTTCTCACTCTCAATTTTCCACATCCCACGCTATTACTCAGAAGGATAGAGTAGTTAGTTCGCGTACCAATGTAGCCACCCAGCCAACTCGTGCCGTTTAACCTAACCGATTGGCTCTTCGTTAGTCTATGTCCATCTACTGCATTAGCATCTCTTCTACTTTCCATTGCATCGAAATATACCAAGCACAGGCTTGTCCCTGGAGTGCCTATCAGGGGACGAAAGTGGCATGTCAGACCTCTTTTCATCACAAGATATCGTTAGGTATATATTAAATGGTTGATCCATCACCAGGAATGCTTGGGACTGGGTAAGTAATAGTGATATTCAAGGTGTTTTCTGTTCATTTATCTACTACCCAGTCAGCCACCAGCTTGTGGCTCTCCCCTGACTAGCTTGACCGGCCACCCAAAATGGCTTCACCAGAATCAGTAAAATGAATGTGGTGACTTTCTTATGACGGTATTGAAATTTTGTTACATACTTAAGTAGTAATGGAGTGGGGGTGGCAGGGCAGTTGGGCACCCAGAAATCTACGAGATGCATGCTCCATTTTCCCCGGCCCCATTTCCGATGCTACGGTTGTAGTGGTGTTGGTTTCCTTATATCTCTTGTGGGAGTAGATCTGCCAACCTTCCAAAACGCCAACATGTAAAAGAACGTCGAAGGTATGGGTACCTTCGCCGAACCCCGTCTTGTTCCATGGGCTAGCCTTCTCATATCTGACAAATAGTGCGTTGAGAGTAAATGAAAATATGTCACATTTCTATCCTCTCTTTACCCCACCTCCTTTTCTCCCTCTTACAGGCCTAGTTTATGAACTGAAAACACAACACATATACAACATTTGTCTTTTCGACAATCCGCAATGGACTCCAAGAACGATTTCGTGATTATAGGAGGTGGCCAGTCAGGTCTAGTCATTGCTGCACGCCTTACTGAAGACCCCAACACGTCAGTCCTAGTGCTTGAAGCTGGAGGAGAGCAGTGAGTAACACCCATAGTCATCTCTCTCCCCTTTCATGATATTTGAGGAGGTAGGTTAGTTCTTTTCTCATTGGTGTAAACGTGTCGTAGAGTTCCCTATTGTCCATCGAATTACCTAGAAAAAAACCTGCTGACGTCAACTGCTGTAGTACAACCGACTCGCGCATCCGTATTCCAGCGCCATGGCCCTCGTTGCTAGGCTCAGCAGACTTTGACTGGGACTACCGAAGTGTGCCTCAAGTAAGCAAAGCGAAAAAGCACTGGAATAGCGGCAAAGCAGGTGGCTAAATAGTTAGACAGAACGGGCTCGACGGCAAGGTCATACCTCTTTCCCAGGGGAAGCTATTAGGCGGGTCCAGCGCCATTAATGCCCAGGCCTTCGTGGCGAATTCTAAAGCCGCTGTTGATGCTTGGGCCCAGTTCGGGAACCCTGGTTGGGATTGGCAGACATTGGCACCCTATTATAGGAAATTTCACACACTCTCGCGTCCCTCGGCCGCGGCGTGCGACCATTTGCGTCTCGGCTATATTGATGACGCCGTACGTGGCACTGATGGCCCCGTCCAGGCTTCATTCCCAGAAGACCATGACGATCCACTGCCGGCTGCCTGGGTTGACACCCTTGCCGCCCTTGGCTACCCGGCTTCTGGAGATCCCTTCTCAGGCGAATTTTTTGGCGGCTACATAAATTCCATGAGCATTGACCCAACTTCGCGCAGCCGTAGCGATTCGGTCACTGCCTATTTCGAGCCTGCTAAGGCACGACCGAATTTGCATGTCGTGACGGGGGCCACTGCCGAGAAGATCATATTTGACACGTCTGGTGACACCCCGAAGGCAATAGGCGTACAAGTGCGAAAGGACGGCTGTCTGGTAACAGTTGAAGCGGCAAAGGAAGTCGTCTTAGCCGCCGGGGCGTTTGGTACCCCTAAATTGCTCGAGCTTTCGGGTATCGGCTCGCGGGAGCGGCTCGAGCAACTAGGCATCCCAGTAGTTGTCGATAATCCTAATGTTGGTGAGAACCTACAGGACCATCCCAATGCAGGCATTAGCTTTGAAGTGGTAGATGGAGTCAGAACATTGGATGCCTTGAGCCGACAGGAGCCAGACGCCGTTGCCGCAGCTATGCAGGACTACATAACTAATAAGGCCGGTCCTTTTGCCGTGGGCGGCAACTTTGCTGGCTCACTACTACCAGTCCATGACTTCGTAGCGACTCCTGACTGCGAGGCGACGCTGAAGACGGTCCTGGATAGTACAACGCCAGACGCCACGCCCGGCCCCTTTTCGCCTTACCATGCCTCGTTTGTCCACTCACTGCTAGGCAAGCCTACCGAAGGCACCGGCAATCTTTTCACCTACGCTTCATACGGCAACTCTATCCCGGAGGGCGCCGGCAACGATATCATCCACAACGCTAACAGCACCGGTAACTTCTTCACCATCTGCGCGGCCCTCCTCTTCCCGCTCTCGCGCGGCAGGGTACACCTCGCCTCGGCCAACCCGGACGACAAGCCCGTCATCGACCCGCGCTACCTCGAGCACCCGCTCGACCTCGAGGTGCTCGCCCGCCACCTGCGCTACATCGACACGATTGTGCGCACGGAGCCCCTGAGACGGTACCTCAAGCCCCGCGGGCGGCGCAGCCACGGCGCGCCCGCGGACCTCAGCGATCTCGCGCAGGCGAAGGCGTACGTCAAGAAGGCGGCGCTCAGCTGCTGGCACCCGACGAGCACGTGTGCCATGCTGCCGCGCGAGCGCGGCGGCGTCGTCGACCCCGGGTTATACGTGTACGGCGTCGAGAGCCTACGCGTTGTCGACGCGAGCGTCGTGCCAATTGCTACGAGGGGGAACCCCCAGACGACGGTGTATGCGGTTGCGGAACGCGCGGCCGATCTGATTAGGGCGCGTTATGGGATTGGGGTTTAAGGGGATGGTGTGAAAACTACGGCATCCGTCTTAGTTGTGTGATCTATACCCGGCGGGAGTGGATGAATGGTCGGGGCTGTAGCTCGTGGGTTCGTGGGATTTATCTGATTTTGAGCTTTTTCAGATTCTGGCCCTGATCTTGCTGTGTGCCCTGGAGTGTGAAGTTTTCGTTTTCTTTGATGGCCTTTCTTACTCGCTATTCCCCTCCCCTTCTCCCCCTTTTTGGGTTCGTAAGTAGGCTTCGTTAACGTCACCCGCCTAATGCGCTTTGCTGCTGCCCTTTCTAAACCCTAATCGGTATTAATTCTATGAGTCTCTTCTAAGCTCTTACAAATTTGTGGTTTCAGGTTAGACGCTAGCCAGTATTGAAGCACACGACGGAGTTAAAAACACAATCTCCGCCAAGGAACGAAAAAGCCTGGTCGAAGTAGGCAATACCGAAAGTCCACGCCGACAACAAAGCATGTGGCAGGAGGTTGAGCCCCAGGATCAGCCGACATTCATTCATATTACCCAACGAGACCAGAAGAATGGCCACGATAAAGATTTGGTATCACTTCCGTTAACGTGGAATCCCTGTATGCATGCTCTTCCCGTGCGTCCACATGGGGAAGAGACGGAGTTACCTCCCACGATCTACGTAGTCTCTGTGATTGTAGCGAGTAGGTCCCGTACCCAGTCCAGGCCCTGCTAAACCTCGTCCACTTTGCACAGGCGCTCATTGAAGTTCCTGCCTTATATGAAAACAGACGGGTAGTGTCTCAGATAGTATTCGCGACACAGCCGTCTCTCCGCTATACGATTGAGCGAGAGGTAATAGACGCTCCAAGACAGATTGATGAAAGCCGCTAACAGGAGCACCGGCTAGATTTCCGACTATGAATTATTCGTCATATTGGAGTGTATCTTGATGGGAGTTGTCAGCATCGTCCTAGTGGTGACCATGACTGGTTGAGCAGCGCTAGCAGGGTGGTGACCGCCGATTCGGACTGGACTAAATCTTAAAGCCGTGTTGAGGTTAAACAGCCAAGTCCGGTGTTAAGCACCAATGATGGAGTTAGGATGGGAGGGGGGATCGTGAGTTCCAATTGTTCAGCATTTTTGTATTGGATCTATAATGCGATAAGTATAAGGCAAACGCATCTGCCAAACAGACCCAACGCTTTTGCCTCGTCCACTTACCCGGCTCTATATCTTCAGGTTCCTATTGAGGATCACCATGCAGTCCCAAGATCCTTCTCTGCGGGAAACAAACTGGCCTGCTGTGGCTGACTATGTCTCGGCGCGTAAGGATACTTACCCCTTCATTAATCCCGCCAAAGCTGATCTGACGGGCAAGTCGGTCTTAATCACGGGCGCCTCCAAGGGCATCGGCAAGGCGACCGCGATCAGTTTTGCTACCGCGGGCTGCTCGAAGCTCCTGCTGGCCGCTCGTTCTGATCTGGCCGATGTCGAGACAGCCGTCAAGGACGCTGCCAAGAAGGCAAACCGGCCCCAGCCGCTAGTGCATACCCTGAAGGTTGACGTGACGTCGGAGGACTGGGTGCGAGTTGCCGCCGAGGCCGCTGCCGACCTGCTCGGCGGCAGCCTCGACGTCCTGATCAACAATGCCGGCTACCTGGAGGAGTGGAAACCCATCGCCGAATCCAACCCAAGTGAGTGGTGGTGGACTTGGGAGGTCAACATCAAAGGCACCTATCTCGCCACCCACTATTTCCTGCCGATGCTGCTCAAGTCGCAGACCAAGACGATCATCAATATCACTAGCGGTGGTGCCCATGTCATGTTCCCTGGTGCGTCAGGCTACCAGACGACCAAGTTTGCCCTCTGCCGCCTCACCGAGTTTATAGACAAGGAGTATTATCAACAGGGTCTAATCGCCATCTCGCTCCATCCGGGAGCCGTCAAGACCGACTTGGCCTTTAACATGCCTCCGGAAAGGCGTGACGTCCTGACCGATACTGCGAGGCTGGCTGCCGACACGCTGGTCTGGCTCTCCCGTGAGCGCCGTGACTGGCTATCCGGCCGATTCGCCTCTGTAAGCTGGGACATGGAGCAACTGGAGCAGAAGAAGCAGGACATTCTTCAAAGGAACTTACTCAAATTCCGCGTGGTGATTTGAGTCGGCGTACCCTTCAAGACTTGCGGAGGTTCCTTTTCGGTATCTAGACGGAAATAGATACCTTGTACAATGAGTTACTTCACTGCCTTATGCGACTTCTACATACGCAGCAGCATCTGGCTGATCTAGTATAGAACATACTCTGCTCATGAACAAAATCCAGAAAAAGTGACAAAGATTATACCACCGAAGATCTATGCCTCCATATATATATATATAAATAGGTATACTCACCGGTGATGTAGACGTGGACAATGGGAACCCACGGTAAAAAAAAAAAAGCCATTTCCCATGAGAACCCATGGGAACGTGGGAAATAGCTCGTGGGAAGGTAATGTCCACGTCTAGGTCCTAGATTCGAGCTTCTAAGGGCTCAGATTTCGCGGGCTCTATCCCGGTTATTGCCAATGTATATCGCGTCCAAAACCCGACAGTTGAGAAAGTATACTACAAATAAGACGAAGGCAAATCAAAGGGGGTGATGGACGTGTATAAGATTCATAAGAGGCCGGGAGACGAGGGCTGCTTAGAAAGAGGTGGTGCTGCTCAGGTGGTCCCGATTTGAGGGCCGCGCCAGGCTGAGCTGAGGTTGAGCCGGGTGACGTTTCTGGTAGTGAGCTAGAAATGGGAGCTAGTCGGAAGTGGGATTTGGAGGTGGTTACTTTTTGGGGCAGACTCGCGCACAATATTCTGTACTCCGTCAACGACTACTCGGGGCGAACCCTTACTAACCGTATTCTGGGGCAGAACGGGACTATCTATTATGATTCGTTCCTCGACAATAATGGTAACGAGCAAGGCCGCCAGACCGTAGGCTACTATACCTCCTCTATGACCTTTACCGGTCATAACAGAACCATAATTGTCGATGGGAAGACCGAATATGAATTAGCCTATGAATTTGCCCCTTTCCCCCGGTTTGTCACACGGGGATTGGATGCCGAGACCTGTTGGAAGTGATACGAGATATAGAATTGCGTATATGGGACCTAGTTTGACATGATTCGATACTATTGGAATGTGTAAATACCTAACAAAAGGTATGAATGCCTGACGGCGCTTACAGCGCCAACAGGATAGAGATACGTACCTCTGATGAAGGTCTATAAGAAGACCTCCTACCTCCAAAAAGAGATTAGGAGGTTAGCACGCACCTCAGAGGTCCTAGAGAATTATTAGTTGAATTTGATATATTCCAAGCCCCAAGAGCCCTTATCACACGGTTGGAGATTGTGGCAAATATCTATGTCACTCCGGGCGGACAGGTAGTGAACACTGGGATTGTCGCAGAAGCAGGAGGAGGTGGTACCAGCACCATCAGTAATGACGACGAGGGTGAAGGTCTGTAGAGGATCGAGCGACTTATGGCTGAAGCAAGATATAAGATGTTAAAGAAAGGCCATTGGAAACTCGACTGTTGGTATAGTCCCAATGTACAGTTGATTAGCTGAACCAGCAGTGTTGCTCATACCGATCGATCTAATTCCGATATCTTTCAAATCTTGAAACACCCTAGAGAAGTAAGCATTCTGGAAATGGGCAGGTTGTTATTTTAGAACTAGTTTTGCAACGCAGATCGATCTGGCCTGTATCTCTTTTCCGTGAATATTCTGGGGAATATTGGAACCCCCGGATGGTACCATGTGATAATTATTCCCTGTTTTTATGGCAGGGTTGCAACTCTTATATCTTTTCTTCCGAAGCTCTGGCCATTCACACTCGTTTATATGTACCGCTGACCAGCATCAGGTAAAATGTGCAAGGCTCTGAGACAGTATGCACTTTATTCTAACATTTTTTCAATCGAAGCCACAATGCGTACAAACCATTCGTCTTCTTTGGAGTTTTGCTTATCCGGATCGCATCGCGTAATGTAAGTGCGGTACACGGGGCATTGCCAAGCAATTCCCTTACATACTAACAACGTTATTGTAGATTTTCTCTTTTTCACTACCATACTTGGAGCTAAACGCTGTGCTTCGCCGATACACGCTGAATTATTACCAGAATTAGATGTCCCGCGGCGGGTTGTGAAGGTGAATCGGAAGATGTACAGAAAAGTATTTCTATATGATGCTCTAGGAAGTAAACAAGAGGATTTTTATCGAAACGATAGATCGAGAGCCAATACAACCCCAATTCCACCCTTCTTGCTCTCCTCCCTTTATCAAGAAATCAAAGCTCTTTCCGCCGAAATCTACATTGAACCTCCCATTAACTGGTCTTATCGTAATCTCTATTGGCTGGAGAGAGGGTGTCCCCCTGCATGTGCTGCAAAATGATCAAAGCAACGACCAATTCCATAGTACGTACTGAGAGGGTGCGTGGCCCTAGGACTTTGCTCGCTAATCAAATATAGCTGGCTTCTTGCTGCCTATGCCGCCATAAGCCCTCTTCTGTGAGACTAGCCTGCATTCTTCGTCATTCTACCTTGAATGCGACGGTTCTACCATGGATCCGCTGAGCATCACCGCGAGTGTCATCGCAGTGATTCAATTGACTGCAAAAGCGGTGAATTATCTGAACGATGTTAAGAACGCCTCAAAAGACCAAAAACGATGCGCTAGAGAAGTGTCCAATCTGTTCCCCCTTTTAACGAACTTAAAGCATAGTATCGAGAGCGCAAATCCGACAGAACCTTGGTTCGCCAGGGCTTGTGAGCTTGCAGTCGAAGATGGTATCTTGACCCAATATAAAGCTGCCCTGGAGCGTTTAATAGTCAAAACTACCCCAAAAGATGGAGTCGGGAAGATTGGTACTGCTTTTCGATGGCCACTTAATAAGGGAGAAGTTGCTGAGATCTTTACAACTATCGAGCGGCTGAAGTCCCTGACAAGCATCGCCTTAGAGATGGACCATTTGTCAGTAACTATTCAATTTAGACCCAAACTCTAGACGCACTGATATTTTCTGCAGCAAGCTTTCCCAGGCTATAAAGGAGGAAACCAAGGAGATTCCCAGCCTTGCTCGAGACGTCGAGGTGATGCGACACCATCAAGATGACCGGCAATCCCAACTTATCACCGATTGGCTGTCTCCGATCGACTTTTTCAACCGACATATAGACTTCTCACAAAAACGACAGAGGGGGAACTGGTGAATGGTTTCTCGAGTGCCGTGAGTTCAAAGATTGGGTCAGTGGCCCAAATACTACTTTGTTCTGCCCTGGCATTCCCGGGGCAGGAAAGACTATGCTTTCATCCTACGTGATCGATCATCTCCGAAATATCAGTAATCGCCCCGAAGCCAGCGCAGCCTTCCTGTACTGTAGCTACAAGCAAGATGTATTGGAATATCTGGTGGCTGGTATGCAATATACAGGTGGCTGGACGACCCACACCAGTGGCTATATAGGAGGATATCCCCTCCTACCTGTGATACCTCTCTTACTACTACTATCATCAATATAACTGACGTACACACTCATAACCTGCGTATCTATTTCAACAAGATGAAGGGCGAAGAGCCGTCGATTTGCTGTCGGCACTCCTGAAACACCTCGTTCAGAAACTACCTTACATTCCGGAAGAAGTCAAGGCGCTGTATCACAAACACACGCGACAACAAACACGGCCTCCATGCGGTGACATATCGGTAACTATCCGCAGCGTTTTTCATTGCCATACAAAGGTCTATATCATCATTGATGCACTAGACGAATGTCCCAATGAGTGCTGCGATACCTTGGTATCGGAGCTCAAGAAGCTCCAGGCTCCTAATGTAAGGCTGATGGTTACTTCCCGACCTATTATTAGGATCAGCGAAAAATTCGAAGATGCTCTTGAACTTCCGATAAAAGCTCACGGGGAGGATATAAAGCACTTGGTTGAGGGCCAAATACCACGCCTAGCAAGATGTGTTTCTAACAACGAAGAATTGAAGACGCTTGTCATATCAACAATTCATGACGCAGTTCTAAGTGAAGGAATGTAAGAATCAAGATGGCCATATTTTCTCAAGACAATATTTACTCACATCGCAGATTTCTTCTTGCCCAACTCCAGCTTGACTCGCTCGTTGGCAAGTTTACCCCCAAAGCCGTCAAATCTGCCCTAAAATCCCTGCCAAGGGGGTCTAAGGCGTTGTCCCAAACATACAGCGATGCTATTCAGAGGATCGAGAGTCAGAACGAAGATTGTTGTTGCCTAGCAAAGAAAGCTCTTTTCTGGATCATCTATGCGAAAGAACCACTCAGCGTAAAAGCGCTCCAGCATGCTCTAGCTACGGAAGTTGGCGCTCCTCAACTAGATGAAGACAATACAACGGAAATATCTGACATCCTGTCGGTTTGTGCTGGCTTGATTACCGTCGATAAACAGAGTGACATCGTTCGCTTAGTCCACTATACGGCACAAGAGTACTTTGACGAGATGTGGAGTTCTATCATCCCAGCCGCACACGGAGATATTGCAACGACCTGCATCAGCTACTTATCGTTCAACGTCTTTGAAACTAGAAAATGCGTCTATTACTGGAAGCTGAAGGAGAGATTGAGGTCTTATGCCCTCTACGACTATGCGGCGCGAAATTGGGGGTACCATGCTCGCACAGCTTCCATGGAAGAGGGAGAATTGGTCTTGAGCTTTCTTACAAACAAGGCAAAGGTATCCGCGTCTATAGATGCAATATCTCGCCCCCGTACTTTTTTCTCATGGGAGAATAGGCCCAGGTACAAGACAGCAATGCATCTAGCAGCACACTTTGGACTGAGGGACACGATAACAGCCTTGTTCAACCTTGGGCATGATCCACACCCTCAAGATAGCGAAAAAAGGACACCACTGTTTTTAGCAGCAAAGAACGGGTATGACGAGATTGTCAGGCAACTTTTAGCCACGAATAGCTTTGACCCGGAGCTGAAGGATAAGTATGGACAAACAATACTATCCTATGCGGCAAAACAGGGCCAGGAGACTGTGGTTAAACTGCTTCTTGCAAGAGATGACGTTAACCTTAACTCCAAATGTAACGAGGGACGAACTCCGCTATCCTATGCAGTTGAACGGAAACAGGAGACGGTGGTCAAGCTGCTTCTTGCGAGAGATGACGTCAATCCCAACTCCAGATGTGACGAGGGACGAACTCCGCTATCCTATGCAGCTGAACTGGGTCAGGAGACGATGGTGAGACTACTTCTTACAAGAAATAACATCAATCCCGACTCCGGATGTGACGAGGGACGAACTCCACTATCCTATGCAGCTGAACAGGGCCAGGAGACTGTAGTTAAGCTGCTTCTTACAAGAGACGACGTCGATCCCGACTCTAAAGGCTATAACGAACGAACTCCGCTATCATATGCCGCAGCTTATAGGCATGAGACCATAGTCGAGCTGTTTCTTACAAGAAATAACGTTAATCCCGACGCTAGATATTGCTCAAGACGAAGTTCACTATCATATGCAGTAGAACGGGGTCACGAGACAATAGTTAAGCTGTTTCTTGAAAACGGAGCTGATCCGAACTCTAAAGATAACTACGGTAATACACCACTATTTGAAGCAGCTCGTTGCGGGTTGGTGGGAATTGTGAAGCTACTACTTGCCACAAAGACAGTCGACCCTAACGCTGAAAATTTCGGGAAAAGAACCCCGTTATCTTACGCAGCACTCTTTGGACAGGAAGAAGTAGTTAAACTACTGCTTTCAAACAACGGAGTTAATCCGGACCCCAAGGATTCCCAAGGGCGAACGCCATTATCACATGCAGCAGGGTGCGGAACAAGTGACGTGGTCAAGTTACTACTTGCAAACAATAGGGTTGACCCAAACTCTAAGGATAAGGAGGGTTGGACGCCGCTACTACATGCAATGGTATGCGACAATGGGTATATCGTCGTGCTAATACTTGCAGACAAGCGTACCGACCCAAACGCTACAGATCTTAATGGCCGCACCCCACTGTCACTCGGAGCAGATTGCAGCTGCATAGTCTTGCAGAAGCTGCTGAGTGATAGCCGTGTCAACCCGGATTCTAAAGATGCTAATGGCCGGACGCCACTATCTCACGCAGCAGAGAAGGGAAACCTGGCGAACGTAATCATCCTGCTCGGTAAACGTGTCAACCCACACATCAAGGATATTAATGGTCGGACGCCGCGGATGTGGGCCGAAGAGATGGAACATCAAAAAGTAGTGAATCTGCTTCCTCCCTGTGACGTAGACTCTTAGGGGATGATCTCTCTCGGTGAGAATGACCAAGGCTTCAAGCATGTCAGCGGTGTCAGCCAGCTATTGGCATTCGGACCACCCCACCGATGCCAGTGCCATCTTCCATCTGGGCTCTCCAGGGGCGAGGGGGTTCTTTTCGACGATCGAGAGGACTCATGACTTCCACTTTGCTAGCACGCCTACCAGCGCCGTTCCCCTAACGCTTTTCAGCGCTACAATAGGCAGGGCGAAGGAGGCGGTTATGACAAGATCTGTCTTTTTTTCCTCGCAGCCTACCATAATGCTATCAAGGGCCCGCACGACAAGCTTTAGAACAGTCAGTTTGCCGTCTTATCGATTGGAATTGTTGCTGAGAGTGGGATCTAGAACTCTAACGGCTGTGTTGTGAGCTTGGGTGTGGGCTGGGCTATACGCTTCCTTCTTTGTAATTAGGTAGGTGTCGGTTTTGAAAGCAAGGTGGATGGTACGACCTACGCTCTTCGTCTATTATACTAAGTAGCCAAACCTCCCCAAAGATCTCGTGACCTGATGTCTAGGTACGTCAATACCTATTCTCGTTTCTCCTATTTCAACAATAGAAGGCTCTGAGCCCCTAGATGATAGTTTGTAACAGCGAGATATTCATTCATAATCAGGAATAGAAAAGGAAATGCAAGTAAATATATAAGTCATACAATAAAACGAAAATCCGAGTGAAATGCATATTTCATAGTGCAAATAGTCTTAGACCCTTATATTATAATACCATAGCTAGGGGTGTTCAAGATATGAAGTTAGGAGTACTCAATGCACCTAAAAATAGATAAGGAGCAAGCGAGAACATATGGAAAGCGCGTAAATGCGATCCTTGCTCTTTCAAGCCACCACACCCTATTGTTATACTTCATCAATATTATGAGTTGTTAGAGTTGGACGTCCAGTTGCAGTAACTGGGGTTGAAAGACTTGATTATACCATATGCCTTATCGTTGTTGAAAAGTATATTCCGCTTGGGAAATCCATACTCGGCCCACTCAACCAAGTTAGGTATCCTAGATTCGTAAATCGTATGCGTGATGCTACTTCAAAGTACCCATGCCTTGCTTTGGAACTCGCATATCCAAGGTGTAGCATATGAAAAACTTCATCCTTGGTACCCCACTAACGCCGAGTCTATATACGCTTGCAGATAAAGATCTTAGCCGGCCCCCCAGGAGAGGTGAACCCATCATCACACAGCTGGCGGTTGAAGTGATGACGTTGAAGAGCTTTGTACCGACGGCGCAGAGGATGTTTTCTCCTCGGGCTTCTGGCCGAATACTGTCATCCTGGGCCCTGTTAGTGATAACTATTACCCGAGTTTGATAGATATACTTACAGCGTCACGAATGAGTGGATACGCGTGTCGGAGACTTCCTTGCGGACCTCGTTCAGCAGCGACTCCAACCGTCTATGGGACCAACCCAATGTACCCGTCATCAACGGAGCAGACAACGCGTCGATGACAGTCAGGAAGTTCGACGTCATCATCGCTCCGACCTTCTTGATCTTCTTGCCTGGGGGCCACGTGTTGATCGGGACGGCGTATTTACGCTCGTGGACCTCTTGAAACCCTTGCTCCTGTAGCCTGGGCTTGTACTCTAGCGGGTAGAGGTCTGATATTCCGAGTTTCTCCAGCGCTGTTATCGGGTTAGCAGGACGACGACGACATGATGCCGTGGGTATACGTTCCTTGACAGAGGAGGCGATTCCATTTGAGGATAGAACTACCTTCCAGTGAGTGGTCTGACGATTGGAGAATCACTATCCACTCTGTAAACTCGGCCCACCCTCCAGGGTTCAGGCTATCGTAGATAGATTTGAATACTTCCTTACTTGGCAGCCCGCCAATCATTCGCATGTGAATAAAATCGAACTTCTGGTCGGGATGCCACTTGGTAAAATCATGGACCTGGAAACAACAGTTGGGTAATGTGAAAGATGGTCGGACGGGGTCGATGTCTACCCCTAGAACCTCAGTCTTCGGATTCCTCTTGGCTAAGAAGATCGATTAGCAAGGGAACCGAGTACATGAAATTTTGGGCCAACATGCCATATTCCTGTAAAAGGTCAGCAGTGTGCAGTAGATGATAGTCACGTTGAACAGACCAATGCCCAGTTGCCGGGTCCTGTGCCGAGGTCGAGCACGCTTTGGGGGTTTACTACGGGGGCTAGGTGGAGCCGCCCTTCAAAAACCTCGAGGAATATTTCATGCTGAAGCACTTTTTCTCAATTAGCTTCGTCTAGAGATCCCACGGGGACCCGTTACCATTTCTCTCTTTCTCTTGCTAATCGAGAAGTCCTCATTAGCCCTTGAAGCCTCATTTTGCAGGTTGGCGACACATACCTTATCATTGGGAAACAAGTCGTATCCTATGTGTCGTGTCTCGGTCAGTCTTCCCAACGAGACAAGTTCGGGATGTTGGACTAACGTTTGCTGTACGATCGGCCGAACTTTTGCAGTAATGAGCGAGTGAACTTTGCAGTGTGACTCCTCACGCTGGTTGTTGACCTGAATAGTTGTTGGTTCCGCAAGTGATAATTGCAGATATGTATTAGATAAGATATACCTTTTCAAGTTGCCACTAGGCACCGCATCATCTTCCGGATTGTCGGAGTCGGACTGCGGGTAGAATTCGGTAGAGCTGGGACCCAAGTTTGAGCGATCATCCTATGCGAAGTCGGTCTATTAATTGTGCCATTCGGAATTCCATGATACATCAACACACACCTCAAGGCCGGCTCGATAGCTGGCGGGATCCCCCGCACGCGATTGGCTTGATGATGGTGTGCTCGGCCTGGCTTCTTTGCTGGATTTGCTGCTGATTGAAGGCTGCGGGGTAGGGGGATATGGATTTTCCGACGAGGAAAAGGCGGTAAAACTATGGTGGTCGCGGTTGGCTGTCGACGAAGTGGTGGCGCTGGTGGATGGCCGTCGCCAAGGTATTGTACGGACAGCGCCCGTAGTACCGTGAGTCGAGCCGGGCTTCTGCGGTTTGTCCATCGAAATTCGGGCCGTACCGGGGTAGCTATCTGCTAGGTTGTCTTCGACTCGCCGACGTGCCGCGTAGTTCGACGTAATTGCGCAGCGAGCGAGCCGATTTTAATTGAATTTCGCAACTGGTGGCTATGAAAGATAGTTATGGAATGAATTGCCCATACGATTTCCGCGTCTCGGGCATCTTTCCTTTTCTACTCGCCCACCTGCTCCCCCTGTTGTATGTATCGGGCCCTGGTCGGTTGCTAAACCCACCAGGTACTAGACTGAAGCAACAATGTCAAAGAGTTCTGCGTTTGGGGGCACCGGATGACACCCGACGCGGTCCCCGCGCTATGGACATGAATTGTCATTATATCCTACCAAACAAATCCCGAGATAAAGCGTCCGCGACGTATTGATAACCTCAAGACAGGCCAGGGCGGAGATTTCTACATCTAAAGCAAGTCATCTGGTGGGGTTCTTACCCATATCGTGTTAGAATAAGGGAGGCTAGTCGAAGTCTGGGGTATAGCTGGTTGGCTGGTATCGACGCCCCACATCTGTAGCTATATATGGAAGACTTGCCCCTTTATTCTAGTGATAATACTTTCTTAACTAATCTGTGCGGTCGGTGAGGCCGACAACCTGCGTTCACTCCAACACGTACTGATATCCCATATGTACGCGTTATCGTGCTACCTAGGGGACTTCCTAGAATTTCGCATCTAAGTTACGACAGCTGTACCTAGGTGATACTACCGAGAAGATATTTAGAGTTGTCGAGCCGAGGAGGGCTTCCTACACGTGGATAGTGGGAACCCATGGATTTCTAAAAATACTAGGTAAGTTTGGGAAATGGTGGGAAACATTCGTTACCTAGAATTATTTAATAGATAAAAATGAAATAATACTAGAATAACCCTTATATAACACTACTATCACCACCACCATTACCATCACCATCATCACCACTATCTCTGTGAGGTAACTAGAGCCCGGAACTACCAACACTGGGTGTCGAAACCCAGGCTCATTATACATTAAATAATAAAAAACACGGTCGATACACTACCCAGAGCCGTCCATTGTTATCATTATTATCATCACTGTTGCGTTCCCTTGGAACTCGTGCGAATACTAGCGTGATATCTTCAGGCCTTATGTATACATAATTGACTTCGTAACCGAACAGCTGGGTTGCAATATTTGGGTGGCTGCACGCCCCACACCTGTGGTTATATATAGGCGTATGCCCTCCTCTATCCAAGTGACACTCTTCTATCTATCTAACCATAAATATAACTGATATCACACTCATAACCTGCGTATACGTCAACAGCCTAGAGCTGATGGATACCATGCGCCCAGCAGGGATCGGCAGTATAAGTGAAAGAGAGTATCACATGGTCGACTATCACTGCCGCTCACCGAATAAAGCCGTACGGTCTACTTCCTCAGCCGCAAGTGAAAACTCGACCTGGATTGCCCCGTGAGCTTGCCGCCACTGGTATTCTATGAACACCCGGAACGGCAGACCCACTATTCAAGCGCCGTATGTACACCATGGTTTTACCTACGGCCGGTCCAGTTATATGTACTATAGCTGACAGATCGTTCTCTCTAAGTACATAGAAAAACACCGTTGTAATATCTACGGAGAAAGTCATTAGGCCTTGATTCGCGTAATCCGACCTTTTCAACTAATGGGGCGTTCGAGGACAGGGTAATAGCAATTAAAGCACAAACGTCCTCTAAGCATGGTGTAGCATAATAATCATCAATTACTTTGTTAGTTGTGCGGCTCGTGCTACGCGGCTCCGCCACGTAAGTAGTTTATCCACAACTTAGATAGCTACTTAGATTATCTCCATCTTCAATACATCATCTTTGCACTCTCATTGAGAATCCTCGTTGGAAAGCAACAGGTGAAACCCTTCACTGCAGCGTATTCACCCCTAGAGAAGCTAAAATGATTAGTTCGTTAATAGGTACGTACACTACGTCCCCCGAAATAATGTTCAATTCCGCAGTAGAGAGGTATAACGGAAAAGGACCGCTATGAGGTATCTATAAGGCAATGTTTTAATATTAATAACGTCGGTAAAATATTTTAATGGGATAATTCTAAGAGAAGTATATTCTTATAAGTTCGTGTTTAGTTAATCATCCTAGGGGTTATTGACGAACGTATAAATTCACTATAAGATTTATTAAACAACATTATTCCAAGAGATGTAGTGTACTTCAATCAAATCCAATCGCTGCTTATCTCAATTCAATTTGTCACTACATGGATTTAATTTAACCCCTGTTGTGTTGCAAGAAGAATAGTACAAGAATAGTAATCGGTTGCAATAAAGTTGTACTATGTATTGAACATGGAGGTAAACTACTTAATTAGTAAGTGCCTGGGTAAACTAGCTCATTCGTGAGAGGAATAGTTACGTGGCAAAGCCACGTGCTTGACCCCAGACGTACCGACCGACGACATACCGACTGACGTACCGGCCGACGCTGTCGGTTATTTTATCCGATATGCGATCGGACCTGATAGCCTGGACCCGAATAACCGATCGCCTACCTCAATAAACAATCGCATTTAATGCTTCAATCTGATATAACTTTACAACCGGCTGCCACATAAAATATCTGATTTGATATATAGATTCTACGCATTTTATCGTCCCTATGGGACACCGGAATAGGGTCACAAATATCAAGGAGCGCCTATCGGATTGCGTATTCGCAGTACCGAGGTATAGTCGATCGAGTACAGTAGAGCGACCATCTCACAATCAACTCGCTTCGCCTCTCGCGTTCTCTCTTTTCATCAGCGGCATCGGTATGAAGTAGGCAAGGAATTAGTTGTTAAGTTAGCGCAAGTCCAACCGGGCCGATCATATTAATACGCGAACTTGGGACGTCAGCGTGACAACTTGAAAGCTCGTCGTTTTGTATATGGATCAGATATCTCATGTATCAGCTGGGCAACTGTATCTAGTCAACAGTGACTGGGGTATTAAATGATCTGTGCGCCCGCGGCGCACTATTTAATCCACTTACGCGGTTGTAATTTCAGAGATACCTAGCAATAACAACAACTCATTGCCTTCTCTACGTCCGTCTGATATACATACTTCGCACAATACGAACTCATCTATGGTTGTTGAAAGCACGGGGAGAGAGTATGAGGGGCAATACCAGGGTTACGCCTGATCAACCCACCTCTTATCGTCTTAATCGGGCCGATGAGGTAGACTTGAGTCGACCGTAGTCGATCCAAGACACCGGGACGACGTGTGGGGGAGGTCGAATTCGGTGTGGGGGAGTCGGAGCCGTTGCACGACACGGGGTTAAATCACCGTTAGACTCTACGAGACTTCGTTTGTGTTGTCGCAAGTATTATGTGTGCCCAGGTGTTAAGTATGTATAAGTCTGTAATAGTCTTGAGGGGAAACCAATTGTCCCGCGAATCCACATGAAATTCCAAGCAGTCAGGCAGTAAGCGGTGAGCGCACTGACTCGCACCACTACATGGACCAAATTGCGAAGCACGCACGTCATTAACAAATACATAACCTACATAATGCACGATAAACGTCGCATTGTGTGAAGCTAACCCTCGAATCTCCCATCTTGATTTGAATCCTCCAAAAGGCACCTAGATCTCCATAGTCGTCATGTGGTCGACATTACTAGTAGCCGCCGTGGCCTGGCTGCCATTTGTTACGCCAGCCACGGCTGAATATGCACAATCACCACCGGTCTTCCCATCGCGTAAGTTTAACTACGGTGTAAATGCATCGAGAAAAATCGCTAAATTCTTATTGCTCTTTAGCACAGGGCAAAGGCGCTGGATTTTGGGCTGATGCCTACAAAAATGCCCGCGACCTCGTGGGCGAGATGACCTTAGAGGAGAAAGTCAACATCACCCGGGGCTTCGCTGTCAGAGATAATGTTTGTGCCGGTAACACCGGCTCGGTGCCCCGGCTCGGGTGGCCCGGTATGTGCCTCCAGGATGCAGGTAACGGAGTCAGAGCGACCGACCTCGTGAATGGATACCCAGCAGCCCTTCACGTCGGCGCTAGTTGGGACAAGAATATGACGTACGAGAGGGCATGGTACATGGGAAAGGAGTTCAAGGCCAAGGGAGGTATGCACAAAAACCCATTCACTCTGTCAAGGCAAACACTTAGCCGTTGTTAGTCAATGTGCTCCTGGGCCCAAACGCAGGAGCGCTGGGGAGGACTCCTCTCGGAGGTCGCAATTGGGAGGGCTTTTCGGTAGACCCCTATCTGTCTGGCGTATTGAATGCCGAGTCAATCATAGGCCACCAGGACGCCGGCGTCATTGCCAACATCAAGGTGACAATCCATCTTTATGCCCGTGAGAATCTGATATAGCTGCTAATGGTCATCGCTCAGCACTACATCGGTAATGAGCAGGAGAATCTCAGGCGACCGTACCATGGAGTCAAAGCAGTCTCATCTAATATTGATGACAGAACACTCCATGAGCTCTATCTTTGGCCGTTCATGGATAGCATTAGAGCTGGCGTTGCCTCTGTCATGTGTAGTTATCAACGTGTTAACAATACCTACGGCTGTGATAACAGTAAACTTAGTGAGTAGTATCTAATTCCGTTTATTTTCCCTTCTGCCTTCTGTTAGGGGTAATTCTTTCTATTGCGCTAGATGCTGGAGTCAGAAGCTCCCGGCAATCGGCCGAATTATGCATGAAGAGAAAATACTGACCCCCGATGCTCTAGTGAACGGAATTCTCAAGACAGAACTTGCCTTCGACGGGTTCGTGGTCCTTGATTGGAACGCCGATCATAAACTCGAAAGCGTGAATTCTGGTTTAGATATGGTCATGCCTCGTGCTGGCTTCTTGGGTGATAATCTTACTTTGGCGGTCCAGAACGGTACTATCAGCGAGGACAGGGTAACAGATATGGCTACCAGGTAAGAGAAAATCGTTGGAATCGTTTCATTACCACGCATTAATACAACTTAGAATTATCGCAGCCTGGTACCTCTTGGGCCAAAATAGCACCGACTATCCAGCCCCTGGCTTCGGGATAAAGAACATGACCCAACCCCACAAACAAGTAGATGGTAGAATCCCTGATTCCAAAGAGGTCATCTTAGAAGGAGCAATTGCTGGACATGTTCTAGTCAAGAACAATGATGCATTGCCATTTAAGAAGACCCCCGTCATGTTGTCCGTGTACGGGTATGACGCAACTCCCCCAAGGACCAAGAACACCGATAGAGTCTTTCATCTTGGGTTCACATCATACGAGGAGATGGAAAAAGTACCGTTGGGGACACCGTACAATTTCAATCAAGCTGCTCTGGGAGGGACGATTGTCACGGGTGGGAGAGCTGGTGCCAGCAATCCAGCTTATATCGACGATGTAAGGGACATATGACCGAAACAAGACTACGAGGTTACTAACTACAAAACAGCCTCTCGGTGCTATTCAGCGAAGAGCAAAAATTGACGGGACCTGGGTAAACTGGGATACGAGTTCGTTCAATCCGGGTGTGAACGCCGCATCAGATGCTTGCCTAGTCTTTATCAACGCGATGTCCCAGGAAGGTTGGGATCGGGAGGGTCTTCACGACGATTTCAGCGACGGTCTCGTCCTTAACATAGCATCCAAGTGCGCTAACACCATCGTCGTTATACACAATGCCGGCACTCGTCTCGTTGACCAATGGATCGACCATCCCAACGTCACGGCCACCATCCTCGCCCATTTACCCGGACAGGACAGCGGAGAGGCCCTGGTCAAGCTTCTGTACGGCGAGGCTGCGTTCACGGGAAAACTGCCGTACACTTTGGCCAAGAACGAAAGCGACTACCCCGTTTACCTCCCCTGTGATCGCGGCCCAGGCAACACCACCGACCCGCAGTGCGACTTCACCGAAGGCACCTACATAGACTATCGCGGATTTGATGCTAAGAATATCGAACCCAGGTTCGAATTTGGATTCGGGCTGAGTTACACCAAGTTCGAGTACTCGTCACTCGACATTGACCTCCTGGACTTTGACATCTGCTCTTACGACCAAGAGAGCCTATGGAGCACCATAGCGACTGTAAACGCGACAATCAAGAATACTGGCTCGGTCGCTGGTGCAGAGGTGGCCCAGCTGTACCTCGGCATCCCCAATAGTCCCCCGAAGCAGCTTCGAGGCTTTGAAAAGATACCTCTGGCTCCAGGGGAGTCGGGCGAGGTGGTGTTTGAGCTTTCACGACGTGATCTCAGCATTTGGGATGTCGTCTCCCAGAAGTGGGTAGTCCAGAGAGGCAATTACCCTGTATACGTGGGCGCAAGCAGTCGAGATATCAGACTGACGGGCAGTATCGATATTTAACCTCGCGGGGGTTTTGCTGCATCTCGTTATTTGATGCTGCCAGGCATCGTATTGTAATTGAAAAGTAGTCTTGCGGTCTCTTGAGAAGTCTCACCCCTCTCCTCTCTTTTCTTCGCATTGCCAAGGCAACTCAGAGGTAAATGCTTGAAGGATTAAGAAGTAATGGTGGCTTTCACTTTATTAGGAATATAAATCAGTTCTTTCCCTATTCTAATACACCAGAAGAACACCTATCATCCGAGTTTGGGCTATTAGATACATCAGCGTATGCCTGAAGTCAAGTCAAGTCAAGTCACGTCAAGCAAGCCTTGACGTCAAGTAATTACTTGACGCTTCAGCAGTCAGCACAAGAAACCCAAGAGACAAGAGTCACAAACAAAGTACATTGAAGTTCTGTCATAATTCATTATTATCTGGCTGTTTTGTTGGGTTGGCATTCAAACCTCACGTCTCTTTGTCAACGTTGAGCGTGACGCAGAGAGCTCGGGAACAAGAACAAGGAACACGGGCCTCTCCCTTTGTTCTTGGTGACCAAGAATAAGTGCCATGATCCAAACTAACTCTCGTAATTTCGCATATATGTGGTACCCGGTAGAGCTCCTATGTACAGACGGACCGATAACCGGGATTACTCGAGATATACACCGTCTACCAGAAGACCAAGAAGCAGTAGTGTGGCGAAATCGCGGTTCATTAACCAAGAATCTTTCACCCGATAGGCATATTGCCCTTCTCAAATATCATGGCGCCATATACCAGGCCTCAATACGCAGAGCGCATTTGGGGCCCAAGCCCCATTTTCAGCAATCCCGGCCTGGCAAACACGTTCGTGTGGGAAAGCGTACGGAGGAGAGACAGAGCTCCAACCACATTGGCTTGGCCACCCAGCGGAGGAAGCCTCGCCCCATGGATAGCGATATTCATCTGTTCTCCGTTCCTTCTTGTCCTGCTATCGTGGTTGGTGTGGTCGTACACGTTTGGCAGGAGACGTACCTAGCTCTTGACTCGAGGCTAGGCTCATGATGTAATGGACGTTTGGGCTGGCGCTGGAATACGGCTAGGTTAGGTACGCCCTTCGCTCGACGTCGATCGTCTTAGGGGGATTTGGCGAACGTCGGCACGCGAAGGTCTCGATAGCGCGCTCTTGTCACACCACACCAACGTGGGACGATCTTCGACGGACTAATGGAAAACGCGTGACGACGCCACCGACTTGGTGGTGTAGCGTAGACGCGTCAGGTCATCTGACTAAGCGACATATTGATTAATCTACCGGCCATACAATCGGCTGGTAATCGATCTCTCGAACACAGTTTACAGGAGGCCGCAAGAGACTTCGACATATCTTGTCAGTCCTAGGGATAGAAGGCGGCGCGACGCGTTGGTATTGATTTCTTTGTGGCTTGGCCCGTAAGATATATTCCGTCAGGATCGTCGTGGTTTGAAGCGAACCTCGCTGGGATGCGGTTCCAGAATAGGGCATGCTGCGACGACGCAAAGCAGGATTGTGGTCCGTAGATCAATCAATTGAATTTCTAAGAAATTGCACCTAGCAGACCAAAATGCCAAGCAACTGTTGATCACTGAAGCCGATGCTGCTATGGCACCGAGACATACCGATAGGCCCTGAGTCAATCTAATCTTCCCCTGAAGATCAAGGGATATCGGCGATATCCCTGAGTAGAATCGTTACCGGTTGCTACGTACAAATAGCCTCTCAAGCCTGGTGTCGAGAATGTTGGGAAGCCAACCAGCGACCACGTCTTCTCGTCATTCTTTCATAGTCGCTCATTTGATCTCTTCGGAATTCATTCCAATTTTGTCATCATGAAGCCGGTTATTGCCTCTGTCATCTCTCTGCTTGCGGTAGCAGCTACCGGCGCTCCCATTAACATGGAATACCGACGCCAGGTTAGTATCCCGAATTCTTCGAATTTTGTTCAATAGTTGGGGTTTTGAGGAATCACCGCCCGAGACACCACCTCAAAGCGGTGTGCCGCTCATTCACTCCAAATCATCACCCCCGACTGCCCCTGAAAATGTCCAAAAACATCGATCATTGACCAGAAGTGTGTAAACAGCTACCCGGCATCGGCTCCGTGACCTCGCCCGTAACCGGCGTGCTCTCGAAAGTCGGCGAGCAAGCCCCGCCGGCCCTGAGCAAGGTCGGCGAAGCCCTGAACAAGGCGGGGGGCAAGGAGGACAACAACAGCAGCGCTGCCTCGAAGCCGCAGGCGCTGCCGCCGAGCAAGACGAGCCAGACCTTGCCCTCGTCATCGACGCTGCCCAAGGTGTCGGCCACGCCCCTGGCTTCGGCCCTGCCTAAGGGCAACAACGCCCCGAAGGGCGGTCTCGGCGGTCTGGAGAGTTTGCTGGGCGGCCTGGGGCTTAAGTGATCGTAACGCCTGGGAATTCGTATCGGCGGTGGGGATGTAGGCAGGATTAACCTAGAGTTATGGCGTCACGGATACTTCGATATGATCGATTACGCTAGGAAGTGCTAGGTGCTGGGAGACGGTCAGAAATATCAGCTTAGATGATATAGGGGGCTAGCCTGAGTATTTTGGTCAATTATGTCTTGCATCTCCTTATGTGCATTTGTCACTTCGCGACTGTTATGTTCATACTTCAGTCCTTGGGATTTGTGATGTCGTGATTATGTAGCTTCTGGCGATATGCTACTCCTAACAATAGTATAGGTAGCTTATTATTGCTCTCTATTTTCGCTCTCGGACATGCCATTGATACGACTCGTGAATGCTAGCCAGTAGTGTCTAAGTCCCTCAAATGCACGTAATACACGCTCTTGTATGAAACCCCCTGCCCCTATTTTTCATCTCTAAAAGCCCTCCATACTCTCTACTTCCGAGGTAAATCTCTTCTAGAAAGATTGCTAACTATATCCTTGAACTGAGGTCCAAGGGCATCGATGACGACAGACACGTCTGGGGGGTTAGGCCATGTCTGTCCCTCTTGTCGAGTGGCGAAGCCTGGATCTAAACTTTCCGGATTGGCTACGACATCGGTCTTTCCCAGCGCTTTGGAGCCTTTGACATCCCTGCCCCTCCGAGGCTTGCCCTTAGGTGTGCTCGGGGAGATGGTCGTCTCATCGAGTAAGGAATGCCACCGTGCTATATAGACTCCCGGTCCGCCCGAATTCCAATCACTCCTACCCTTGTCATCCGGTGCCTCGATAATCCGCTGTATTCGTTTTGTTGATATCTCTTCCAGAGATGATGTATACTCAACGTGACTGTCAATGGCAGCCTTGACGCGGCTTTGCTTGTCGTTCGGGAGGTCGATAAACAGATGTTGTAGAATAGCATCCATAGCTCCAGTATCAGATGGCAAAGAGGTAGGATTACTAGATAGGTTATCAGATCTGTCCTTCTCATCGCCTATCTTGATACCGTTTTCTGAATCTTGTCGGAATACTTTGATCGCACTCTTTGCCCAGTCCCGCCACGTCTCTCGTAAATCCGGACAACCTACCGCGAAATCGTGTAGATATTCATATGCTGCCTGGCGGTTTCGTTTTAAGAGGCCGACATAATCCTCAATGGAAGGTGGACAGACTTCATCCTTCTTCTGGGCGCTCTCCCGCTTCTTTGGCTTACTCGTGTCTATCAACTCGCCCAAGAATCTTTCGATAGAGCCAATATGTTTTCGTAGGTCCACGTTTTTGTGAATGGCTCGGATCATCGGCTCAAATACGGATACTCCATCCCGAATAATCGACGTCGTCAGATCGGGACTCTGGCGGCAGAGAACCTCAGTGATCATCTCCCTATCTCTAATCGCGAGCTTCGCAGAATAATACTCTAGACACTGTGAGTGTTGCGTATCCGTTAAGTTATCTATCAGATCCTTGTTCTTCCACTCGAATATTGCAATAACAATAGATTTCTCTTCCTCTTCACTCTTCTTGCGGATCAATTCACGCTGCCCTCTCGACGACTGTAGATGCTCGTGAATGGTGGTTAGGTGTGCATCGCTCGGCCTGTCTTCGCTCGCTTTGATGCTATCAGTGGCTTTTCGGAATTCGCCAGCGTCCCATTCAAGTACCAAGGAAATGATTCTTGACATAGTCAGCTAGTCCTTCTAGAGCATTGCATCAAGCTACATACCTTTGCAACAAGTTCATACCATCGGCAGCATTCTGTGTCAACCCAATCCAGTTTGACACAGCCCCGACGCTGACTTTAGCGAGGAATAGCCTGACCAGACCGGTTATCATCGTTCCTGCGTTGCTAACTCGCAGCGTCTGTCCTATCATTGAATAGGGTATTAACTTGTGGACATTGTCGAGGAGTTTCAGCAGATATGGACCTTCCGGCGAGAGGACAAAAACATGGTGAAGGAATGTGGCAATGTACACTATAGCATGATGAATGGCAGCTTTGACTGCTGGCGAGTGTTCCTCGACATTTGTGGACTCCGTCAAAGAATCGAATATCTCGTCGATCAAATCGCCATATACCACTTGCCGTACCACATCATCCCAGGCCCTTGTGAGATCCTCTGCCCTATTAAGATCATACTTCTCCTGAAGATTCGGTAGGGGGCCACCGAACACGCCGCTCAATAGGCCCCGGGTGACGCTTTCATGAATGACCGACGCGGCCGAGGCAAGTCGTTTTCTACTACCCAAGGTTCCCTTGTCATAACTTTCGGATAACTCTGCCTCGCCAAACCGCTTCATTATCCGTCGAAACTTAACGCTCCAAAATTCTGGCGGTAAGTCCCTAACCCCAGGGATCGGAAGGACAATCCTAGTTAGGAGTAATTGTAGGAGAGGCGACGCCGAGTCCCTGGCCGGGCCAGACTGGCTGTTCCCATCAAAGGGATACCCATAGTTGTCGATGGCTCTGGGATCCTTGAAGCTCTGTACTTCCGTATAGGTCTCGTAGTGGACGAGAATGTCAAGCAGAGCTCGCAATTGCGGGGAAGACAGCGCCGTAGAAGACATGAGGCGCGCTCATATAAATACGCGGCAGCCTTGTTGCATTGCGCTAAAGACAGATATTGTTTAAGTGGGAAAATGAGTTTGGTGGGTCGAACACCAAAATTCTGCATGCCCGATCTGCCGATGCACCGACGCAGCGGACTGATTAAGCTTATTCCATAGGTACCGGGCTGTCGGACTAGGCTAACCTGGGAATCGTGATGACATCATCCGGGTCTCGAGGCGGTACTCGTACTCAGGCCTTCTTGTCAGACGGTATCCACTTATTAATAGCAACATACTTGCCCTTAACTGGTATGAAGAGGTCGTAGAGGGCATTAATACATCTGTATTGTGTGTTTGACTACTAGTGACATATTTATCTAGTTGTCAGCCCTTAAAGCTGACAAGTGCCTATTACCAGTCAGCCGGTATCATCAGCTGACCTATCTTTAGTTGACACCGGGCTCCCGTATAAATACCGACGACTAGATACCCGACTAAAATACTTGGCCGTATAGTGGAGTATATCTCGGAACACTATGTACAGCGGCTAGATCTAGGCACATGTAGTCTCTGGCTTGCTAATGACACAGTAATTACACAGAACTTGCCCTTATTCTTTCCACCAGTGGCCTCATGATATTTCAGTGCACATTCATCCAATTCATTGACCTGCCGTGGACAAAGCCACCTTCTTTCCAGAAAGAATGACCATTCTGGACTAAGTATTGAGGGTATACCTATTCTATCTGGGTAAGTAAACATGGTATATCAAGATAACTCCTTATACCCGGTCTCAATTACTGCATAATACTTCTTCATCAAAGCAGCTTATCTTCAGTATAAGCATAATATACCGAGTTAAGCGGGTGCAGAATGTGGCGTCGGGTGGGTCACCTGCCTGGCCCTGTTCCCTGTTTTTCTCGCTCGAGACAAATGCCGGTGATTTGCACCTCACCAAACAACCTTCTTACAATTCACCCAATTCAAAATGACTCGTGAGAACCATGCCGCCAGGCCGCGATGATGTTGGCAGACCGCCCCAAGACCTCTACAAGGGCGTTCTTCCCGTCATACCCCCAGACACTGCAGACTTTGACAAACAGTCTCGCAATAATGCCGCAACCGCCGCGTCCGCTGCCGGTGTTCGGGCCCTGAGTGCACAGGCTATCGCTTTCTACTTCAGGGCACCCGTCAAGGCCTTCTTCCGGACACGGGTTGACTATCTCGCCTATGCTCGAAGTGTGCACCAGGCACAGACCGAACTGCTAGCGCAGGCTGCCGCCAATGACCATACCACCTCGAGGTTACGCCTCGCCCTCAAACAAGCATGGATGTGGGCTAGAGGCACAACGCCGGGATTGCTGAAGGCCGTAATCGATGAGCATGGATGGGGTGTTATTCCCCACCAGATTCTCCCGCCGCTGCTCGCCAACGTCGGAGTCAACACCGTCCTGTACACCAGCTACCTCCACATTCTGGGGCAACTGCACGAGGAAAGCTCGAGGCCGGCCAAGAGGGTATTTCCTCCGCCGGAGCCAACCCAAACATTCACGGCCGGTCTCTTAGCCGGAAGTCTTCAGAGCGTGTTGGCAGCGCCGCTTGATGCGATACAGGCCCGCTACGATCATCACGACCTCATGGCTGCCAGCGAGGACGGAAGGCCCAAAAGCATGTGGACTTTCTCGGCAGAGAAGCTCAAGGAGATAGGGCCACGAGGCGTCTTCGCGGGATGGGGGCTCTCGTTGACGAAGGATAGCCTTGGATGCGCGATATTCTTCAGCACGTTCGAGTATGTGAAGGCCCAAGGCTATTACCGGTTCGTCCGGTGGTACTACAGCGGGCTTCGGCCAGATACCGTCGATAATCTCGCGCGAAAGCGGCCACCGAAAAATCAGGGTCTACTCGATAGTACCGCGAAGAACAACCAGGGCGGACCGGTCGTGATACGGCCGCATTACGCCATCGAGCCGATGTTCTTGCTCCTTGCCGGGATCAGCGCGTCGTCCGCCCAGCAATTTCTCCTCCACCCGTTGACCCATATACAAGTCCTTTATTGGGACCACCTGGAGGACCTAGACGAAAAAGCAGCCAAGCTGAGGCGCTTGGGGGCCGCGAATCCCGACAAACCAAAACACAGGTGGCGCATGCTTCGCGCCTATTATCATGCCTATCAAGAGACGTGGGCTGAATGTACTGCAATCGCTGCCTCGGAGGGCATGGGCGTCACACAATGGCTATATCGTGGATTCTGGCGGAATACTAGTAAGTACCCCCCTTTTACTCACCTTCCCATTCACCTTTTCTCGCACAAGTTATCCAAGTCTGTGCTGGTCAATGCTCTTCTGCATTGCATCCCTTAGTGGTGTGACCCGCAGTCATTACAGTGGCTGACATGTTGCTACAGTCCGGCAGGTGCCTAGCACTAGTGCTGGTTTGATCATCTTCGAGTTAGTTCGGCGTAAATATGGGGGCGGCAACGAGCCGGTGAGGGTCGCAAAGGATAACTACGAGATTTTGCTTGAATAGATCTACTCTGGTGATGGCGTTGGGACTTCAGGCGTTAGGCATAGAGGTCCGAGTTCTCTGCTCTAATATGGGGAGCATCTCTTCTAGCGTCGAGCTGTGTATGATAGACTAACCTTCCCGATACATAAATTTAGATCGAGGCAAATTTAAATAATGTTGGGGCTGTTATCGGGTTACTTGTAGTAACCTAATTCTCCACCGCCTCCTACCTATCCAACAAATCTAATTTGTAACAGCCAATGGTGAAGAACGCGCAGTACGTGAATATTCCGTCTCCAAGCACAGTGGTATATAACACACTAGGTCAATGTCCATCTCCGCGGTTTAGCGATTAGGATGAAGCCAAAAGGTGGGATGAGGATAGAGGTTATCTAAATCCCTTAACGACCTCCGCTCCAATCAACCATAACTGCTAGGACTCAGCTTCGTTCGGGAGCCTGAGCCCCCGAAGTCCCTACTGGTCCTTGGGGGATGCGGTCGATTAACTCTTGCAAACAGTTCGCGACAGATGGCATCGTTAACCATTAAGGAATATGGTTGAACTCTTAAGACTCCTGGAATCATAACCAACTTCAAGTAGATATCCTGAAGTTCTAGTCGATGCGGCTATATGCGACGGTTAAATTGGCTTCGAGTGCAGCCCACCCCTTGGTTTCAAGTTCAGAACATATCATGAGCTTGGCAATCTTATGCTTCCCTAGCCGGGAGATCGATCACAACATGGCACAAGCCCGGATCACCTCGGCCGCAGGAAAGGGTGTGCTTCGGTATTAAGCACGTAATCGTCGAGACTGATGATATCCGGTGGGCAAAAGAGCAGATAGAAATACTTGAGCGTTTCAGCCAGCCAGAAGCTCTAATAGTTCTCACTCGCGTTAGCACTGTGACGTAAGCGCAGAATGATGTGTGTAGTCTACGAGCGCGTCGCCGGTTTCGTTGGTGTCATGCTAACTCACCTCCATGTAATCCTCGTGGGAGAGGACATTTGCACGCGTCACGTCCTTGACTGCCGCGTGTGTGCCCCGTTTCGTCTTGGTCCCGTTGACGACGGCGGTGAACATGTCCCAGCCTAGGTCCTGCCACGCAGGGTTGCCGGTGATGCGATACATGATGAAAACGCTTTCGATCGCTTCCGGCCTGAGGATGTAGCGGGGATCTTTAGCAGTGGTGAAGCCAAGGGGCAAATGGTCCTTCCCTGCAATGATTGAAGTCAGCGTTATTTTTTCATACGGTATGGGAGGGAGGGGTTGAAAAAAGTCACAGTGGAGGCTCAATGTCTCATTAGTCGACTTACATTCCGGCCGCTTCAGCTTCTCCTTGTTGAATCGTTCCTCGTCCCACTCGCAGTCTTCCATGGAAGTGCAAGCCACCATATTCAGTCGTTCTGGCATTATTCCTGTTGGAAATGATCGATATCCGTACACGCACCCAAGAGTAAGTTTTGCGCCAGTCTGGACATATTCCTGGTTGTTGAACAGCTTCCCGCCGAGGGCATAAAGCCCTCCAAGGTAGCAAGCGAGGTGTTCGGTCTCTTCATCCAAAATAACCTCGCCATCGTTGGCTACGTGCGCGCCGCTGGCTATAAGAACCGACTCGTTGCCGGGTATCATCGGCCTGAAGAGCAGGTTGTTTTTAGCAGTCTCCATGAAGCCTTTCGACATGATCTCGTATTTCGGCTCCTTGCCTCCGAGGAGCGCAAACGCCTTGGGGAGATATTCGTATAAGCTATCCGCACAACCGGCGAGCGTGAACTGATTTCCCCATGTGACTTGCTTAGAGCTCATCGAGACCATCATAGGCCACATACCTGGCAACATGGTCTCGTTTTGGCCCTGGTAGAAGACATCCGTGATCTTCGAGATCGCATCATAGTACTTGGGATCGCCTGTGATCTGGGAGAGACGCGTCATCTCCAGTGACAACGTCCCGGGCGAGGCGGAGACCACAGAATTCTCCACAATCAGGCCTTCTCCAGTTTTGGCCCTCTCAAAATCAATGAAGTCGACTGGCATGCGATTTTCGGTGTTGAACGCAGCGTAAATGAGGTCACCAAGTTCAACCGCCTTGGCCCGTAAGACTTCTCGCTTGCTGAGATCATAGGCGGCGAGCAAGCCTCCCAGGTACCGAATGTTTGTCTCGAAGGTGTTGACTCTGCCCGAGCTGGAATGGCCGAAGTCTATTCCTACAACTGCCGCAACCGCCTCGTCGAATTCGTCGCGAAGGCCAAGAATCCATAGTGTGTCTAACGAGTCGACCAGGGTTGCCGCCCATCCGCTGAATTGGTCGCGAAAACCCCCGGACATGGGCATAAGCGCATCGCGCATCCATGCATACTTCTTATACGCATTCCAGTCACCCAAGAAGATGTCCCTGACCCGGCGGCGCCTTGCCTCTCGGACCTGGCCATGTGCATAGGTCTCTGCCAGAAACCGACCCTGAACTGGCGGAAGTCGACGACTCCTCCCAGTTGGCAGAGGCGTTAACTCGCCAGGAGGAAATTGGAACGGGACGCTACTCCAATTGAAGCTGCTCGGCCTCAATGTGATTGGAATAGGAGGCTCTCCGCCATTCATATGCAATTGCAGCTTGCTAAATTCTGAACTCGATAGACCATGATAGAATCTAGAAATCAACAACCATAGTATAAAAGCCCCAGTCACCAGAACTAGGGGATGTCTATGCCCGCGCACTTGGCGAAGCATTGTCCACGAAGGAGCGACGTTTGGAACGACGGGACCAAATTTATTAAATTATAGAAAAACGACTCTATTGACGGAAAGGAAGAGATTTGACACGAACACGAAAATGAATGACAATCAACATATTTTGCGTCTCTCCCTTAGCAGATACCTTCCACGTGTACCTAATCCTTCACGGGTCCCAACATGTTATGTCACAGCCAAGACTGTTGTTTGAGGCTCAAGTACCTTGCCCCACGGATTTGGCAACGAAATACATGGGTTTATCTCACGAACCACACATAAAAATAGATCTAGTGCTAATACCTACCAAAGTTAGTAGTAGTCTGTATATCGAAGTTACACATCAAGTTAGGGTGAACGATAGAGCCACCCTAATCCTATTGCCAATCGCTAGTCAATATTTTTAAATTCAAGCATGGTTTGAGAAATTTCCCCATTTGTTTTGAAGAGTTCGCCAAGATGATCTAAGATCACCCGGGAATAGACTGTCATCCATGATCTACCCACCGAAGAGGCTCTATCGTCAACACCTCTGTCTTGGGGGAATGGAAGACCGATACGCATTCCAGATGTTATCTACAACTTTAGATGAGTGGTACATTGGGACAATTAATGTCTTGCATTCCGAATATTAGTACGCGTTTGTACAACGTTATTAGATTGATTATGTATCTATCCCTAACACGAAAATGGCGTCAACCTAGCGAGGAAGAACTGCTAGCGTCTCACATAATACTACTTTTAGTCTTTGACTACTTCTTACATAAGAATTACATAAGAATGTATGTCCTGCAGCTTGATTTATAACTTGCATCCGCTTATAGATTTCAGTTTGGGTTTCTATCTGTTCGAATCTGCGATTCCCCGCTGTGATACTTAGTTATTAGTGTGTCCACATTGACTACGATAGTTTGCTGAGTTGTTGATAAGAAAATAACTATAATATTTCTTTTTGTCTTTCTCTAATATGTATACGGCCAGATTACAATTAGAGAGTTAAGGATAATTGTATTAGAACAGTTGATCCCCGCCCGTTACAACTAAGAGTATATCTCGCCGAGTAAAGTTGGGTACGTAAGATACATCTTATACCATCCCGGAGAGGTGATCAACCAAATTGTGTTCAATCGATGAACTATCTAGCACCTCTATAATAGATAAGCTAATAGAGCGAATACCAATAGCGCTGTTAGGAATCGAACCTAACTCACTCTATTAGCCACACTATAATAGAGTTAACATTTTTCGCTAGTTGACTACGACTAGATAAGCCGGGACCGGGTCATAGGAGTCATTATTATTGATTCTATTGAATTTATTAATGGAGTAGAGACCAAAGAATGCAATCTATTTGGCCATACATTCTCCAACGTATTATAATAGATGATTTATAACCACTTAAAACGTTATCATCCGAGTATTCCTATATAAGCAATCTTTTTCCACATTTCTCTATGCTAATAACGGGAGGAGTGGTGTGCGAGCTCGGACCCATCGTGAGGTTCACGTTAACATAGCAAGACGAGTAAATGGCAACTCCTTGTCGAATTGAGAGTCAAGGATTGGTACAGTAAAAGACATCCCATGAGCATTGCGTATATATATCAGGCGTCCCTCCACGTATAGAGATAGCTGGACCTAAAATCAACCAAAAGTCGCATTGACCCCTTATTTCAAGACTCCCGATGAATATGGTCTTATATCCACCCCTTCATCGTGAGTCTTGTCTTGCTAGGGTTGCGGCAGTAGCTTTTCCTTCTCCCACTTCTAATCCTTAGTGTAGAATGGATTACCCATTATCCTTAGCAAAACGAGGGTAGAAACGAGAAACAAAACATTTGAATTAAGTCAAGTAATTACTTCTTTAGGCCTGGCTAGAAGGACGGCTGCCCGCGTCCCGAGGGGCAAATTTCCCCCATATACGGAGAAAACATGATACGGGCGCCACCAAGCCTCGCGTGCAGGAAAAATACTTGGTTGGTCATGCTAAGAAGTATGTCTTAGTACGTGTTGGGCCTCAAAGCGACCCCTGATGTGTGTCGGCCTAAAAACTCAATATAATCCCCGCTTTCGATACACTCCTCGGAATTCTCAACGTGGTCAAACAAAGAGTGCAACTCTATTTCCCTAATGCTTAAGAACAAAAAGGCAGTTAAAGAGTTACAGCGTCGGCTGCTAGCCTTTGAAGAATCAATAGCAAGATCCCAAGCCGATTCACCGGTGGACATGGCAGACTCGAGCAAACCCCTTGTGGGTGGAATTGCCAAGTGAGTTTCTAGGGGATTCTCAAGATCAAAGTCAAGAACCTGACCTCGACCGGCAAGGCTATTCAACAACCCTGAACATGCCGACACGAAGATTCATATCGGCTCGTTTGAACTGCCAGCCCACGAAGTAGTGCTTGCTGTCCAGAGTCCGTTCTTTAAGAAGGCCCTCGGCGGCAGTTTCCAGGAAAGCAAGACCAAGGAGTTCAGCTTCACGGAAGGAAGCGCGCATGCTCATTGGAGGGTCTTTAATTATATGTATACCGGCAAATACTCTAGAGAGCCTAGTGAGCTATTAAACGTGCCAGGTGAGCTCTTTCGGCTTCGATTTTGCTTGAGGTTACCTAATTCCCGCGTAACACAGATGATGACGAGTTGGCAAAACATGTTCGTGTCTACGTGACAGCCGATTTTTTCCTTATGGATAAATTGAAGGTCTACGCTCTCAAAAGGCTCAAATCCGAGCTCGACCGCCTTTGGGTCAGTGAGTCGTTTACTTACTGCATTGCGGAGATATACAGTGCCACCAATGAGTCGGGGAAGGAGTTAAGAGATGCTGTTGTCCGGGTTGCCAAGGAACACTTCGAGGACCTGTGGGTGAAGAAATCATTCCAGGCCCTTGTTCGTGAGGTTGGGGATTTTGCTGTTGACCTCGTTGGTCAATTCCAACCCGCCGACAAATACAGGGACTCCGACGAAGATTGGTAAGATACATCACATAGTTATGAAATGGGTCGCTAAGTAGGGCATAGTAATATAATTACGGTTCCTGGATTTAGATTCGTTAAATAGGATATTGTTTTAAGGGGGCCTTCAATTCAGCAATAGCGGATAAAACTAATTAAATCATCGCGTAATTATTTGTTAAAGTTGTCACGCAAGCGAGGCGGTCGATGAAGGGAAAATATTATTATAGTTTCATTTCCTTCTTATATTATGGCAATTACAGTCGGGAGGCCCAAAACAGCAAACCTTTCTTTAACTTATCCTAGATCAAAGAAATAACAGCTCAAGTCTGATGATGGAAACGAAAATCGCTGTTGTTGATATTAGGGCCATGTTGATGATATTACTATATATATATGTAGAAACACCCATCAACTGATTCAGATGCTCTACCTACACGACAACGCCTGTTTCACCTTCTTTATTCTCTACGCTACGTTTATCTATATATCCACCAGCTTCATTGGCTTCGTTAAGCGTTAACCCCTCGACCACTGAACGTTGATTCGCTCGCTCCTGACGCTCCTGTCTTTTTGTGAACCAGACCACAACCGGGAGCCATACCAACAAGGCTAAAGATGCGGCAAGCCCTGCGCGATAGCCGCGATAGAAACGAGGCGCCTCGACGGTTGGCACGAATACCTGGCAACCATAAAAGTTAGGGCTGCTTGTCCATCCCAGGAATTTGGGATTTACCTGATTCCACCAAGTGCCTTGAGCCAAACCAATGGCGTTGAGGCTTCCAATAACAATAGCACGCTCCTCCGCGTCGGCGGTGCATACCGTATGTGTCCAGCTGACTATAATAGGGAACAGAGATTGGATTGTGCCAGCTATATAAAACGCAAAAAAGAGCGCAGGTTTTCCCAGATCCCAAGCAACCAACATTGATTCTGACACGATCTGGGTGAGACAAATCAGGACAATAGACTCGACTTGTGAGCCTCGCCAATCATTGTAAGTGCCAGAGAGTAGCATGAAGATGATCGAGACAGCAGAGTATACGGTAGGTAAGTTATTGGCGTCCGGCACGGAATACCCTTCTGCCTTGAGCCACAAGGCCATCGTAGACGTCGTTGGTTGCTGGTAAACAAAATACATCAAAGAGAACCAAGTGCACTGGATTATTCCTTGTTAATGAGATGATCTAAGTTCAGCGACGGCGTCTACCTACTAGAACCCAGAAGCGCCACCGGCCAAGGACACGCTTGAATAAGGATCGATCAAACCGGCCGAGAGGTTGACGGTTATCCGCTTCGAGTCGTTTTATACACACTAAAGTAGGAGTTAGCCCCAAAAGCCTATTTGGCTTATTCTTCTTCTACTACATCAGATGAAGGCTCGAGGGGCCATGTCGACTTCTCCGTACACATAACACAACGTTAAACATTGATGGACTTACTGGCTCTTTCTTTCTCCGACATCCACCAGGTGCTCTGCTTGTAGAGCGGATTGGGGATCAGAACAAGTCCTACCACAACCATGGGGAAAGTAATCAAGCAATCTATCTATCAGCAGATTTAGTAACAGCAGTCATAGCTGGATTTCGTAGATAGATAATCTCAAGTGTAGGTGTAGGCTCGACGTAAACGTCCGCTTAGGAATTAGTCCGCAGACAAGGATATATCGAGGCTCGGGAGATCGAAACGGTCCTTACAACTACGGCGACGGATATGGTTAGCGGTTTACACGTTCGAGCGGAAGTAACTAAGTGCTACCGAGTCTCACTATCGACCGGCGAAGAAAAAGGGGCATGGGCCTTGAAGCTACGTACTAAAAAGCCATCTCCATCCCCTAATGCCAAAACGGCCATCCATACTCTGATATACTCCCGCTTGGATATATCCTGAGAACATAGTCGCTGCAATGCCTGAAGCAGTGAATATTCCGCTCCTAGTTCGTAAATGAAATTAGTAACAGCTCTATACGATAGTGTTGGCGGCGACTCATCACGTGGGCCTTTAGAGCATTCTATTATTTCTAGCGTCATGGCTCTGGAGGGCAATATCGTCCCAGTAATAGTACTGAAAGAATATTGGATACCGACCTCTTGTTAATCTCATGATTTCTATACCAAGTGCCTATCATGAAATGCAAGCCTGGCCAACTAGCAGCCTCGATGAACCCAATGAAGAATCTCAGCGCGTATATCTGCTCCGCGCTCCTGCACTTATACAGGAAGAGCACCAAGATTGACCACAAGAACTCGGCCGCTGGAAGGTACCAGCGTGGAGAGATCTTGGTTAACAAAATCTGGGAAGGGATCTGGCCAACAATGTAACCAATCTGGAACCAGGTAATCATCCAGTTAAGCTCGTTGCCATAAAGACCAAGATCCTCCTTCATGCCTGAGACATAGGCATTATTGATGTTGTTGCGGTCGAGATCTTTGGCAAAGAAGGTCAGGCAGCAGAAAGTGAGGATAGCAAAATCGAGTTTCTGAACAAGTTTTACCTCCTCTTTGGAGGTTCCTGGCCGTGTCCACAAGTAGAAGCGCTCGCTTGTCTTGGTAGATATTGTCGCGTCTCCCATTGCCGTCGACTCGACTTGATGAGGTGATTCCCGCGCTCGATTTCTCACTAAAGCTTGTCGCAAAAGATCCATAGCGGAAAACGAATAGCTGATTGAGGAAGACCAATGTTGTGTAGTGAGATGCATTTGTGGTGAATAAGCCGCGAGGAGGGACGTTACTTAAGGCTTGGCTGTAATGTTCTATTATCGCGTAAGCGCAAGGATATGATATCGATCTGCGTGAGGGGCTGGATATCTGTGCCGTATCATAGTATTCATACGCTGCCGGGGCCGGGGTTGGATTGCCGTCTTATCATTATCCCCTGATCCATCTCAACCAAACCTTAGCGTGCCATCACTTCAGGGACGGTCATTCTAACTCAAAGAAAGGGGTAATCGTCGTAAGTTCTCATATATATGAAGTTTGAGTTTTTGGACGTCTTGGTTTCTGACTTCTGTTACACTCTCCAAAGTAACAATGCCATGACAGTTATTGGATAAGCCCCAGATCTTGTGCATCATACATATAACGGCGTCACGAGTAAGATATACATGTATGAAAGCATGCCATAATTATTCGATTAAGGGGCATTCAAATATATCAAACAATATATGGGATGCATACTCTTCAACAGGCATATTCGCCGCGCTCTAAGACCGAATATCACTATCGCTCTTCCGGGACTTGCAGGATCAGTACATATAATCGTTGTCGTTTGAAAATTTCCCGTCAGGTTTCCAAGCCTTCAGGGTAGACTTAGCAAAGTGACGGTATTAGTCAAGTGTAGAGACAGAGCTACCTATCTCGGATCGAAACATGTTAGCTAATGTGCCTTAGCCCAACGTATGCAACAAGTCAAGAACTTTCTCAATTTGACTTGATGCATACACTGCTTAACTATCCGCAACACCCCATCCACCTCCACCAGGAGTCTTGATGATGAATTGCTCGCGAGCCTGCAACTTGATGAGACCGCGTGGGCCCAAACTCACGATCCTTGACTTGCCCTCAGCCCATTTCATGATGAGATTCTCCCCAGAAGCACCATCCTCTCCACCATGGAGACCATAAGGCCGACTTACCCTTCGCTCCGATATCATGGAGAATGTCAGTGGTTCCCGACATTCGATGACCCGGACCACGCCATCGCCCCCCTTATATTTTCCCTTGCCCCCTGATCTGTGACGAAGCGAGAACTCCCGCAGGATGATCGGGTACCGTTTCTCAAGGATTTCCACGTCCGAGATACGCGTGTTCGTCATGTGGCAATGCACTGCGCTGTAATATTAAATATCAATATAGCCATTTTTCTCTTCTATTTCTTTCTCGGGGTTAGTCAAAAGCTCACCTGGCGCCATGCCAGGCGGGTCCCGCGCCTGAACCCCCACATATCGTCTCGCCGTATGCGAACTTGTAACCACCATCCGGCTTTCTATCGCGGCCGCCAAAGAAACCGACACTGTTCATACATCCTTGACTGGCGGCACATGCCTAATATGGTGAGCATCAATCTTCAAATATCCCGATTTGATAACTCGACCTGGTGGTGATACCTATAAAGCGTTCAAACATACCTCAAATGCCTTCAAGATAACATCAACCACCCTTTGGCTTGTTTGCGTGTTGCCCGCATAGACCGCTGCCTGATTACTCGGGTTCAAAATGCATCCTTCGGGGTTGATAACCTGAATGCATGACAAACACCCCTGATTGAGAGGGATTTCTTCATTGATGAGGCATCGCAGCGAGTAGATGATAGCTGATAGACATATGCTTTTGGGAGCATTATTGTTACCAACGACCTCCGGACCCGTTCCCGTGAAGTTGAATACGGCGCTGCCGTCCGGGCTGATTCGAATATCAAGCTGGATGCGGGTCCCGTTATCCAGGCTATCGATCGCTTTCAATGTGCGCCCGTCAAGCCGTTTCGAAGTGCGTTGTAGGAACCGGCGTACGGCAACTTCAGCATTGGCTTGAATGCGGTCCATATAAAACTATTAAACCACATGAGATTATCTCTAAACACCAACAATTAGTTAAGCATCTTAATTTGCCACTTACCTGAACTACATCCCGCCCGTACTCTTCGAAAAGCTTATGTATGAGAGCCGAACCCTTCGCGTTTGCCGCAACCTGAGCGCGGAGGTCCGACAGATTATCATGAAGGCTCGCTGTTCCAACGCAGCCCGGATACTGACCAGGTTCTTCAACGAGAATTTGTCTTATCCGGTCCTCGTTAAATTGTCCATTTGACACGAGTTTGAACGACACGATGCTCGCGCCCTCTTGGTAAAGCTCAGTCGCGTTAGCATTGCCCGAGATACCCTCCAATCCACCGATGTCCCGGTGATGGCCTCGAGAGGCGGTGTAGAAGATAATGTCTTTGCCGTTTGAATCGAAAACAGGAGTGATGACCGTGATGTCTGGAAGATGTGTCCCGCCTGCGATTGGATGATTTGAAACGAGGACGTCGCCGGGCTTGAGAGAGCTGCCCAGCAGCTCGTGTTGGTATCTTACTGCGTATGCCATACTTCCGAGATGCACCGGCACATCTAAACCCGTCAGTTGTCTTGATTCAGATAGATGTTATATCATTCTTACGTGGTGCGTTCGCTACAAGGTCGCCAGTAGGTCCAAATATCGCGCATGAAAAATCCAATCTAGGTACAGTTAGCATGAGCTGAGCTTCACGGCCTGGAAACTTTATATATACCTTTCTTTGATATTGATACTGACGGCTGTCTTTTGTAAAGTCCTTCCCATTTGCTCGGCGATCGACATGAATCCTAAAAGCGTGTTAGTTCACCAGCCAGCAAGTATCGGGGGCATTGACATATCATACTATGACCGAAAATTGACAATTGAACTGGGTCTGGCTCATTTAATGGCACATATTGTAATATGCGTGACAGGGTTTGAGATCCCACATTTAAGACGACATGTTCTGTCAATATTTTGGCCGAAGAGAACGGGGTCACCACAATTGTCTGAGTATTGTCAATAATGATACCCGGCCCCTGTATATGATCACCTGCTTTGAGGTTCTGGAGTAGATAGACCGGAGTGTCTGCCCATCCCAGTCCTGAGAAATATGACTTATTTATCTTCGTAGGTCTCGGACAAGGCCTATCAGCAGTTTCTTGCAATTCCCGATAAACATTATGTGCTGGACGTTCGTGTTCCCTGGCGATTCCCCGAACCCGTATGTCATCAACAATGATATCGCGAGACGGCAGCAAGAAAGTAAACTCCTGCTGGTGGGTCTGCTCAAAAGCTCTCTTGAAGTCGCCATCACACGGCTGCGCAATCATCGTCTGGGTGTCTGTTCCCTCATATCGAAGGTTCAAATACGATTGTATCTCAATACATTCCATTGAAGTGACACCTTGCTGCACAAGACCTCGTGTTGCTCGTTCTTTCAGAGCTTCGAATCTATGCGAGATCTCAGGCATTGTGTAGGGTTCTAGAACCAATGAGCAAGGCTCCTGTACTTCCTCGACGAGGGATGCGAGAGCCATCCCGTAAGCAGAGAGGATGCTAGAGTATTTGTGGATGAGAACGGTATGAATTCCAAGTTGCTTCGCGATGGAGGCGGCGTGCTGCCCACCAGCACCGCCAAAGACCGCGAGCCTATGAGCCGATGTGTGGTACCCCTTTCCTTCAGTGAGTGCACGTATGGGGCGACACATAGCCTCGTTGGCGACGGCCAGAAATCCTAGCGCGACCTGCTCGGCAGTCTTTTGCGCTGAAGTTTCGGCATTGATTGCCTGTGTGAGCTCGATGAATTTGGTTTTCGTGACTTCATAGTCAAGTGGGAGAGTCTCATCTGGCCCAAAAATTGCAGGGAAATAGTCTGGAAGAAGCCGACCGAGGAATAAGTTGGCATCTGTCACTGTGAGTGGTCCTCCTTTACGGTAGCAGGCAGGACCTGGATGTGCAGCGGCACTCTCAGGTCCAACGGTGAAAAGACCATTTCTCCAAGCTAGAATACTCCCACCGCCAGACGCGACAGTATTTATATCAAGCTGGGGTGACTGGATTGTGATGCCAGCAGTAGTGGTTTCGAAAACATGGCCTAGGTCGCCTCCGTAACGGCTTACGTCCGTCGAAGTTCCTCCCATGTCGAAGCCAATGACAGGAACCCGATCATCCTGATGCCAGCTTGTTCCAGCGTACCCGACCACACCTCCTGCCGGCCCAGAAAGTATTGCTCGCAAACCCGAGAACTTTTCCACATCAACTAGGCCGCCATCACTCTGCATAAACTGACATCGAGTGTTTTGTAAACTGCCCTTGAATCCGTTTCTGAAATTTGAGACATATTTCTTGATCTCCGGTGTCAGGTAAGCATCGGCTGCTGCACTCATCCCACGAGATATCAATTTTATCATAGGGATGAGATTTGATGACGTTGAGATGCTAGTAAAACCGACTTCCACGGCGATATCACGAACTGCATTCTCGTGGTCAGGGAAACTATAGCTGTGCGCTAGGCAAATGCAGATGCTCCTGAAACCTTTAGAGAAAATTTCTTGGAGAGAACGCCTCGTGCTATCAAGATTGAGTGGTTCGAGGATACGAATAACGTCGCCACTCTTACCTTTTCTTAATGCCGGGTCAGACTCGATGTTAATCCCCCCAAGAATGGGGTCTTTGGTAGAGTCCTCCATAGTCACTCGCTCATCAACCTCGACAACTTCGGAATACAGCACGCCAGGCTTGTTTATAGCAAGATCGAATAGCTTCGGTCGAGCCTGGTACCCGATCTCTAGCGCATCACGAAATCCTTTAGTGATTAGGAGGGCGCAGCGCTCTCCTTTCCTCTCGAGTAGCGCGTTAGTAGCCACAGTTCTTTCAAGGTCTCTTAGTCTAAGAGCTATCCATGGGCTGGAGTTTACTCACGTTCCCATGCGTATCGTTCCTATACGTTCAGAGTTGAGCTTGGTACCCCTTGGGTGCGGATCTCCCGTGAATACCTCAAGAATCCGGCGGATACCTTCGGTCGGCGCATCTTCATAGTTCGACGGATCTACCGATAATAATTTCACCACGATATCATCAGCACCGGCTGCCCGAGGAATGCCGATGCAATCAGTGAATGTGCCGCCACGCTGTGACTAAGTGTCAGCTAGAATTTTATTGGACATTTGACTATGACTAACATCGATGAAGATATCGATCTGGGGCCCGTAAACATTGTGCAGCATAGTGAATTATTGTGCTCAGCATGCTACGAATTTAGCCAACACGATCCCATTCAGAAGACCCTGAATCACCAACCAAGAATGTTGCTCCTATTACAAGGGTACGGGACATAAGTACAGCTTTTGGCAGTTGAAGCCGGCGTTGATAGTCAGGATCCGTAGTTAAGACTTCGCAAGGAGGGCAAGCCGATACCTGTTGGGTCGTATCCAACCACGGCGGGGATGTGATTGGGGTAATGGTTCCGTCTCCAAGACTCCAAGACCGAGAAGTACGTCGGAGATTCCCGACGAAGACGGCTTTGTGCGATGACCAATCCTCGAAGCAATTTAACATTAGCTAAATTAAGATAAACAATCAATGCCATCACGACGTCCTTGATTTTTTATGGGGACTCATACCCGCGTCCTCCACCTAGGTCATCAACGAGACTTACTAGAAGGAATAATATACCTTCATCGCCTGGTTTGATGCGCCAACGTGAATATTCGGATGGAAACCTCAAGTCCATTGCTAACAGATAGATGCGTGATGAAACAGAGAAGGCTGATTTCTCAGTACATACTCAGGTTAGAAGAACAACCTCCCTAGTAGATGTACAGTGTATTGGACATAAGCCCCGTCCTCGTTCTACCCTGAAAACCACAGTCATTGCTAAGATGTCGCGAACGCAAGCAAAAGATAGGTACTGTTAACAAGACTTAAAAAGGACCAAGCTACCTGTACCACTTGCTTCCCGCGGCCTGAGTGTGATCTTCCTCCCCCAACATACTCAAGTTTTCAGGCAGTTCAGGTGCCTTGCCTAACTTATGACAGTAACAAAGCAATCATAGATTCTGCAAGACTATATTTCAATGCTTGATTACCAAGTCAAACAACCGAAAACTGAACCTGAGAATCTGAGGGAGAACATGACAACTCTAAGAAAATTCAGAAGCACACAGGCCAAGGTGTCACTTCTCAACATTAACAGGTGCTAATATCGAAGTCCGCAGATGCTAAAACTTCCGTTAGCCTAAAACGAATACTGTTTGGGCTACCTAGTGCTGCGGTCACCTCCTTGCTATCACCTAAGGGCGGCCATTTGGGGTTGTTAATAACAGCATCGATACTAGATATTATCTGGGCTCCTATAACTTAGGGTGTCGAAGATTAAATGCCGATGGTTAGATGCGACCTGCCATAATCAACGCGTAGTACATCACTTCACCGATTAGTAAAGACTCAAATCCAAAGTTAAGCATATCTTTACCCCCTACTTCAAGGCCAAACCTTGACGTAGGTATCCCCGGGTCGATTACTCTCTGTGGTTTGATAACATCCAGCCTCACTTCTGTATAAGTCTGACCCCCCCTCCACGAACCACCTAGTCCACGAACCACTATTAAATAATATAATAAAAATCATATCTATTAAAACTATTTACAAATAACTTAATAATAATAATTCCAATTAAATTCAAATTTTTAGCCTTAAACTAAAATATAATCCTCTGTATTCTCGTTTTTTTTAAATTCCAAATCGACCTTATTTTAGCCATTATTTTATACTTTAATTAATACGTCTATACCCCTTTCTTTTTATAACCTTTCTTTCTTTATTATAATTCGTAAAATATTAATAAATAGTTCATTTAGGTCCGGTTAAACTACCTATTATTTAATAGGCTTTACTTTATTTAATATAATTTATAAATAATTATTATGATTTTTTTTACGAGCGATTTTAATAATAAATTAATTAAAGGCCTTTATTAGTTTTCGAAATAAAAAACGTACTATAAATTACCTAAACGCTTAATTAATATTAATTAGTTTTTTTTAAATAATAATAACCTCTTTTAAATTTTTAAGTATATTTATAACTATTTAAACTAATTTAATTAAAAAATTAAATACCGGAAAAATAGAAATAATTATAGTAATAACTAATTATTATTAATTATTATTAATTAGTATAAATCTTAAATTTAACGGCTTAAATTAATCTTTAAAATAAATATTATTAATTATTTAACTAGCTATAATATTATTTAAAATTATCGTTTTATTTTAAACCTTTTATATAATATAAATAAACTCTTTTTTACCGGGATTTATAGTTTTAAACTTATTATAAACCTTAATAAATTTCCTTTAATAATAGCGTTTTAAAACCGAAAAAATATATAAATTTAATAGCTAAAAAACGTAAAAAATATATAAAGGTAAAAAAATAAGCCAAATTTTATTAATATAATATAGGTATATAAATTTTTCGGTAATATAATTATTATAACTATTAAATATTAATATTTTTTATTAATTTAAATATAACGATTTAATATTAAATATAAATACCTTTTTAAGCCACTTTAATGCGATTTATTAATTTATTTATCCGTTAAATTATGGCGGCACTAATATACGGCAACGGCTAAGTAATAACTGTGATTATAATAAAATAATAAAGATGAGGAAGAGGAGGAGGTTTAGGTGTGTATGGCTACACGTGTGTGGTAAAACCTCCACCTACTCCTTATCTTATCTAATCGGCTATCTACACGTAATATGTGGTTACAGCAGTAAATAAGGTACGCTAGGACCACTGCTGTAACACTACCCCCCTAAATCCACTTAGTAATAGTTAACGTAATGTTAAGGGATTTAGTTAAAACGTTGAAATCCGTTAAAAAAAACCACTTATTATAAAACGCACGCGCTTTAAAAGCTCGGACCACTAGGATATCACGTAACTTAACTAACGTTAATAATAATAACTACCACCATTTTATATAACCACACTATTACCCCTTTAATTCCTTTTAGCACGCAGTTATTAGTTATCCTTATTGCTGGTATTTCTATCATTAGTAAAAAGCTTATAAAAGTTCGAATAGTATAGTAATAACGGGCATTTCTCGACCTTATATACTATATTATTATAACGCTAATATCGGCCATTAGCTTTACGGTTATCACGCTATTTAAACGTTAATAAAAGTACTATTTAACTTTCGGGGGTCCAGAATAATATAATTTTAGGTATAATTTCGCTATAAATAGGTATACCTCCGGATTTATCGGGTTTATAACCGTTTTATAACTCGATTATACCGATAAATATATTTATTACGTTCGGATTTAAGGTCGGCTTATTAAAATAAAATCCTAACAGCCGGTAAAATAGGAATATAAAATCGTCGTATTTCTTTAATAGCGATTTATAATCGTTAAGCTTTTTTTTTAATATACTATTAACGGTATACCGTAAATTTTAAATCCGTATATCTTTAAGTAGGTCCGCTAAACCAGCCTTTTATAATAATCGTTCTTAATTAACTAAAAATATACGAATAAAATCATTATTACCTTAACGGAAATTATAAAGCTTTTTAATAAATCTATAAAACCTATTAAAATTATCGTATAGGCGATTTAAAATATTTATAATAGCCTTATAGTTTTATAATTTCTCCTTTCATTAAATACGCAATATAGGGATAATAATATATTATATTTTAGGTTCTAAATATACGTATATATAGTAAAACTTAGCTTAATCCGTACCGATAGCCTTACTATTAACCTCTAACTTACCCTTTAGTTATAAAGCCCATACGTTAAAATTTAATAGGCCAGTTAAGGTAAAAATATTTGGAAATAAAGGTTAAAAACGTGGTTTATTAGCTAATAACGCGTAATAAATAGTCTTAATAACGTCGATTTTAGCTTAAAAGGCGTTAGCGTATATTTAAAAGACCGATTTTTCCTTTTAAAACTGCTAAACCTAGCCAGCTAACTATTAATTTTAATTACTTAACAGCTAAATATAATTAATAAATTCAGCACATAAGGCTTAAATAACACCGTTAACCTTATTAGCATTAATAAAAGCTATTATTAATAAAATAATAATAAAATAATTTACTACCTACTATAAAGGTTAAATTAAATAGAAAAAAAAGGTAACCTGCTACTTATAAAAAAGGTTATATTAGGTTAGGGAAAAAATTCGTCCGCCACTTATTTAAAAAATTAAATCGGAATAAATGAGCTTATATAGGTTCCTAAATAACTTCGTTAATAAAGTAAATGGGCTTAAATTAGGTATAATTACCTAAGTTTCGCCGTACTTTAATAACTGGTTAAATAATAAGGACTTGCCGCTTATATTAAAAGCTAATATTAAAGGTAAAAAGTATTCCGAAAGACAATATCGGTAAAAATAACGGGTATAAATTAGGTATAATTACTTAAACACGCCGGTATATACTTAAATAACTAATCCGATAAATAAATAAGGTTATTATCGCTTATATTAAAAGCTAAACCGATAAAATAAAGATAAAAATTCGCCGCTTACTTAACTAAAGCTAATATTGAAAATTAAATATAATGCCTTAAAGGAACTGGCTAATTAGCTATAAGGGATCTTTATTATAATATAGCGGTACTAATATATAGTAATAGCTAAATAATAACTATAATTATAACAAAATAACAAAGATAAGGAAAAGGAGAAGGTTTAGGTATATATAGCTATACGTATATAGTAAAACCTCCACCTATTCCTTATCTTATCTAATCGGCTATTTATACGTAATACGTGGTTATAACAGTGAATAAAGTGCGCTAAAACCACTGCCGTAACATAAATAAAATAATAAAACACTAAATATAAAATTCCTCTTTATTATTATTAAAATATTACTATTATTAAACTAATTTACCGGCGTATATAATTAAAAAAGGTATAGTATAGTTATTAATATTAATATATAATAATACCGATATTTATATTTTATTCCCGCCGTTTTTTATAAATATATACTTATAATAAATATTATTAATAATAATTCCGTTATTTTTAATACCTTTTATTATTTTAAATTTATTAACGTTATATATATATTTCGGAAATATATAATAAATAATAAAATAGTTTAATCGGTTAAAAAAAATATTAATATTTATATTTATTATAAATTTAATATATTAATAATCGATTTAATAACTTTTTATATTTTTAAAATTAAAATAACGTTTTAAAAAAATAAAATATTACCGTTTTCCTAATTTAAAAAACTAACGTTATTATTAAAAAATCCTTTTAGCATATTACTAAAATCGAATAATCGGTAGAATATATTTTAAAATACCTTAAATTAACGCTTAAATAGCTAAATAGTTTTTTTATAGTTTATTAAATCTTTAATAGCGTTTATTAACCTTTTTATATATTAATATACCATATAATTAGTATTAAATATATTATTAATCGATATAATAAGTTTTTAATATTAATTTAAAAGGTCTTTTTTCGAAAAAGCTATTTATAGCTTAATTCGTACGCAATTAAACAAATAAAGTAAATATTTTAAAAAAGCGAAAAAAGATAAATAAAAAAATTAAATCAGAAAAAAAATCAAATATATAAATAAAGAGATATTTATAAATAAATAAAATACCCTAATTAAAAACGCGTCGCATAAAATACGGTTTATAGCCTGGGTAGTTCGTGGAGGGGGGGTCAGACTTATGGTAAGCTGCGATATCGGATCCAGCTGGGGCAAATACTGAGAGTATATATTCCCACGGAAACTGATGGGACGTGACCTGGTGCAATGCAGCCGTGCTACCCCGTCACCCGAATCACTTGTAACAAGTCCAACTCTAGAATCCTTACGAAACCTTCTTCGACGCTACTTATCGCTCAAACACGCCAGTAAAGACCTCGCAAAGGGAAGGGAGGGTTTGCGAAACGGATTAAACCACCACATAGCATACATATTAAGCAGTCGTAATAGGGGTAAATGGGACAGGTACTCATTCATTTCTGTATTTTACTAGTGAATAACAAGAATTATTATGTTATTATCGCACTTGGAGTATTACCTGTTTTATAAAATATTTGAATTTCTATATATAATCGACATATAATGAACATATATTTTCGATATATTCATAATGTAATATTTTATATTTTATAATCGACACAGAAAACAATTTCCAGTTATTGGACACTCCGGCTCGGCTGATCTTTACTGCTGGGCGCTACCTTAAGTTCGTTATGCATTTCATCCCTTAACGTCTCCGCCTCCGCCGTGTGAGTGATGCCTTCCCGCGCTTTTCTTTCAATAAATGACTTACGCGCGGGAACATCGTCCATAAACGCCCTGACACGCTCTTGTAAGTCCTTTCCTCGGTACCACTTCCTGTTGATATATCGGAAAGCGAACCAATCTATATCGGTCCAATTTTCCAAGGCGTTGGCCACAAGGAATCCACTGTCTTCCTTTGCCACAACCCACTCGTTCGATAGGAGCTCATTTCCGTATCTCTCCCGTTCTAGCTTGCGCACGACAGCCAGAAACCGGTCGAAGCGTTCTATATATCGTTGGTAGATGAAATCATAGGCTAGCATCGTGGGATCAGGATTGGAAAACCATAAAGGCGGTTTGAAGAATTGGCAGGGAACAACGCGACTCCATTCCCAATCTAGAACGCAGATGATGTCCATCTCATCGTTAAAGATCAAATTGAAGGGCTCTAGATCTCCATGAACCAAGACAAATGGACCTTGCTCGAAACGGCAATCCACCCATCTCTCAGCAAACTGGCGGAAGATGTTGAGATGATACAGTGCGTCTGCACCTTTATCCTCATCGATAACGCTGCTTCGACCCTCGGCGAATGCGTTATCGGCAACCTCTAAGAGCATCGACGTGTAAGCATTAGCTGAGGCTAAGGGGCTGTTCTCATAGTAAGAGGCCTGGATGCGGGACGGATTTAGCCCTTCCAGCTCCTGCATGTTGATGTCGATCGATGTGGTCATTTTCGACACCTTGAAGTCGCCTTGACTAAGCTGCAAACACCCTATGGAAGGGAATTCTAGCCTTCTAAGTTGAATGTAAACCCTAGCAAGTGAATGATAGAGATGCTCTCGCTGTGCGTCGGACAAGGATCCCAACTGGGGGTACGATAGTTTTTCACCTTCGACATATTCGAGAATCAGAAATGACGATAGCGTCCCTGCACTGTTGGGGCCCGACCGACGGCATTTTGTGGGAGCGCGTTTCATCGGGCCCTGCCGTTCCAAGCGCAGAAGATAACAAGGCTTTTCCCAATGGAATTTTTCCTGATGATCTCTGGCCGAGGTTGATATGCCATGGTAGTTCACGATCGAAGATTTTGTTTGTATCAGCCTCAGGTTGTGGCTTGTACTGAATTTTCTGTCGGAAAAGTAAACTGCCCAAGCCCACTGCAAACAAAACAAGGGCTATTAATGCATGTCTCAACTTCGCTTGACAAATACTAAAATATGCCGTTGAACCACGTACTTCAACCTTATATGTACTCGGCAACAAGATTCACACCCAAAAAGAAAATATACCTACCTTTCTTAAATGTAGGCTGTCGCACTGACGAAACTTCAAGCGTCATTCCGGATGAGCCTCTCGAATGCTTGATAGCCGCTTCATAGCGGCTTAGGCCTCGGCCACATGCCGATATAGGTGCTGCATTTAACTTGCATGGGATATTCGATGCCGATAGCACGGATGTGTCATGTAACTTGACATCACATTAGTAAATATAATTCCCGGTAATACACAGACGTACGTTTACTGCTGTAGTTGAGACTTGGAAGTGCCATCCCTTGTGGGGCGCTGAGAGTTTTATATGTATATCTGATCATCCATAGAATACGTATCTATGACATATTGACCCTAACGTCATAGGCGAGACAGATGGACGAGTAGGTTGTACACGCGCAACCAAAGCCGCTGGAATAAACCATCGCCGGGAAATGTGGGTAGCGTCCGTGCTAGTAGGAAGCCAGCCTTCCCCTCTTCAACTTTTCCGGAGCAACTGAGACAACGATCTTGCATCATGGCTCGCATATTCATCACGGGATCTTCCGACGGTCTCGGCGTCATGACCGCTAAGAAGCTCGTCTCAAAAGGCCACACGGTCTACCTCCACGCCAGGAACGCCCAACGAGCAGCGGACGCAAAGAAGGCCTGTCCGGGCGCGGCGGACGTGCTCATCGGAGACTTGTCTTCGACCGAAGAAACCAAGGCGCTAGCCCAATCCATCACCAATCTCGGCCCTCTGGACTGCATCTTCCACAACGCGGGTTTGTACGTGGGTCCCTACCGCGCGCAAGCCGAGGGCTATCCGGCCGTGTTCGCGGTGAACGTGCTTGCACCGTACATTCTCACGTGTCTCGTCCCGCTGCCTAAGCGGCTTATATACGCGAGTTCCAGTGATCACCGGGGCGGAAGCACCGACCTGTCGGACTTCGGCTGGCGGAAGCGGGGACCGACACGGTTTAGCGCTGTTAGTGCTTATGCCGACACCAAACTCTACAATACCATGTTCGCGTTTGCTTTCGCGCGCAAGTTCGGTCCTAAAGGTGTTATAGCGCACGCTGTCGACCCCGGCTGGGTGGCGACGAAGATGGGCGGGCCGGGCGCGCCGGGCGATATCAACGAGAGCGAGAGGCTCTTTGTTATGCTTGCTGAGGGAACCGGTGAGGCGGAAGGAAAGAATGGGCGCTACTGGCAAAACGGATACAAGAAACCGGCACAAGCAAAGAAGGATGGTTATGATGAGAAGGCACAGGAGGCGTTGTTGAAAAAACTGGAAGAGGTGACGGGTATTCCAGTGCCTAGTTGAGTGATATAGCCAATGATGATTAGTAGATCGTTCACGTAGTTAACTCTTACTGTATCGAGTAACTTATGCTCGAGGTGTCAGGTTCTGACCTCTATGTACCGTGTGCTCACTCGATTTTGACAAAAGTTCATCTTACGAGTTTTCGTCCAACATAGATAATAGAGATATCAGAGTTGTGGCATTAACTTGGTTTTGCACTTGCGAGTAAGGCTAATTTCCTACCTGTCATTGAATATTCATCGGTATCAATACGAAATAATCCCTATCTGGTTTGGACGATATACTAGTATAAAACCTGGGTGGCCTTACTCCGTCTCGCACTTCAAGCCTTACAAATTTAATGATCTCCTTCGCTGGTATAGCTCTTGTGCTGCTGAACCTGCACGATCTGCCTCACTAGCGCCTGTGGGTATATTTCAACGTTCATTGTTCATGTGATGATTAGTATACTACCTACCTAGTTAGTACCCCCTTTTGTTCAAATCGTTTATTCTCAATAAGGCCTAGAGACATCTAGTCATATGCATAAACTCCCGGTCCTTGAGGCTTTTATGCAGTGCAGACATCATTTGTATGCAAAACGACGTTTGGGAATGCATGTAAATGGATCTAATCTGATGCCCCGCTACCTAGGTAGTACCCATGAGCGTCATGACATACTATGTACCTCGGCCCGTAGGCTCAAGGGTGGACCCGCGGGTAACTCATGGGTACCGATCCACACCTCTGTTGCTTCCGTATTTATTCAGGACAATGACTTGTATATATAAAGTTAGGATCAGTATATATACAGAACGTGAGCTACCGAAGCGAATAGGTGATACTACCTAACAGTGCTTCTGTTAGGAATTCAACTTAACTCAACTTTAATAGCTACAGACATCCCGACTACTACAGATGACGTTTGTGCTGTGTTCGGAGGGTAAACGTACGAGCCGGTCCAGGAAAGTGTAATGATCGGCATCTTCATCTCATGATATCGGCTGTTTATACTATTTCATTCGTCAACCACAAACTAGCCAAGCAGCTAATAGGCCTGCTGATCTATAAACTGCCAACATAGTTAGTGCCCCTAGTACAGACGAGAACGGCCAACAGTTCCCAACAACTACATAGTACAGCTAAAGTGAATGCAGTTGGTGACCGAGGAATTGGCTAAACCGGTCAATTTTGGGATATAGGAAACAACCCCTTTAGCCCAATTAGATGCTGTGGAATAAGTCATCTTTGCAGGCCTGTTGCTACTACCTACATGTGGCTTCTCTAGCCAACTTCCTCTATCTACGCCGTCTGAATATAACGTGGAATAGATACCCTGATACGTTGCCAGTTCATCAGGCTAACATCGGCTTAGATTCTAAGTAGAGCGGCTATTTCTCGTCGAGGAATTTTAGTGTATTGAACTATTCCCAATGCTATCCACAGAGTAGATTCAACTTATATATTTAGCAACTTTATTTTTTTAAATATTGGTAACCCACTACCTTTGCGGGGCGTTGGGCCGAAATGGCGCTTGAAATCGCCTACAACTGCTAAACCTGAATTGTAGGCTCGATTCCTAACGGCGCCATGGCTATTCGCTTTGGTTCATCAATATGTAGCTCATGTGGTTTGTGAGTCTACATGTGCGACTCTCCAGACTCCGATCTCTTCAAATCTCATCTTAACGAAACTACGGAAAACCAACTTTTCAGAAATTTGTGTTTACAGAAATACGTCGAACTATGTAACTGAGATCGCTATGACAACAGCTGAAAGGATCTTCGGTTAAGTTAAAGTATTCCTCGCCCTAACAGGAGGTAATTAGTTAGGTACCTATCGACTATAGATCGTTAGTGTACGTGTGGATGCCTGACACTAGCCTAGTAATGATTATCCTTGCGACTTGTTGAATGTACCTAAACCACCGCTTATTGATCAGAGAGTGTTTTGAAGGCATAATTCTGGTCAAGGGAAAACATTTTTACAAGATCGTGCTTAATCGTCCTAGGGATTTCAACAAATGCATAAAGCCACTAGAAAAGCCGCAAAAGAACATTATTACCAAAGGTAGTGTGGGTTGGTCACGTGGCTTCGCCACGTAACTGGTTTTTCCACACACTAGTTAGTTAGACTATCTCCATCATCAATACAACAACAGTGCCGCTCATTTTCCAATTGTGCCGTAGGCGCAACAGTAGACTGTAAGTATGGACATACATATGTAATACATTACTCTGCCAGCCCCGCTGTAAGCTAGGTACCTAAAGATTTATAGGTTACCATGCACTATTGGTTACACTACTGCTGCATGTTGACCTCAGGGCCCCAGTTGAAGGATACAGCCGAGGAGACTACCCATTGCAGCTGATCTTATCAGATTGATTAGATGGGCAGCGCTATTCCCAATTAGCCAACCCCCCTGCCCGTTAAACCCAGACATTTACGGCCACCTCTTCCTGACACATGTAACCCCGTAGGATCCCCGTGCAATACTTATGTACTGCGTAGTAAACACAGCCGGTCCTGGCTGCCTGGTCAGCTGTGTCGCGTTGGGCCCGACACCGGTCCTAATTGTCTCATTTGCATATCCAGGGCTGCCAGGTGGCCCAGTGGCAAGGAGATCGACTCTTTCGCCTTGATCTCATCCTGTTCCATCGCAGCCTGTAAACGCCCGTCCTTCCCGGATGTATTGACAGCCGTACCTTGAGATAGAATCTACCTACCCACCCAATGTGTCTCGATTGAATTAGAGTTTATTATTACTGTCTCAATACCCTTATTTACCATGGTGTCCTCTCATGAGGACGCACCGCTCCTTGGCCGAAATCCCGAACGCTCAGAAACTGATGATGGATTTGTGTTTCCGTCGCACGAAAGCGACGACGAGTCAAGAAGACAGCTCAACGGCCCGGAAACCCCGCTTGAGCGATATCTCGATCCCACCCCCGCGACCGCTGCCAAGTTCAGCATTACCCGGACGGAACGCGCAACCCTCTTCTTCGGTATCTTCCTGGTAGGGTACGTCTACGGGCTCGAGAGCCAGGTTCGCTCTACATACCAGCCCTACGCAACCTCTAGCTTTTCCCTGCACTCCCGCCTGGCAACCATCAATGTCCTCCGGAGCGTTATGGGCATCGCTGCCCAGCCCACCGTCGCCAAGGTCGCCGACGTCTTCGGCCGATTCAAGGTGATCGCCGTCTCCATCCTCCTCTACTCGGTCGGCATCGCCATCGAAGCCAGCGCCGGTAACGTCGAGCTCTTCTGTGCCGGGGCCGTATTGTATCAAGTTGGATATACCTGTAGCGTATTGCTCACCGAAGTGCTCATTGCTGATTACTCGTCTATGCGAGCTCGCGTACTGTTCAGTTACATCCCCGCCCTGCCTTTTGTTATCAACACCTGGATAAGCGGGAACATCACGTCAGCAGTGCTGAGAACGACCACGTGGAGATGGGGTTTTGGTATGTGGGCTATTATATATCCCATTGCTTCATTGCCGCTTCTAGTCACTCTGTACTTCATCGAGCGACGTGCCAATAGATCTACCTTGCAGAGTAGCCGTTCGAGTTCCTTGCAGCGTCCGGCGTCGCAAACATCAAGTTCTAAACTTCTGCTCCAGCTTGACATCGTTGGCCTCGCCCTGATTGTCGCCGCGCTCTGCCTCATCCTGGCCCCTCTCACGATTGCCGGTGGGAAAGCCAGCCACTGGGGTAACCCGCAGATCATCGTGCCCCTGGTAGTCGGTGTAGTTCTCGTTCCCACCTTCATCGTCTGGGAGAAGCGCGGAGCAAGAAAGCCCCTCGTCCCTTACCATCTGTTAACGGATCGCGGCGTTTGGGCCGCCCTCTCGGTAAGATGCCTGCTCAACTTCGCCTGGTCCACCCAGGCAAACTACTTGTTCACGGTTCTCATCGTCGCCTTCGACTTTCCCGTCGAGACCGCCACCCGCATATTGTCCTTCTTCTCGTTCTTCGGCGTGGTCAGCGGCGTCATTATGAGCCTGGTAATCTACAGAATCCGTAGACTTAAGTATATCATCGTCACAGGCACGATTATTTTCATGATCGCCTTCGGGCTACTTGTTCAATACCCCGGAGGCGCCGATGCGTCGTCGAGGTCCGGCCTCCTCGGTGCGCAGGTCTTACTAGGGCTTTCTGGCGGTCTCTTCGCGTATCCCACCCAAGCGTCAATCCAGGCATCTGCCATGGCCGACCATGTCGCTATACTTACGGGACTCTATCATTCCTTTTTCAACATCGGTGCCGCCTTGGGCTCCTGTATGTCCGGACTCATCTGGACGCAGACTCTCTATCCAGTCTTGGAATCCAATCTGTCTTTTCAGCCGAATGCCAGTCTTGCTGGCGCGATCTACGACTCCCCGTTCGCGATCGTACCGCATTACCCTGTCGGCTCGGCGATCAGGGAAGCCATAATTGAGAGCTACCAGTACGTTCAGAGGATATTGTGTATTGCGGGGATGTCCCTCTGCGTACCGATGATTGGATTCGCGCTGCTGCTGAGAAACCCGAAGCTGTCGGAGGAGCACATTCAGCCTGAGGCAGGTGAAGCCCACACTGACTAGCGAAGTGGCATATCAGATAAGGAGGCAGATTCCCATTCGAGGTCATCGTGAGTCGGAATGCGACGCAACATACCCCTCGGCTGCCAATGGTATCTTGAAGTACAATTGCAGCTGTATCACCCCATAACCACGCCGAAGACGTGGATCAAAGACATTAGCATTGATAGATTAGGCATCTCTTTTGAATACCTTTTTAGGAAAAGAAAGATAGAAAGAAAGAACGAAGACAATTGAATGTCAAGTAGCCTTTATATGCCGTGATAAGTATTGGATTATAGGTAGTGTCAACTCCAATTTTTGCAATGTGTTGGATATATCTAATACCCTGTTGCGCCCGCTGATGCTGACACTAAACTTTAGAGTCCAATACCCATTTCCATCTTTTTGCAGCCTTATTATCTCTGTTGCTTTTGTGCTCTCGAATCTTTCGCTCATCCTGGAATAGCTTCTGATTCTCGGAGAACCGCGAATATATGGATCCTTTCGTCGCGCGTTTGACAGCGATGAAGTGAGAAGAAGCCAAGATATAGAGCCCAGCACTGCGCTAAATGAAGTGGTCGGTTTTGCCGCTGTAAAACCAGAGGTCTGTCCTCAGACGCTAGATTTGACAAGTGACAGAACGTACCGACTGCCGTTAGTTCTCAAGTAGGCAGCATTCTATGTGTGAGTCTTTCGACAGCAGAAGAAGGTCTGAGTCAAGCTGGATTTTCTGGCCACCTAACATGATGTAATATCAACCTACGAATTCCTGATCAAGCTTAAGTCAAGGCTTTATGCGAGGCTCACGCAGAGTCGAGAGATGATTCATATTCGCAAACCTGTATATCCGGACGACTCCACTGCATCTTTTCGAGAATATAAACAGTCGTTCTAGTAGCACGTTTTCGTTCAGTGTTCAGCCTCTTGAAGACCATGGATTCTGACCCGGGTGTGGGTCAAGTATATACTCGATAAGGGTACGCACCCAGCCCTTTAACCGTTCTCCCGGGACTATGACCACCGACGTTTCAAGCTAATGAACCGATCAGCAACAGGCATCGCCGAGCGTTTAGGTTCAAGGGAGGAAAGGCCAATGTCACAAATACATTAAAATAGACGTCACACATACTTGTCAGCTCTTTTCCTAATCCGCTCTGCTACTCTGTATGAACCGGCCAGCATGATACATAAGGCGTCAATCCAGAGCCGTTTCCTAGTTACCCCGGTGTAGACCATAGAGCCATATAATAACTAAAGCTACGAGTTAGCTGCGGAACCGGGTTTCTATTTTTCAACTTTTCAACATTTGCCGTTGCACCTACGATGTCCTACGCACAACGGTGATACCGGTAGGTAGTGTCTACTCTCCTTTAACCCCGAACCCTGCATACACATCCCGCCTATTTGACAGCCGTGAGGTGACACCGAAGCTGGTTAAGCCGTGTACGCACATATACACTGTGAGGGATGGCATGATGATGGTATGGAACCCGAGCTGACACTGTGACGTGTAGTCTACGGAGCGGACTTGGCGCTCTCGGAGACTAAGGCATGAACCCTTGCACGTACAGGAGGCCTATGGCATATCGTCCCTACGTGTGGGGTAGGACTGGACCAAAGCTTAGTCCGACCTCTGCTCTCTTCAGACCGAGGTCATTATTAGAGTCGAGCTTTTTACATGCATGCTATCTATTGGCTTGAAGTTATGATTGGTACACGTGCGAGGTAGTGGCTCCAAATGAGTCGAGCCTCATATCTATCTACCAAGGAACCTGTCGCGTTTCTCCCACCTCGTACCTACACCCAGTTGGAGCCTCTCTCGTATAGATAGTCATCATCAGCTAGCAAGTGATCAATGGCCTTAGCTCTTGACTCTGATGAATGGGCTCTCGGCGAAAAGTAGGTGAGGGTAGTAGCATATGTGCGGATTGTTTATGCCACTGCCCTCGGATTCCATCCGATCATTTTCGGCCACTTGCATATGCACAGTCAAGCTGTTCATGCCAATATTGCTTGAGCCATAAGGAGGCAATCAGCCCATTTTCTTAGTGACGGCTTTCTGAGTACTGCCTAAGCCCGAGGAGATATTGACTACCTTGGCCAACGTCGCTTGGTGTGTCGAGTAAGGGGTGACGACTTCCTTCATAGCAGCAACCAAAGTGATGTTGATGAGAGCCATGCAAGAATATGAGTGCTTCTATCCAAGTACCATACTTCTTTCCCATGTGGCTGATAGCGACGCTGATTTGGTCGTCTCTAGTTAGACGACGTCGACATCTGCCCTGACACCAGAATTCTGCAGAGCGCTGGCAGGGTCTTTACCCTTTAGAGGCAACTAACGAGTAGGATATTAAAGCATCTCGGTGAAGGGATTACAGAAAAGTCCTAGTAGATAACATCTCTAGCTGTTACCTATAATCAATCTGTTTCTTAGCGACATTGGATACGGAGCGAGAGGTACCACGTTTGACAAAGAGCCTTCAGCTCGGGGGGGACGAATTTGACAGACCAAGGTTGCTGCTCAATATTACATAGGTTACTCTCCTTTTGGCACGAAAAGGAGTGTATGTATGGATGACTGTGTATAGTAGGGTGTCTTGTGCCATGCACTACGTGAGCCACCTACGCCATCCCTATCTTGACTTGTTTCCAATACACTGCTGTAGAGTATCATAGGGTTGTAGCCCGTGACGAAGCGGAACTTAGGGGTTACATCTCGGAAGATTGATCAATATAGATTATATCTAAATTAGCTAAAAGACTTCCCAGATTCTGGCTACGAGACTGCTCATTCCTCCGACCCCAACTTTTCAGATTCTAATATGGCTTGACCCGCATGTGAATCTTTATAAAAGCATCACGCAAAGCAACAAATGGACTCGCAAATATCATCCCTAAAGTAATTGGAGCGTGGTCTGTAGTTGCCCGTTAGTGTCCTAGCCTTATCACAAGCTTGAGGACGAGCCATCCAGCTCCTGGCGCTGGGTCGACTCTATGCCTGGCTCTGGGATGGTGAATTGTTGTGACGCACTGGCGCCGCTAACCAACAAGACAATCAAGTCAGGCTTGCATCGCAGCGCCTAGGACATATTCTGAGGCGTAAGAGGAGTCAAAGCGATAGTGTAGTCAGGTATAGTCACGCCCTGAGTATGAAATATGGCAGGCAACGTGTGAGGGTAATAGCATGGTTGAACTCAAGACGCAGCTCAGATGTATGGCTAAACATGAGTCATTCTTAAATCTGCTAGGGAACAAGCGGAAAGACTGTGCAAATTAGTCCTCTTTTCAGTGGCTAACGAGCAAGACTTCTCTCTGACTGCTTGAGCGCACTGGAGGCCCATGACCCATTGCATCTGTCGACGGCCCCGGACGTGAGGTACGTGGAGAGCGACCAGGTCTTGCCGCTCTGAAGCGGGATCTGGCCGCTCGTCGGCTCGCGAGGCAAGTATAACCAGGTGTTCGCGGATCCTGGGGTCGGATAAGTCGTAACGATCATCCTGATAGAGAGCGACGTGACCGTTATCTACTTCCTCCGCTGAAGGTAGGAGCGGACGGACAGATCAGCGAGATTGAGACACGGATTAGTCGCGATCTGGGGAAGCGGCGCCGTACGATGAGAGGGCCGAGCCGGAAGCGGTCTGGTTGGAGGCAGTGCCGCCAGAATAGCGGATTCCGCAGGAGCGGTTGATCGCGTAGACCAACAGGTATCACACGGGTGGAAACGACCCGAACGGCGACTACTCGTTAATCTTCGACTCGGAGCGCAACCGCCTCGAAGAGGGCCTGCAGACCACCAACATTGAAACGGGCACTCCACAGATGGGCTTCCTCGGCTTTGTCGCCTGGAATCACGAGCACTATTTCCTTGTAGTAAACAGAGAGCGGCAGGCTGCCTTCACCGTCGCGACGCTCGATCACAACGGCACGGTGCGCCCTATTTGGAAAGTCTTGCGGGCGCTGGCCTTCCACCGGCGCATCGATATGTTCCGCATTGAGGTGACGCCGGCAGAGGTGCGGAAAACAGATAGGCGCTGGTCCGACAGGACAGCCCGGACGATATGGATGGTTTGAGTCGATTCTAACCTAGATAGTCTAGAGCAGCATTCGAATGCTGGAGTAAAGTTTGCAACGGAGTGCAGACGCACTGATAATGGCTTTCAAGGGGACGTGACCTGCGCAGCCCAAATGGGCGGCACGGGGGATTCTCCCAATGGGCTCTCTAAACCTACGACTGCCGTTCGGGATAGGCGCATCTTGGTCGCAGACACAGAAGAGGGGGTCGTCCTAGCTGTTCCCCTGGTGGACAGCTTGGCTATAGGCCAAGGTCGATTGCCTGAAAGCAGACGTATAACCACGACTGACATGGTTCCACAGTAAATCAAGGTTGACAATGAATCCCCATCTCTAGGGTGGGAAGCACCTCGTCGTGGTCGGAGGAGACTAGACAAGTGATACATGTCGATATCGCCATATGATGTCCACGTGGACGTATAATACCATAGGATGCCGAGATGTTTTGTGACAGCGATGAGAATCCAAGAGATTTTCCGTTCGAAACAACAGCAGAGAATGCTAGCCTGGGTTTCAAGTGAGACTGCTCACCCTGTTAGAATTAGTCTGAAGACATCGTAGGCTACTGCGTTAAATACAGGGTCAGGGGCAGAAGAATGAATGCATCGTAGTAAAACAAGCAATGACGCAAGCTTAGACAGCTCCTAATGTTAGAGACCTCCGAAGGCAGACTTGTTTATAACACACAATATCGAGATCAAATCAAAAGGATATGGTTTACAAAGGAAAGGAGGAATTGTATTAGATGGACTCGGACATAAGCGGATATTATAGAATTTATGCAGTTTGTACAATTTATGGAATTTGTACAACTACATACAGATCTGTATCCGTGCGTGTAACGGTATCCCCCTTCTCAGTGCCCCGCACATGCCGAGCGCCTACGGAGGTTAGCAAAATTTGGAGGGGCAATGGACATGCGACAAGTTGCTCAGGCACGCCTAACCCCCCTAAGGGCCCTAAGGGACCTTACATGTGGCAGTCTGGCTGTGCCATCGAAGCCCACGTAAGACAAAGTCAACAACAACAACAACAACAGCAACAACGACAACGACAACAATAGCCTCTAAGCTTCTCCGCAACTCACCTTTGGTATTAAATACTGCATGCCTCAGTCAGCTAGGCTTCTACAATACTTATAGGTCTTACTCGTTGCATACTCACTCTCACCAAATCTGTTACTTATGACAACATCCATTTTCATCGTCGGTCAATAGATAACTAGCAAAGATGCAGTCTGGGATATCGGGTATGTATCATCCATCCTACACTCCAGGCATAGCTATAAGGAACGAACGAATGGGCAAATAGACGAACAAACAATCGAACAATCGAACCAAGCTAACCCCATTGTCGTCGGCCAGCCTCCCAGGAGCTCGTCTCCCAATTCACCAATCTCCTCGAGGACGACTCACAGTTCGGCCTGCTCGTGACCATCACCTCCGAGTCATTGACGCCCGTGACGACGCTGCCACGATCCTCCAACGACTTCACTTCCAACCTATCGCAGCTGACGCCGCACCTGAAGGCCGACGAGGCCCTGTACGTGCTGCTGCGACGGTACGCCGACGCCCCGCGCCTGGTGGCCGTGACGTACGTGCCGGACGCCGCCAAGGTGCGCCAGAAGATGCTGTTCGCGTCGACGCGGCTGACGCTGGTGCGCGAGCTGGGGTCCGAGCACTTCCGCGAGACCATCTTCGCCACCACCGCCGACGAGCTCGCCCCGGCCGGCTTCGACAAGCACGACCGCCACGCCGAGGTCGACGCCCCCCTGACCGAGGAGGAGCGCACCCTCGGCGAGGTCAAGCGCGCCGAGGCCGAGGCCGGCGCCGGCACCGGCGTCCGCGAGATCCACCTCAGCAAGAACATGAACATGCCCGTGGCCGCCGACGCGCTGGCCGCCCTGACCGAGCTCGGACGCGGCGAGGGTAGCGGGTTGGTCATGCTGGTGAGTAATCTACCCAAGTAGTTTCAGATTTCCCGACCCTATCCAATCAAGCTGCCCACCAGCCCACCAATCTCTCAACCTGCCCGACTTCCTAGTCGACCAAACAGCAGCGCACTGACAAAGAGCCGAAACGCACAGAAAATCAACCCAGAGACCGAAGTCGTCGAGCTGGTCGCAGACGCGTCAACGCCGTCGACGATACCGGAGCTGGTATCGACGATATCGGCGACGGAGCCGCGCTTCACCTTCTTCCGGTACGCGCACGGACAGGCAGACGCCCCTGGGATGGACGGGCGGGCGGACGCCGTGCTCTTCTTCTACACGTGTCCGGCGAGCCCGGGCATGCGCGCCATCAAGTTCCGCATGATGTACCCGCTGATGAAGCGCGCGGTGCTGGCGGCGGCCGAGTCCGAGGCCGGCGTGCGCGTCGACCGCAGGTTCGAGGTCGAGGACCCCGCCGAGATCACCGAGCAGTCCGTCGCTGCTGAGCTGTTCCCGCACGCCGAGGCCAAGACTGCGTTTCGGCGCCCCAAGAGGCCTGGTAGGTAGGTCCGTCGACCGGTGAGGATGGCTCGCCGGTTTGCCTGTGTTGACGGTGATGTCGGCGGTGATCATGGGGGTGGTGATCATGGGGGTGGTGATCATGGGGGTGGTGATCAAGGTAGTGGTGATCAAGGTGGTGGTGATCAAGGTGGTGGTGATGGATCCCCGGTGAGGACGGTCCACCGGTTTGCCTGTGATGTCGGTGATGTCGGCGGTGCTCATGGTGGTGGTGGTGGTGGTCACGGTGATGATCACAGTGGTCGTGATTTTGGTGGTGGTGACCATGGTGGTAGCGATCATGGTGGTGGCGACCATGGTGGTGGTGATGGTCATGGCGGTAGTGATCATGGTAGTGATGATCATGGTGGTGGTGATCGTGGCAGTGGTGATCATGGTGGTGGTGATCGTGGCAGTGGTGATCATGGTGGTGGTGATCATGGTGATGGCGACGGTAACGACCATGGTGATGGTAATGATCATGGCAATGACAAAAATCAAGGTGATGATGATGGTCACGGTAATGGCGATAGTCACGGTGATGATGACGATAACGATCATAAACTACGGTGGCGGTTCCGATTACTTAGGTGGTTGTCATGTTCATAGGTTGAGCGGGCTTAGAGCTATAAACGAACGAACAAGCAGGAAAAGAAAGCAAGAGACTGCAATCTAGAATTACGGGTTGATCGGTTCGATACATATGCACAAGATGTGACGCGGCAAGGCGCCCACTTCGTACAATTGTGTTTTTGCAGGGCTAAGTGTGATGATACTCGAGATCGTTGTTAGGGAAATCCCGTGTCTACTCTTAAGGAGCTGCCGGATACTTAGCCTGACCGGCGCATCAACTGGTACATCTTTATTAAGCCAGCTCTGCTTGAGTTATCAGATCATGCTGCTCCTAGTCATGCCATTCAGATGAACTAAGCTGCTCTCAAGTAATGACTACGGCTTGTTAATGGCCATGTATGCACGCATGCTTATATCTAATACCATCTTCAATCTATCTCACCTTTAATATGTAGTTTATTTTGCTTTTCTCTTGTTGTAACTTTATAACAACTAAGCATCAGCTTAACAACTTCAGTTATTCTTTATAATCCGTGCCATCTACAAGTCAATATATTTATTATATCTTATAATTATCAAATGCTTATTAGTCACTGTTATACATAAACGGGCACAACTAGCGTATTGACTTATAAGGCAGAGTCAGCATTGAATCTATGTCAGAGAATGTCTCTCCTTATCCGGATAGGGGAGAAGCCGTGCGACCTCCGATACAGGCCCGAAGGGTGTCGGCCCGGACACGGCCTCTCAAACCTTAGTGCTGACATATATAAACGGTATTAAAGGGACATCCACCCAACCAACACAACAAAAGTGATCAAGAAACTCGGAATGTTTTATTACGCACACTCAGTTCCTTCAAAAAAGACAGACACCGTCGGCAACCCACGCAGATAATGATGACAATGTTGCCGCAATTATACAAGAGGTAAAATACACTCTATCTATGCCGAAGTTTTTGCCGCAGCCACACGGCAGGTATATGCAAGTACTTATCTCCGTGATGATGACCGATCGACCAACCGACCGACCGAGTCCGATCAACCCACCTATTCCCTACATCCCATGCCAACAACTCAACTCTCCTCAACTCAACTCAGCACAATCACTCTTCGTACCTATTGCCCCACAACCCAGACGATTTGCTCTTCTCCAGCTTCTCCTTCAGGAACTCGTACACGGTAAACGTCACGGCCTGGCCCGGCGCGACGCGCATTATCCGCGGCGTGATGCCCTTGTAGAACGCGTGGACGCCCTCTTGTCTGTGGGTGGTAGTGGCGTTAACGTTAGCATATGCTACTACTTCTTCAGACTGCCACCTCCCCCACAGCTCTCTCCTAGGAAACCCCGCTACTGCAGGTCCCGGTAAGGGCGAACGGGCAGGTAACGGCAACGAGACAGAGAGCGAGGGCGCCAAAAAGTCCGGGCTAGCTATTCCCCGTACCTAGGTAAGCGGGAATAAGGGAAGAAGAAAACTCACTTGAACATATCACTCGCAATAATGCCCATGCGCTTCCACGCGCTGACGCCCGGCTCGGCGGGGGCCTTCTGAAGACGGGTCTTGACGGTATCGATGGGGGCGTTGCTGAGGGGGCCCATGGCGCCGCTGACGAGGCCGATGAGGGTGGTCTGGGCGCTGGGGAGGTTGCCGCCGTCGTACTGGGGCTGCCAGCGGCGGAGGACCTCCTTGAAGTACGTGTAGGCGGTGAAGTTGACGGCCTGGTTGCTGCCCTGGCGGAGGGCGGTGAGGGAGACGCCGCGGTAGAGGGCGCCGACCCCTTCCTCTTTCACGACCGTGTACAGCGCGTGCGCGGCGTTGCGGTACTTGGGCACGTCGAGCGGGTCCGCCATGCTGTGGTGCTGCGCCTGCAGGCGGATCTTGATGACCTCCATGGGGGTCACGACGGCCACCGCCTCCGTCACCCCCGCCGCCAGCCCCGCCGCGAACGTCCCCGTCCCGCTCACCGTCCCCGTCGCCTTGTTCGACAGCACCTGCTTGTACCACTCGAACGACGTGAACCGGATCGCCATCTTCGGCATGATCCCCGTCAGCACCGCCCCGAGCCCCTTGTACAGCCCCAGCGGCGTCTCCCGCCGCACGATCTCCACCCCCGTCCTGATGAAGCCCCGCTTCGGCGTGCCCGGCGCCCGCGCCCGCCGCGACAGCTGCATCCGCACTTTGATCGTATCTGCAGCGTTGGTGGCGGCGCGTTAGAAGGAGGTGGACGAGGAGTGAGGAGAAGTTGGGGGTGTAGGTTTTGTCTTTCTTCTACCGCGCCACCACGCGTGGCAGGGTGCAGACGAGGGAAGGGGGGAGGGTCGTATTACCTAGAGGATGACATGTAAGAGCTTCCATCATACCAGCTCCTCCACCGGCTAAAGTCGCGTCGTGTTAGCGAAGGCATTGAATCGGCCGCGATTCTACGGCATTTGCTTGCGGCGGACGACTGCTAGGTAGGGTGTGACTCACCTAGGAAATTAGTGGCCGCCGACGGCGGCGGCTTGCCGTCCTTTCCTGTCACCTTTGTCGCCATCTTGGATATAAATTTTGGGCTTCCGCCCTTCGTCTCGTTATATACGGCCTCGTTTTCGTTCCTAGGCCCGTAGCTAGGCAGGTTCTCTTAAGTCGGCTTCGGGGAGGGAGAAGAGAGGAGAAGGAGTTTTTTTGATCGGTCACATGCAATGGTCCAAACGTCACCAACGTCCTCCTCTACCGTGCAAGGAACCAAACACACACGACTAGGTAAGGATATATACGGGCGTTCCTCCCAAACGAATTCAAGCCGGGAGAAACCAGGACAAACAGGGATTGTTTTGGATATAAAGTTCGACTAGTCGAAAAAGTGGAATACGTAAACGAAGGCAGTATATACGTAAAAAAGGCCTACATGAAAGAGTCACGGGGGCGAAGAGGAGGGTACGGATGAATATAAAGGGCCCAGGCTAGGCTAAGGGGGGCCAAGGCTAGAGAACCTGACTACCGAGCCATGATACTGCATTGGACCGCCGCGCCGGAACGAAAAGGGCACAAGCGACTCGACAAAAGCCTAGAACATCCGCGGCTGTTGTTGAGCCAGCCCAGCTCATGCTTCGGGTCTAGCTAGGAACGTAAAAGTAGCGTCAGGCGCTGTGGGGATAAACCAGATCGACAAATAATGATGGCGGAAGTAAACCTTACTTTCTAGTTACAGTACACAATAGGTAGGTAGGTAGGCAAAATGCTGTCTTCGTCTTCCATCACTGGCATGGTGGATGATGGATGGACAGACGGTCCTCCGGATCAGATCTCGCTCGGCGAACCGGAGCTTCGTGCTTGGCGGCATGTGTACAGGACCTGGTTTAGATAGTGTTATTGATACCTAGCTATGTATATATGTATTCTATCGCCAGACATCCACTTTCGTTGCCAGGATTGCTGCACTATTAAAATAATTCATTTTTTTTCTTTCCCTCGTTAGCATTGGCGCTGCCGTATACACAATGATAAAAAAAAATAAAAAAAAATAAAAAAAAGAACCCATTGCTTCCACCGGGTATTATTGGTGTTGTTGATTAGCTGATTACACATAGCTGGTAGCTTGGCCTGTGACCGGCAGTGACGTCGAGACGTCGGTCTCCAGTTAAAACGACATCCAGTTTACCGACAGGCAGCCGAGCTTGTGATTTTGCGGGGGATCTACAAGCGATTCCTGCCCTCCATTGGCCGGCTCCCTAGATTTGGCAGCTGCAGGGGTATGGCCGTGTTTACGTCAGATATGGCTGTATGTATGTAAGTACACAGCTTGGTACAGCTGTCCAGCTGTTATCGAACGTACAGGCAGATGCTTGTATAATGGCGGAGAAATTCGGAATAGAGCTCGTAGAGGTGCAAGCTGTCAGCTAGGTTCTGTCATGCCGAGGTTCGATATTAGCTGTCTAGGCCTCTATTAAGCTAGCCATAAGCACACAAAGTCAATTCCACGTACGCCAGTGAGCTACCTTGATCTTATCTTCAGCCTCCAACCCAGAGAGATCTGGGGCATGTATATCTGATTAACTGCTGTAAAACAGCCCTTCCACAAAACCAAGGATAGTGGCCGATTAGAAAACGCATAGACCAGTATGCATCTTGTATCACTTAAATTCGCCTTGGTCATAAGTACTGAACCTAATATGTTTACATGAGCATATACTAGAATTTCGTGTGCTCACATGTAGCTGCTGTTAGGTAAGAGTGACGTGGGAGTTGTGGATAGGGGGCTGCTTTATAGCAGTCAAGGAGATAAGTTACTTAACAAGACATACAATTTCTACGACAGAATATATATATATATATATATATCTGAGTCACGTTCACCTATGGACACATAAATTATCAGAGATTCTGAACATCTGAAAATCAACATTGCCGTTGAAGTCAACGCTATTCTAAGCAGATAGACCAAATCAACAACATACAGCATCAAATTACCACCACGATGCCGTATCCATAACTAAAAGGGTGTCTTCCGTCCGTTCGTACGCCTTTTCCGTCCGCAAAAAATTTCCCTAAGCAAATGCCTGCCGCCCAGTCCCCCCTCCCTGTACACTTGCGATTAGAAAGAAGTTTATTGTAGAGCCCAACCACAAACACCCTTTGAACCTCACCTCCCGAGGCTCACCGGTTTTATCTTTCGTGGTATACCCATGTTTCAACGCCTTATAAAGCAGACCCCGTGGGGAGATGGGGCGACGAACCCCGGTGACAATGACCTTAGTCCACAGGGCCACCGACGAGATCGTAACAGATCTCTGGGAAGGTCAAGAGGAGCACGAGGACGAGTCTGTGTCTGTAGGATCGCCCTCAAAGCTGTACAGCCTCACCTCGCCGTCTTCCCCCCCGCTCGCGAAACGACTGTCGCTTAACCCAACGCAGGTCACCGGTCCAGAGTGCCCCGTGAACGTGCGTTCACATCGGCCGGTACGTGGGTCCCATATCTTCACCATGGCGTCGTTAGCGCACGATATGTATCTCAACGCGTCTCCATCGACACCCCAGATCCCCTCGACGTGGCCGAAGAACGTGCGTGGGCTCTTTCCTGTCGCCGTGTCCCAAAGCCTCAGTGTGTTGTCGAGGGATCCCGTTAGCATGTACCGCGGGGGTAGGTGACGCGTGGGATCATTTTGAAAGATCGGGCCATATGCTGCCCGCTCATCATCCACATTGCCTGGCAATAATGGGGGTGAGTGAACCTTGGGCGTGCCGCTGCGATTACTAGCGACAGAAACGGCATCGACCTCTCGTGCATCTTCGTCCTCGAACTCGTAATCATCCGGAAGCAAAAGAAGTTGCTGAACTTGTCCAACATGGCCCTCGAATGTGCGAATGCACATTTTGGAATCCAAATCCCACAACCTGCAGCGTTTCAAGTTAGTGATGGTCCTTTCTAAATGATTTGATAGAGAATTGGGGGATCTGAAGCGTATCGAGGAGTTCATATCTCTTCAACGAGTCTTCGGATTGAACCATTGTGCACATAAATTGGATAGAATTACTGAGAAATCGTCGGAGGTTACTTACTTCACAGTACAGTCATCTGACGCCGAGAAGAGAGTACGGGAAGCCGTATGGAGTCGAACTTGGTTGACCCAATCTGTATGGCCGCGTAGGCTGTAACTTTGCTGGGTTTTGAAATTGAATAGTTTGATGGATTTATCCACCGATCCGGAGGCCAGAAGGTCGCCCTCCATGTTTACGGTAATGACGCCGCCTTGGTGGTTGAGGGTATTGATGCAAGCGCCAGTTCGCCAGTTCCATATCTTAACCGTACCATCACGGCTTCCGCTGACAAGCATCCGATCGTCAAATTGAATCGAACGGATCCCCATTGTGTGACCATGGAGAGTCCGTATAACCTCGCCCGTCTCGATATCCCACAATTTGATCGTAGAATCGTATGAACCGGTGGCAAGGATTGCCTCGTTAAACTGTAAAGCGCAGATGCCGTTGGTGTGCTGTCCTCTGAATATCTTCAGAGAATATCTGCCGTATTTCCAATTGGACCCGACTTTAAACCGATCACGATATACGTCTTTCCATGGTCGAAATCTCTTCTGTTCCCTACTAGCGAGCGCCTTGCTCAGTTCGCCGACACCGTTGACGCACTGGCGCTTGCCGCGATCCGTGTCAGAACCCTCGAGAGACGATGCATCACGCTTGGCCGGGGCAGCAGGCAAGCAGCGACGACCATTGGCGGCCACGGACGGGGCTAGACCATGCCGGTTATTTTCCATATCTGCCTCGTGTTGAATCTTCCACTCTCTCAACCTCTTTTTTTCCAATCTTGGTAGGCCCCACTGGCATTTCTCACATTTGCGACCAATGTGCTGTTCGCACATTCGGTGCCAGACGAGGTCATCTCCCGAAAGGGTATTCCATCGTCTGCTGACCTGGGCAGCTTTGCAGAGGGACGAGCAATCGAGATAGCAGAGTATCTTGAGAGATAGCTCAGTGGGCAACGCCGATAAAAAATCAATCTTCAGCTGTTCATGAACCTCTCGAGACACGGTAGAGAGCTGGGGAAAGCAGCATTGAGTGATGATGCCCTGCAACATCAACTCACGATGCTTCGCAGGAGCGGCGGAGAAGAGGGACCAAACGTTGGTGATGGCTTGTCGGTCACCAGCGGAAAGCGTCTCAAGTTCCTGTGTCCCCATCACATTAGCATGTAAGGTCTATGAATCGGACCACGGAGACCTTACGCTCTGTATTAGACCCATCTTAGTTTCGTCGGCCGCCCTACGACACTTTGAATCTGGCCGATGTCGGTAACAGTACTTGCTGTTAGGGTCCTTTGTCTTGAGACCAACCATCGACGGAAGATCTGGCTTTCCGATGGGCGCATACAGCCCGGGGATGTGTTCGCGCAAGAACGGCGTGACAGTCTGACCCATGCGCTGCTGAGACATGTTGGGCAGTCGTGAGATATCCTCCGCCTCGTCGGGTCTCCGCCGGTCACAGTTCTCTTTCGACGGCTTCGCCCCAGACTGGTCTGTCGGCAGCATCGAGAACATTTGGTCCTGTGGACGGGTACTGTTCGTGGGGGAGATCTGGTTCACTTTCGTAGCAGCGGCGTCGTTTGAATGCAGTGTGGTGTCGTCGAGTCTTGATGTTGGCCTATGGCCGTTCTTGTTAGGTGAAGATATCAGGCTATCCATGCCGGCGACGTTAACATAGCTCGGGTTAGAAGGCTGGGTTGGGCCGTAGGACAGGACAAAGCCTGGTAGAGTTTATGGGGATTGCACCATCCGAGGGTGGATGATGTATGCGGAATTCGGTGAAACGCGGTGAGATTGCGTGCTACAGATTGGCCATCCCGATGGCGTGTTGCAGTCCTCGCCAGTCTGTTGGTCTGTTTCGCAGACAAGCGGGTTCTAAGCGGGATCCAAGCGGGATCCAAGCGGGATCTCACAGTCCAGTGAGAGGCTTCGGAGTGACGTCTAGGTTAGAAGATATGTAGAATAGAACCTAAGGTAGCGAGGTAGCAGGGCCTATAGGGGATTGAGGGAGGATTGCACGTCAAATCGTCGGGATTGCGAAATCGGCCCAAGCTCAGAGAAAGCGGTGTAGGTGGGCGACAGCGAGCATCGAATTGAATGGGATGTATGGGGGATATGGGACTAAGAGACATGGTGAGATTTTGTGTGTTTGCGCACACCTTTGGGTGCTCTGAGGCAAGAATGGCGACATAAACGACACCGATAGCCATCCGACCTGCCGCTCTGCCACGCCCCACTTACGGTTATCGGATAACGCAACCTTGCGTTGACGCCCCTGGCCGTACCCAGCCCAATTAGCGAAGTTTATTACGACGAATCCGCCAAAATTCTATATTAAATATTCGAGTTTAAAAGTATATAGCCATATATTAAGTACGAATAAGTAGATAAATTAATAGGTATTTAAGTTATGTATGGTAGTCTATTTATATCTTATATATAAAATGAATATTATCGATAATAATTTTATATATTAATTTATATATACTATTGTATAGCTTTTTTATCCGTACGAAATTATAATTATATAGTAAATTTTTATTTATTATTAATTTAAAAGGTAAATTATATTATTTATAAATAAACTTTTAAATATATAAAAAACCTATAACGGTTTTTTATTACTATTATCGTTAATAAAAATAATATCCCATTTTTCCTTTTTAATAATAGGGCTATTTATACGAGGTATAATTAGATTTTTATATTATATAAATTTAAAGGGATAGGGTTTAGTTAATAATTGGTTTATTTATTCGTACGAAATATAGGTAAACTTCGTAAATTCGAAAGCCGGTTTAAGGTATTATTTTTTACTTTCCGATAACGTACGTATTTTTTTTTATAATTAAAAATATTTTTTTTTCTTTTATTAAATTTTAATATTTTTTAAGCTATATATTCCTTTTTTATTTTACTATTTATAATTATAATAAATACCTTTTTATAATTTATTTAATATCCGTATATAATATAATATCGGTTTTAATTATTAATTAAATAAAAGGTATATTTTTATTTAATATAAATAGTATAATATATAAATTAAATTTTCCTAAATATAAATTAATATTATATTAATATATAAGTATTAATAATATAAAAAAATTGCCTTTTAATTAATATTTTTTTAGCGGATTATTAATAATTATATAGGTTCGATATTTATAATTTAAGATTAATATATATTATAGAGCTTTTGGGTAATTTTAATAAGGAATAATATTATAACCTAACTATTTTTTATATATAGGCAGATTTAAAATATTATACCCTAATATATAATATCGATAAAATAAATTAAAAATATAAACTATATAATATTAACTTATACATATATATTAAATATTAAAATAAAATAAAGGTAAAATATATAGGCTATAATATATATAAATATAAATATTAAAATATATAAAAGGTATCGATATAATAAAAAAAAAAAATATAGGCTATAATATATATAAATATAAATATTAAGGTATATAAAAAATATCGATATAATAAAAAAAAAGGTATAAATTAAAATATATACAGATATAAATATTAAAGTATATAAAAAATATCGATATAATAAAAAAAAAAGTATACATTATTAAATATATACAGTTAAATAAAAAAAAAAGGTAATTATATTTATAAATAATAAAAAAAAATTATAAAATACTATATATTTATACAAAAAAAAAAATATAAATATCGGTTTAATATATATAGATAAATTTTAAATATTAAAAATAATAATAATATTATTATTATTTTTATCAAACTTTTCGATATTTTTCGCTTTTTTTATATAACTATAAAGCTAATAAATATTAATCGTAATAATAAAAAATAGGTTTAATATAAATACATATAATAAAACTTTATAATATTATAATATTATTTTTTTTACTAAATAATAATAAAGTATTATACCTATATTAATATAGTTAATATTTAATATATTATTTTAAAAAGTAAATAACTATATACGGTATTATAATATATTATAATATAAGAAAATTTATTATTAAAAGTTAAAAATAGTAAAAAAAATATAGTTATAAATAATAAGTTATATACAGATTAAAAATTAAAAAATTAAAAATTAAAAATTAAAAAAAATATAAACGAAAAATTAATACATATAAAAAAAATATATAATATATTAAATATTATAATAATTATATTATTTAATTTTTTTATTTATATAAATTTTAAGCCCCGCTTTTTTTTTTTTTTTTTCTTTTCTTTTTTTTTTTTAACCCTATATTTAAGTTATTTTATATTTTTCTATTTCGATATATAAAATTTATTTTTCTATTTTTTATATATTACGTACGAAATTTGTTTTATATATAATATTATATATAGGATATCCTTTTTTAAATTTTAATAATTATTTTCCTAAATTTAAAAATTAATTTATAAATAAACTAATTATTAATTAAATATTTATTAAATTTAAATCAGTTTATAATTAAAAGCCGGGAAAACGAACCTTAAAAAAGTTCTTTAAAATTTAGGGCTTATAAAAAGCCGTACGGATAAAAAATAGCCTATTATCCGAATTAAAAAAAGAAATTTTATTTTTTTTTTTAAAATTAATATATCTAATAATCGGATATATACAATATTAAAAAAAAAAAGTTAGAAATTTTTTATTTATTAACTATAAATTATTTATAATTAATTAAAATTAAAACGGCATATAAAAATACCTAAAAAAAAATAATAATAAATTAATAAATACCGAATTATATTAATAAAAAAATATTTTAAATCCGAAAAAATTAATAAATATAATCGTAATTATATATATAATCATATCCGAATATAAGGGAAAATATTTTTTTAATATATTATTATTTTCTTTTTTCTTTTTATATAATATATATTAATTTTTATAGTTATTTTTTTTTTTAAATCTATAAAGAGTTTTTTCCCAATATAGTTTACTATTATATATAATATTAAAGCCGCCGTATAAAAAATAAATTTATCGTATACGGACCTAATTAGGTTTAAAATATTAACGGCTATAAAAAACTTTTATATTAAGGTTTTATTATCTATAAAAAAATAGACAACTATTTATAATATATAATATAATATTACGTTAACTATTATAAAAATATTATAATTTTAACGTTAATTTAATATTTTTATATCGTATAATATTTAAAATATATCTTACGCTATATTCGGGCTAATAAAAATAAAAAAGTACCCCTTTTATTAGCTATATATTAAACTTTTATACAAAAAAATCACATTAATAAAAATAGATTTCCTATTAAATTTAAAAATTATTTTTATTATAAATAAAATATAAATAATATCCGGATTAAATATTAATAGGGATAATTTAAAAAATTATATCTTATATAATAAAAAGTTAATAATATTTCTCCGTACGGTATATATAAATTATTAATATATAATTAGCTATTATTTAAATAGCTAAAATATCGTTAATTATAAATTCAATATAATATAGCGTCCGAAATTATACTATTAATTATATATATACTAATTATCCGATATAAAGTTAATATATTCGTCGATTATTAAAATAAATACCGTATTTATTTATAATAAAATAAAATAAATAATATATAAAGTTAACTATAAAAAAACTATTTTATTTTTAATTTAAATTTCGTTTTTTAATAAAGGCTTTTAATTAATATTAATTTTTTATAGGAAATTTATATTATCGTTTCGGATAAAAATATTAATAAATATTTCTTAAAAAATACTATAATATAGTACGAGGAATTTTTTTTATTTATCGGGCTTAATTATATAAAAAAAAATAGCTATAAATTCCCTTTTATTAATATATATTATCAATTTTGTACGGCAATTAATTAAGGCTTAATTTATAATAATCCCTTTTAGCTTTTTTTATATTCTCTTAATTTAATAAAAGGTTTAAATTAAATTTAATAAATATTAAATAAACTTTACCGGTTTTTTTCGGATAAAAATATATATTAAACTATATAAAAAACCGATTTATAATAAACTATATTTAATAAATAGTTTAATTTTTTAAACGCAGCTTTATATAAAAATATTATAATTATAAAAAACGAATATTAAAATAATAATTAGGTTAAATTAAGAAATTAAATATATATAAAAATTAAAAATTTATTAAACAATAATAAAAAATAAAATTAATAAAACTACCGTATAAAATAAAAAAAAATATTCTTTAAATTATATTAAAATATATCTACTAATACCTATTTAAATATTATATATTCCCATAATAAAGTTATTATATAGCTTTATTTATATAATTAAATATTTATATAAATATTATATCCTATTTCCTTTTATCTTTATTTAAAGGTTAAATAAATATAGTTAATTAAAATAAACTTATATAAAATAGTAACCGTTTATTTAAAATTAAAAGGGTATTTTTCTAATCTATAATAGTATTATTTTTATTATTAACCTTTTAAAAAACTATTATATTATTTAACTAAATAGGTATTAATAGCCGGTCTATTAATATACCATATAAAAAAGTTAAATTAAAGGTCTTTTTTATTTTTATTGCTACTTTTAATAGGTAATTAGCTAATAATATATACGAAAAGTATAATTTAAATACGTTATTTTTATTTATATTTAATTAAAATAATATTTCGTTAATATAAAATAGTTCGGAATAGTAAGGATCCTTTTTTTTTTCTTTTATATATACGGAATAACTTAAAATAGGCCGTTTAAAATCGTACGAAAAAAATTACGAAGCCTTCTTTTTATAAAGTAACTAGTTATCCGATAATTCCGAATCCTTTTCGATAACCCGAATCTTTTTATAAATAATATAGATCTAAAAATATTTATTGGAATTTTTAATTTTTATAATTATAAAGTATTCTATTAATATACGGATATTTTAAATAATAAAAACGAAATAAAATAAATTTATATATTTTTTTTTATTAATTTTTTTAAAGAAGTTTATTATACGGCTTTTTAACGTAGTATTATTATTTATTTTTTAGAAGTTTATATTTTTAAATCTTTCTTATTAATCCTATATATTAATAATATATTACTATTTTATATAAATATTAAAATTGGATAAGGTTTTATATAAACCAACTTTATAAATCGGGATCGAAATATTAAAATTTAAATTTAATTTTTAAATTATAGTTAAAATATTAATAGCGAAATAATAAATTATAAAGCCTATATATAGTTTAAAAATTAAAAATTATTTTATAAATTTATTTTTTATAATATTAAAAACTATAGTTATAAATAAAAAGAATTAAATAGCTAACTGTTTATTTAATTTTATTATTATTAATACTATAATATTTATATTACTATACGGACTTTTTTTACGCTTTATTTTAACAATTAAAAATAAAAAAATAAAACGTCGAAATATTATAATATATTAATTAATAATAATAAAGTCGTTTTCCTTTTTAACTTTTTTCATATAATCCTTAGGTTTTTAAATAAACTAAATAATACTAATAATATTATTATTATTAATAACCAGGGTTTCTATAATAAAAGATTTTTCGGTATTTATATATATAAAAAAATAATTTTTAATATATAAAATAATCCTATATTAACTATAAAGCTTTTAGCTTTATTTTTTTATAGTTAAATAGGACTTTTTATATATAAAAAATTTAGGATATTTATTAATTATAATAATAAAGGTAATAAAATAAATAAAGGGTTTTAAATTATAAATAGTAGTTTTTAAGTATTTCGTATAAAATAGAAAGAAAAAAAAGAAAAAAAAAAAAAGAAATAAGAATTTAAATACGGCCGATAAAAAAATATTTTCGGTATAGCCGATAATAATATTTAAGTATTAATAAAAGGTAACTATTTAATATAAGAATTATGTATAGCTTTAGATAAAATATAATTAAAATAGGTATAATAAATATTAAAAAGGTATATTTAAATTTACCTATTATTATATAAATAACGTTTTAACTTTAAAATTTTTTAATTTTTAATTTTTTACCTTTTAATTTTTAATCCGTATATAATCTTTTATTAATAATAATATTTTTTTTATTATTTTTTAAGTTTAAATTTAAGTTTTTTTATATTATAATATATTATAATACCGTACGTAATTATTTACTTTTAAAAATAATATATTAAATATAAACTTTATTAATATAATTATAGTATTTTATATATATTTAATAAAAGTAATAATACTTTAATTTTACATACCCTTATTATACGTATTTATATTAAACCTATTTTCTATTATTACGATTAATATTTATTAACTTTATTATAAAGATAATAAAATTCCAAATAACTATAAATTAAAAAAAGTCGATAATAATTTTATTAATATTAAAAATATTAAAATACGTATTAAACCGGTATTTATATTTTTTTTCTTTATACAGATATATAGTATCTTATAATTTTTTTTTATTATTTATAAATATAATTACCTTTTCTTTTTATTTAACCGTACATATTTAGCGACGTATACTTTTTTTTTATTATATCGATACCTTTTATATATTTTAATACCTATACTTATATATATCTTAATCTATACCTTTTTTTTTATTATATCGATATTTTTTATATACCTTAATACCTATATTTATATATATTTTAACCTATACCTTTTTTCCTTATTATATCGATATTTTTTATATACTTTAATACCTATATCTATACGTATTATAGCCTATATATTTTGCTTTTATTTTATTTTAATATTTAATATATACATATAAACTAATATTATATAATCTAAACGAAAGTTATTTTTAATAATCGGTATAGATATTTCGGTTAATAGTATTAAGTTTTAATTCCGCACATATAAAAAAAATAGTTAAATTATTATACCGTTTTTTATCTATACCGCCTATATATTTTATATTTAATTTTAAATGGATATAGCGAATATTAAACCCGTATAAATATTAATTATATATTAATAAAAAGTTAATTAGGCGTAAATTTTTATTACCTATTAATAGTTATATATAAACGCAATATTAATCTATATTCGGGGAACTATTAATTATATATTATATTTTTAATATTATCGGAAAATGCGGAATTTATTTAATAGATTTCTTTATCTATTTCGTTATTATATACAAATACATTATAGCTTTTAAAAAAATATATATTATAATTATAAATAGCCGGATATAGGGGTAAAATATAACTTTATTTATAACGAAAAAAAACAAAATAATTTCGATTATAAAAAAAAATCCGTATGCCGTTAAAAAATAAAGAATAATACTTCGAATTAACTTTCGAATTTACGAGGTTTATTTATATTTTATACGAACGGATATATTAATTATTAATTAAATCCTACCCTTTAATATTTTATATAACGTTAAGTTTTATTTATATCTCATACGGATAGCTTTATTATTAAAAAGGAAAAACGGGAGGTTATTATTATTAACGATAATAGCGATAAAGAACTATTATAGGTTTTTTGTATATTTAAAGGTTTATTAATAAACAATATAATTTACTTTTTTAATTAATAATAAATAAGGATTTACTATATAATATTAATTTTATATAAATAAAAAAGCTTTACGATAGTTTTATAATAGTATTATATTAATTAATATATAAAATTATCGTCGATAATATTTATTTTATATATAAAATATAAATAAACTACTATATATAGCTTAAATACCTATTAATTTATTTACTTATTTATACTTAATATATGGCTATATATTTTTGGATTCGAATATTTAATATAGAATTTTGGCGGATTCGTCGTAATGGACTTCCGTACTAATGGGTGTTGATTTCCAGGATACAGTGCCGCTTTAGGTGGGTCCTGACAGCCTGGGGTAACGCTAGCACCAAGCTAACGACAGCAACATATGCGGGCTGGCCGGCTACACCTTAAACATCACTGCTTTAGGTGATTACCTAACGTTCCAGCTTGCCAGCTCTGAAATCCATTCGCTCAGGGGCATTCGATACTGTTTTAGCTTGCATATGTATGTACGTATGTATGTATGCACACCTGTAAATTACATAACCGGTTCCTCCCATATTCGTGTAGATACCTACTCAAAATAGCAGCCTGCCTTAGGTAATCGGCTGATCTGCACCGACAGCCGGCGGTTGGGATGGTCAGATATTTCGTGATATCATCCCAGACTTCCATCTTTATGCATACAGAGTAGGATATTCATCGGTATTCAAAGGATTGAATATTACGACATCCAGGTCTTGGAATAGATTCCTATAGATGATATTCAGCCATTTCGTGTCATTGAGTTTAAGGATGCCAATAACTTATACGGATACGAAGAATGACACTGTGATCTACTTGTACACATGTACCCCATATATTCTCCCTCTATTTGTCTGTTGCAGTATTAGCGTATTCTTCATAAAAACTCGACCATGACAGGAACATTCTAACATGTATGATGTTTGCGTTAATAAAGTGTAGGTATTCCATATGATATGTGTTGCCTTGAGACAGGGGCGGTCTTACGATATGTACTATGTCTACATACACTTGCATAATGTTGACCATAGAAATGCTGAATGAGCTATTTAAACGAATACCAATAGCTCTGTTAGGAATCGAGTTATCAGCTCAGCCGACAACAGTATACTTAAGCAGCAAGTCATCCCAGGGCTTGTGGCTTGTCTTTAACAACACATAACAGACAGGACATGTTATTCTTTTAGTGCATACTCGGCTAAATAGGTATGCACGATCCGATATCATACGTGACTTCCAAATACATATGTATTTATCCCAGATAAGCTCCAAGGGAAACACAATGGTAGGTACATAATTGTATGTACATGCATATGCATCACGTGATGATTAGTCACTCTTTTCCTTTTCAGCCTACACTTTTTTCAGCTGTCGGGATCCGACCATTACACATCCAAATTGACAATATCTCGCCGTCGCATTGGAGAAACGCGATTCTTGAGGTCATCCCAACAGCTTCTATCCGAGCATTCGAGTGTCGAGGAGAAGTTGATTTTATAAGCCTGGAGGCGTGTACTTCGCAAGGATGGCAAACAAGCAGGGCAAGATGGTAAGTCGTCCTCCCACCCCCATCGCGTTGAGACTAACTAACAATGCGTGTGTTCAGGCCGGTTACGTATGTATATGCTTCTCGGTATCCGCAACTATAAACTGATGTCTCCTCTTCCAGATCAACTACCGAATGCGAATCACACTCCAGGACTCGCGACAGCTAAGCGGCCAACTCCTAGCCTTCGACCGGCACATGAACCTCGTCCTCGCGGACACGGACGAGTTTCGTCAAATCAAGCGCAAACAAAACAACCAGCAGACCGTCCTCCAGCAAGAAAAACGCACGTTAGGCTTCATCATCGTTCGCGGCGCCCAGATAGTCTCCCTCTCAGTCGAGTCTCCGCCTCCCGCCGACCCCAGCACCCGTCTCGGTAAGCCGACGACAGGTGGCATCGCGTCGACACTCGCCACCGGTCCCGGTGTTGCCAAGCCCGCTGGACGCGGTGCCGCGGCTCCCATCTCTCTCGCCGGCCCGGCCCCTGGCGTGGGAGGAGGAGCCCCTCCGTTCCCTGGGTTTTCTGGTGCCCCTGGTTTCCCAGGGCGAGGTGGACGTAAGTTCCCACTTGATCTCTCCCCGTTTTCCCGACGATACTAACCGTTCAGCAGCTACACCCCCTAACTTCCCAGGCGGATTCCCTCCTGCAGGATTTCCCGCTGGTGCACCCGGGCTCCCTCCAGGTTTCCCTCCCGGCAGCGCACCGCCTCCTGGATTCAACCCACCCCCTCGGCGATAGATACTATATGCTCTTCCGATAGATACCCCAAATATGCGATCTGGGCCGATATGAGGATATAGGGTTTTGCTTTACAGGTCGGGGTGGTGCTTCCCATGTGGCCCATACTTGACGGAGGGCCGTTTCAAGGATAATAAAAACAGGTTGAGAGGAGAAATGTGAAGGGCTTGCCAACACCGTATGTGAAATCACAACGACATAAGCCCGAGTCTACCAAAATAAAGAAGCTAATTGTCCTACCGGTAGCGTGTGCTAGCGACTTCGAAGAATGATTGCATTGGCCTTTTGATGTTTCCTCGCTCTAACCGGAGTCTGTAAGTATTGTATAAAGTCAACGTTCGGAGTTGAGAGCAATCAAGTCGATTGCTTCGGCGCCAGGATAAGTATCACCACCGTCAAGTGATGGTAGGTTGGATATATCGTTCGCCAACTGCTACAGACATCTAGCAATGGCAACAAGATTGATTGCTCATAACGAGCAGCCTCGGACCACGTACGGACTCTAGAATACTCGTATAGCTCTATACGCTGCCAACCAGGATGTAATAGGCGGCTTGCATATTCGAAGGCCGCTCTATTGGATTCCCTTGCCTAAAGGCATAAATCGCATGAAAGAGCCTCTTCTACTTACCAGTCCCGTGCTTGAAGTAGTTTTGCGCGGTAAAACAATCTTATTCCAGCGCTGATTTCGAGTTTTCGACGAGGTGGGCTCAACAATCGCTCAGGCCATCTCGCCGTCGGTTTAGCCAGCGATCAATCAACCTCGACCTCTGAACGAGCTTCCAATGCCGTGCGAGAAAGTTGCCCATTCTATGATCTCAAAGCCGCCCACCGTATTCTGAGTCTATTCCGAGCCGTTCGCGAACTCTCGAAATTCAAAACGCCTCGACCCTATTATCCGCTCCCGGAGTTCCTGGTTGCTTCTGTCATTGGTACATAATGTATACTTTGAATAGCCCCGCTGGTTAGGTTGTTTCCTTCATAGTTGATAGTCGAGCATTTTTCTCGTTGTTCGTCTTCATTATTAGCCTACCTCGTCCTCCGAAGACTAGTTCACGGGCGTCGGGGAGACCTCTCCATCTATTAATAGCCGGACTAGACTACTGTAGTCCAAACATACGTGGCGGCATCTACGTGAAGACCCTCTATTTTTCCTCCTAGTTGGACTAGATATTAGCAGAAAACATCTTGAGGGGATGCTCATAATTTTCTCGTTCCTTCTTGCTCGAGTATGTACTTATATATCGAAAAGTGCCTGGATGTAGAAGGCCACCCTTATTCAATTCATTGTAGAAAGCAGTCTCTCGAGTTAAATAATAGTCCAAGTGAAGGCATTCATAATTTACATGTTAATGCGTTATAGTATTTGCTCGTATATGTGATTGGAGTCTCGGGCTTAACCAGGTTAGGGTAGTTCAATGCTTGAATAACGGAAATTAAAAGCTTCATCAGGCCCCAACGGGTATTATTACATACGTCAAGTACTGGCATGCAACGTTTGTCTTTTTTCAATTGGCTCATGCCAGGGCTACATACCCCAATTGCCTATTCTTATTACCTTCACAGAATACACCTCTGCTCGGCTATCTATTCCGGCAACCGAATACGGCGCAGTGCAGGGCTGACAGGTAATCTGACCAATAATTCATGCGAGCATCTCTTCAGGGGGTGGCCTGGCACCACTGGTTCCTGCGTGGTAACGTGGTAGCCCGTCGCCGGATGATACCGTGTTGGCAGAGCTGAGATGACCTCAGCGAGCAGGGCAAAGCTCCCAATACATAATAATAACATTAGGTACAAGGCTATGCCGGCTGAATACGAGCTCGGTTTCGTTTCAAGGAGTATCGTAACATGCTTCTCCTATAAGTAAATTGGCAAACCGGGCTCTGCCGATCGCAAGTCTTCAACTTGGGAGCGATATAAGAACCACCGGCGTCCATCGTCATTTTGCCCTTCCTAAATAGAAACTCACCCATCGCTAATAACAACACCTTGCCTCTGCCTTAATTAAGCCTAAGCATCTAATACCTAATCGCCTCCGCCCTACAACCTACAGCACAATGTATGCCTCATTCGTCACCGTCTTCTCGGCTCTTGCCGCCACAGCCGCCGCGCTTCCCCACGCCGGCAGCATAGAAGCCCGTAACAAGACTCTCGCCGTGTGGCCCGTGACGGAATTCAGCGAAGGCTGCTCACCGGTAGGCTCCCCAACATCCCACCCTTCCGTCCGCGAAAGCCGCCCCCGATGCCGTTATCTAGGTAGTCATACTAACGCGCAAGCGACAAGGGCGGGTGCATAAGTAGCTTCGACATCAAGGCGCCTGCAGGCTACGTCGCGGGGGCACCGGCCTTCAACGTCCAGTGCCACCCGATCTACATCCAGAAGGGCTGGGTCGAGTGCGACGCCGTGGGCGAGCAGCCCGCCAACTCGTACGTCGAGTCCATGTGGTCCGAGGCCTCGGAGCGCGAGCTCATCAAGATCTCCGTCGCCCACATCTGGACCGAGGGCGAGGCCAGGTACAACGCCTCGGGCTTCGTCGAGACCAAGTCCGGCGTCGCTAGCTTCGAGCTTCCCGTCACCCAGATCACTGGCGTCCTGTAGAGGGTGGGAAGGAAGGAGAAGGCATTGGCTCTTGGTGCTATTGTTGTTGGTTATGGCGATTGGTGGTTCCTGGCCCCTTACTCGCCACCACTGAGAGGCTCATTGGTGGTCGTCACGTCGCAAGACGGTTCAGCTCAATCACAACCTTTATTTTGGTTGATAAAACACCCAAAATAGAGTCCAGCGGCGATAAAGGGCGCAACAAGTGAGCAATCGCACACTTATACTCTTATACTTCTATTACTTTAGCGTTGAATATACACACTTCTAGTACACAACTGGGTCATTGGCGTTCAGACAGAATTTCTCTGTCCGCTTACTATAGTATCCAAAATCGGCATAAAAGGTGGCCAGCTAGTGCCAGCTAGTACCTACGCTCAAAACTATAATACATATCGAAACCCTTTATTGTCTAACTCGGTCATGTCCTGCATGCCTCGTTCAATGGCTTCTTTCTCTTGCTCTTCGGTAAGCCTTGAGCCAGATACGGCGGCTTCGCGGTCTCGCTTCTTGTTTACACTCCACATGTATAGTAACAACACGACAACCATCACCGTCTTGACCGAATAGCCGATTAAGATTCTAGCACATATTATCAGCCGCAGAACCGCCCAACTTCTCGAGCTTTAGGGGGGGGATACCCACGCGATGTAAGCCGAGGTGTAGAACGGCGCCTCGGAATCAACGAAGGTCTGCGGGCCGATGATATTCCCGACGCAGTAGCCCACGAACAGGAAAGCCCCGGTGAGCTGCTTCTTCGTGTAGCCGGCCACGTTGCTGCTGACCATGGTCAGGCTCATGCTGAAGCCCACGGACGTGAACGAGCACAGCCAGAGCGCGACGAGCCGCCCCCATTTATTGTCGGTGCCGTCCGCGCCGACGGGCAGCGCGACCAGCGCGGCGCCGCAGCCGACGCAGATCAGGTTACTCGCCAGCATGACGGCGCACCGCGTGTTCGGAAAGCGGGAGCTGATCCACCCGGACAGCAGCAGAGAGCTGAACTGGATCACGTTGCCTGGGATTTGCATGTACTGCGTCTCGAGGACGTCGAACCCGAACGTCTCCAGTATGATCGAGGTGAACTTTGCAAACCATCAGCACTCATAACATCAAGATGTAGTGGGTAGGCACGGCTCAGCTAGGCTCGCGGTAGCATACGCTCGACTGGGCCGCATTCGGAACCTGCGCGGCAACGGCCATGACGAACAGGATCCACGTCTTCGGGTCCCGCAGACACTGCCACATCTGATAGGTTTTGAAATGGCGATTCTTGACGCCCTGGCGATTCATCGCGACGCGCTCGACGGCGACGACCCTTTGCCTCTCGTCGAGGAAGCGCGCCGTCGACGGCACTATAACAACAGGAGTCAATAATTGCTTGTTTAGGAAGGAGATTGGCTCATATAATGCATGTCTCGGGAGTGATTGCTCTCAAGCGAGCAGAAATGATACTAGAAAGGGGGGGGGAAAGAACTCTGGATGTTACATACGGTCCGGCATACACAGCAGGAAGACGAGGCCCCAGGCCAAGCTGATCGAGCCGAAGACGAGGAAGATGTACATCCACGGCGCCAGGCGCCCCGAGGTGATGTGGCCGATGGCGTAGCCGAGCAGGCCGCCGAAGATCCCCGCCACCCCGTTCATGCAGTAGTAGGCGACGAGGCGCAGCGGCTGCTCGTCCTGCCGCCACCACATCGAGAGCACGAGAACGAACCCCGGGTTCACGACGGCCTCGAAGCACCCCAGCAGGAACCGGTTGGCGGCTATACCGGCGAAGTTCCGGCAGGCCGGCGTCGTGATCGTGAGCGTGCCCCAGACTAGGTACATTGAGGCGGTTAGATATCTCTTCGTTACGGCGTTGTTCCGGCCTCGGTCATGAGAGGGAGGGAGGGCTAGGCTACGAACCGATCGCGGTGATGCCGATGAACTTCCCGGCCGGCAGCCGCTGCAGGAGATATCCCGCCGGCCATTGCGCTATCAGGTAGCCTAGCGAGACAATGATGAATAACAAGAATAAGCTAGGGGATAGATACGTGGCTCTTTCGAAGATATTGGGTGATACCATACCGAAGTAGAAAATCGACGACAGCCACGCGTACTCCTGTCCGTGGAGATTCGTCCCCTCTCGCAGGCCGAAGACGCTGGCGAAGTTGATGCTGGACTTGTCGAGGTACTGCAGCATGTAGGTGCCCATGAGAAGGGGCAGGATGTGCCAGTCGATTTTTCGACGCACTTGCCGTGCCTCGTGCGGGTCGAGCGCCGCGGTGTCTTGTCTCCGGTATAGCTCGTAGGCGTCGTCTAGATCTCTCGATGAGACCGATGGCTCCTTTTCCCGCCGTGGGGCGGTTACCTCGGAGGGGTCTACGGCATTACCTCCCGGGGTATATGAAATGGTTGGCTTCTCGCTCATGGTTTCTTGAGGCTTAATTCGATGAATGAGACGTAGGTTGGGAAGGGGTCATTTTATGAAGCAAAGTCAAATAAACGCGTCAAATCGATACTTATATTGATTCTCTATTTGTCTATATCGGCTTACTGCCGCGCCTAGCCGAATCATTCTCTCTTGCTATCTCTTGGAGTCTTTCATATCGAGGGAGGCTTGATAAGACTCATGTAGCAGCCAATCACGGTACAATCAGATGGTGTCATCATGGCTACCAGGCTACCTGATCTTGACCAGGGGTCAAGATAGGACGACCATACATAACCATACCGGTGCGGGGAATGGAATAAATCAGTATATAGTAACGGTCTGGACGCAATCGGGTGAGGGGGAACAGGGCTACGATAAGTTCTTCGCGAGATCTCAACATGCCAAACTATGAGCTGAAGGATTCATCGAAGTATGTTACGTGATACGTCCTTAGGCATATGCAGGATAGGGTAAGAGATGACCCAGCTATGCATACGTCTCTGGACTTTCCCGCGGTTACTCGACGTAATATTGACGTCCATGGTCTAGTTCTATGAGCGTAAGGAGTAGTATAGTATGCACAATAGTTTTCATGAAACTTTACTATTCTGAGAGTTAGCTGTGTGAACTAACCATCGCTTGCCAACGTTAGACTCGTTGATAAGAGTATGGATCTCTAGATCCATGTTTTATTCATAGTCTTGGAAGACAACAGTAACACACCTGGTTTACCACCTTGGATGAGGGTAGTCTGATGAAGTTTCGGACATATTAAGAGTAAAGTCTTCGCAAGAACTATTAGGCAACGATTTCCACATGACACTGAATAATAGGGAGCACAATGACATATTGGGCGCTGTGTAAAGTAGACGGCATGGTAGTCTCGATATATAACCTAAGATAACGACCTTGTGTATTGTCCTAGAAGCCGGTATTAAACCCTGGCTTCATATATAAGTAGTGTTCAGACATTTCCGTTGCATATAATGGGTGTAATATGTTTTAGACATCACCTTTGTCTATTGCTGATGTGTTGTCAAACCAAGCACTTCTGTTAATCGCTGGTATACTAGAAGATGACTTTGCTTATACAGATTATGTGTGACTCGCTCAAATTCTGTTGGCGATAAAGTGCCAGCGGCTACATATTGATCCAGAAGTGGAAAGCAATCTATTGATTCCCGTCATCGTCTTTGAAGAAGACTCAACCTAGTTGAAGACTCCAATAACAGTCGTTTGCCTCCTCGTTTTGGAAGAGAAAAGGTTTCCTTGGTCTCATAATGCTAATTAGTTAACAGAAGCCAGGAACTTAACCTGATCGTGGCCAAAAAAAGAGAATAGGCTCATGACGTGTTCTACCCAGTACAGAACCAAAATACACCTGCCTGGCTTCAGGTGTGTTCACCCCTCGCTTGCCCTTTTCGCTGTGTCTCAGAACGTAGTATCATTAGAGTCTTGATACGGTATACCTCCCTGTTGCAACTCCAGACCTCTATCTGTTACTGCTATGTCTGAGTACAGCCCTTGCTAGATTGGAGCTTGATGCTGTCTAAGGTAATGGTCTTGACGATGCCCATCTCGCTGATTCTCCTGCCGTCGCGGAGATATTGGGCGGAGTCTCCGTCGGGGAACACATATATCCTGTGCTCGAATGGAGTATATGCTTAGGTTGAAGGTGAGATCGAGAGACTCGCCGTTTCCCAGTTGTAACAACATATTCATCTGTCTTATTTTCTACGCAGCATTCTAGAACCTAGCGTAGAATGTTATGAATATGACCGGGAATGGAATCGATTCGAGTCAAATCAACTTTCTTCGAACTTGAGCTGGTGCAATCGTGACCAACCTTTTTGAGGCAACTATCCTATCTGGCATGTTGCCTTGTTAGATAGGCGAACCAATTTGGAGCTAATTAGAGTTGATGTGATATCAGCTTAGGAATGGTGGTTTGTTAGGAGTTTATGGAGCTGGTAGGATAGACCCCTGACTTTACCGGTACAACACAACACACGATTGACTACTTAAGTTATTATTAGTTGAATGCTACTTTGCTTTATAATTATATAATAAATATTATATTATAACAGGTCATAGAGAAACTAAGGCATACAATGGAAGAAACAAGGCGATTAGATATCCACGACTTCAGATATGCGATAGATGAGGTATACATATATTAGGTTTAGAGCAACCCTTGTCTGCTTAAGTAATTAACTAGACATCGAGAAGCTTGGACCACCTCTCTCTTGACCTGGTCCATTGCCGATTAGCATCCCGAAAAAGGCTTTCAAGACGTTCCATTAACAGCCCTTAGGTCAAGCGCGCACCGCAACGATGCCTCCCCGAATACCGGTCAGGCTCACAGCTCAGTGCTGCAGGGCTTCAATTGAGCCACACAGCTCTCAATCCCTCACCGGTCTGTTTGCGGGCCTATCTATCCAAACTCGAAGCGCCTCCATCCTGTCCAGCCTATCCGACAACCGTGGAGCTCACCAGAAGCGCATTCGTGTCGGTCGTGGTCCGTCTTCGGGCAAAGGAAAGACATCTGGAAGAGGCCAAAAGGGTCAGAAATCGCATGGACATGTCCATCCGTGGTTTCAGGGCGGTCAAACGCCTCTGGTCGTCCAGAGGGGAAGGCTTGGATTCAAGAATTTGTATGACTCTCGATGCGTCCGTCGGGTTTATGTGCCAATTGAGATTGCAGCTAATACTCTGACAGCCGCGCACCCATCATGTCCGAAGTCAACCTAGACAAGCTTCAGCAGTGGATCGACGCTGGCCGGATCGACGTCACCAAACAGATCACGCCGAAAGAACTCATACAGTCGAACCTCGTCGGGACGATCAAGGACGGGATCAAGTTGCTGGCGAAGGGCGCCGACCAGCTCAAGCAGCCGATCAACATCATCGTGTCGCGCGCCTCGGCCGCGGCGATCGAGGCGGTGGAAAAGGCCGGGGGCAGGATCGTCACGAGGTACTACACGAAACAGTCCATAAAGCGGCTGGTGGAGGGCAAGAGCGTCAACACGGATCTGCCGCTGCCCGTCGGCCCGGAGCACGTAGAGCCGGTCCTGGAGCAGGTGCGCAAGAGAGGGTTCCACTACAGACTGCCGGACCCGACGGCGCGTTGGGACATCGAGTACTACCGTGACCCGGCGCACCGGGGCTATCTGAGCCACTTGTTACAGCCCGGCGAGTCGCCTAGCTTGTACTTTAAGGTGCCGCCGGCGCATCTGGAAGGACAGGCCAAGAAACAGAAGAAGGACAAGATGGAAGACACGAAGCTTTGGGAGAAGCTGTAGTCCGGGACGTGTATATACCATATCTCTGTGTCGTAGCGGGTATACCGACTGCTATGAAGGATCTCTGCCCTTGTATATCATCTTTACGTATAAATGAACAAGACAATGAGATTTCTGTTCTCCAATTCTAAAACTTCCTAGTTCTACACAAAAGCATTTGAGGACTAGTTTGCAAAGTATCGACCTATGTACTACTATACTGTATAGGTATAATGAAGGTAATTCCTGTATCAGTACGTACCTAGTGTAAAGTATGGAGGTTTAAGCTTCTAGTGGCTTGGGCGATAGGTGAGCCCACAGGCCCGCATGATAGCGTGGGTCGTAGGTACCTCCAGTACCTGTTCGCGGTGCTCCACCACTGCAGCTCAGCGATGACCCGTCCACCAGTCAGGCCGTGTCGCCGCTGTGTTTCAGCGTTTCGAGGCGGGCACAGCACAGAGCAGCTATAGGAAACAGCTTTTCGTAACACACAACTCCATTGCGGACTTTCTTCCCTCCTCCATACTATAATTCAACCATTGCTCCGGTCTATTAAATGCATGTTGGTGTTGTTTTGGCCCGTTTCCTCTAATTCTAACATTGTACTACGCTTGCACTGCATGGTATTACATACAAGTAGTTGGTCTCATCCGATAGACGACTATTACTCGTACATCCGGGATCTATTACGGCATTAGCAAGTCGTCCCAACTTGTTAGTTGCGCCAACCTTTTCCGGTTTGGCCGGCCTGCGTAAGGATTATAGATCACGATAATATCGAAGCAATGTCACTCTTTGGCACCTCACCCCCCAACGATTCCTCGTCTTTCGATAATTCGACCATGGCCAGATCCAAGAACTCGCTGTTCGACGACGACGGCCCAATGACTCGATCTACCTCGGACACACTGTTCAACGACAACGACCTCGAAGGTAGCGGGGCTGCCTCGCCATGGGACATGCCCACGCCTAGGAAACAACAATCGCGTGCTGATCTTCTCAGAGCATTGCTGGACGGTGTCGACGTACCGGAGATTTATATCGAAGCCTTCGACCAAGCGGTGCGGGAGGACGGAAGCAGTGGCAAGATCACGAATTCGGGCGTCACCAAGACGCTGGCGGCCGCCAAGCTGAGTGCGGACGACCAGGCGCAGATCATGGGAATGCTTGCGCCGGGCGGCGGCGATATATCGTTTGGCCGTAACGAGTTTAATGTGTTGTTGGCTCTCATCGGGCTTGCACAGGAAGGCGAAGCTGTGAGTCTGGATGGCGTAGATGAGCGAAGACGCAGTAAGTTAGTTCTTCCTCCTATGATATCATACTTACTTTTCTTCTTCATTGTGTTGCTCTATTCGTTCTATTCATCTTATATACCTACACGTCAGGCGAGAGACCGTTTTCCCGTTTCCCGCTTCCTGCGTTAGGGCGAACCAATCGCATTCGCCACCCTGACGTTCTCTGGTTGGCTTATCGTAGCTTCAACGTCCTCTGGCTGCTGCCCTGTGCATTGATCGTCTTGCGGGGACACTATTTGCTGATAAGTTGTGTCGTAATAACACTATAGACCTACCGCGGCCCCAGTTATCGTCAACCATCATCAAGAAGCCGGACTTCCCAAGCACCGCAGAGCTTGCAGCAAAGCCTCCCCAGCAACCAGATTCCCCATCTACCTCTTTTAAGTCGAAACCTCGAACTCGAGCTAGAAACCCGTCAATGGATGGCCCCGAAGACGACCCCTGGAATACCCCCGATGTCCACGCAGAGACACCGAAGGCCAACGGCATTAGCTATGCCAATAACCTAACCGCGAATGGTAATCGTAATGGCATCCCCGATCTGCATGAGCGCACTACCTCCAACTTTACGACCTCGTCTACCGCAGCACCTCCCCAATCTGCTGGCTCGACATCTACCAACCCCGGAACCTGGGGATACTTCGATGGACACAACAACAACAACAATAACAACGCTGGCGGCTTCGGCGATGCACCCTCGAATCAGCCGTCAAGTCCTTTCGGCGGCGGCGGTAACGGTGGAGGTCGCGAACCTGGTGGTCACCCGTCCGTATCCCATTCCCGGACCATTAGTGGTGGTCGGACGGGCAGTGCGATTGAGGAAAATATTGTGGTCACGCTGATGCCGGAAAAGGAGGGCATGTTTATGTTTCAACATCACAACTACGAAGTTTCCAGCATACGACGAGGAAGCAAGGTCATCCGCCGCTACAGCGACTTCGTTTGGCTGCTCGACTGCCTGCACAAGCGATATCCCTTTCGCGTACTGCCTCTTCTCCCGCCCAAGAGGGTTGCCGTCAACGGTAACCACCTTTCCAATGATAGTGCTTTCATTGAGAAGCGAAGGCGTGGCCTTGCTCGCTTCTTGAATGCACTCATCAGACATCCAGTGCTGGGACAAGAGCAACTAGTCATTATGTTCCTGACTGTTCCAACTGTAAGTATCAAGAACGGTCCACCAAGCGTTGTTACCCCAGAAGCTAACAAACCGCAGGAACTTGCGGTTTGGCGCAAGCAAGCCGCCATCTCCGTGATAGATGAGTTCACCGGTAGAGCTCTCCCGCCCGGGCTAGAAGACTCGCTTCCGCCGTCACTCAACGACCTTTTTCAGCGCACCAGGCAGGGTGTCAAACGAGCCGCCGAGCTGTACATCTCGACCTGTAACATCATGGACCGCCTTGTTAAGCGGAGTGAAGGCGTAGCAGCCGATCACGGGCGCATGGCTCTAGCGCTTGCATCTCTCACCGAGACGAGCGCTGATACGTACGCGACTGACGTCAATGATGTGCCACTCCTAAATGATGGCCTGGTCGCGATGAGCAAACATTTGCGAACGTCGCAGACTTTGATGGAGGACGAAAGCAAGGCGTGGGATGCGGGTGTGCTCGAGGACCTAAAACGGCAGCGTGATGCGTTGGTCAGCATCCGCGACCTCTTCGACCGCAGAGAAAAGCTAGACAAAGACAACATCCCGCACCTAGAACGACGCATCCAAACTAACGAGACGAAGCTCGCGAGCCTGCGATCGAAGCCGGACGGCATGGTCAAGCCGGGAGAGATCGAGAGGGTGGTGGAGGCCATCATCAAGGTTTGTTGCCGCTTCCTATCTGTTCTATTCTAACCTACCTATCTACGGTATCGTAACGCTGCTAACGCGCAGACTATTAGGACAAAGAGTCGATCGTCACGCAGCACAACCGCTCCGTGTTCGTCAAGGAAACCATCCGCGACGAGCTCGTCTACTTCCAGCAGACGCAGTACCACGTCAGCCGCTGGAACCAGGACTGGGCGCAGGAGCGCGTCAAGTACTCGGAGATGCTGGCGGACAACTGGCGCCGGCTGCTCGACGAGCTCGAGGGCATGCCGCTCGGCGACTAGGACCCGCCACTGCCGCTAGCAGAAAGTTCTTCTTCCTCTTCCTCGTCCGGCCCGTCGGAGACTGCTGCGAGGGACGCCGGGTTCCGAGTACGTCTACTCGAGACGGTCCGCAAGAACAGGGAGAATATCGGGGTCAGGATGGCACGCGAGCCCGAGAGCTGAGCAGGCAGTTAGTCAGTTAGTTGCCCATCTACTGGACGGGGGAGCACGCGGCGTCGCGTGTCCGGGTCGGGTCGGGTGCGTGGTATGCATACATACACACATACATACATATCGTACGGTCGTACGTATATGGAGCCGGCCGACTCGTGGTTTTACATTACTTTTTTTTTGTTCTTGTTTTTGTTTGTTGTTTTCATCAGTCCCTTCCAGGGGAGGGGAGGAGAGGAGATGCGAAAAAAACATTGCATTGCTTTTATGCAGCGCAGAGGAAGGAGTCAGACAGACAGATACCGCGCGGAAGTTGTCACGATACCCATATCCATATCCATACCCCATACCCCATACCCTTCTTTGTGTTTTTCTCTCTCTCGTGTCTTCCGTTTCCTGTGTTTTTAAGGGGTGTTGGAAGGAAAGAATGTTGTGTTATTGTATTGTTGCACTGGGGGTACTGGGGGGTAGTGATGTTGATGGTGGAGGTGATGATAGTGGTGGGCAGGAAGAAAGGAGAGGAGACAGATCTGGGGATGGGATGAGTGAGTGAGCGTTGGTTGAGGAGGAGACAGATGAACTGACGGACGGACGGACGGACGGACGGACGGACGGGTAGCGCTAGACTGACTGACTGACTAACTGGCTGGCTAAGGTGTGGTGTGGTGTGAGATGTGAAGTATGCTAGGTATATCAGTAGCCATAGCCATAGTTATAGTCGAGTTGAGCCAGTCGAGTCGTGTCGTGTCATGTAAGTCTAGTCGAGCAATTGGAAAACTTTATAATTAACCGTAACGGTCCCGCGGCGGAAAGGAATATGTAGTGTAGTGTAAGCGAGTGTGGTTAGGGTTGTTGTCGTGCCTGCTGCTTAAGTATGCGTGGTTCTAACCTACCCATTCATCTTGTGATCGGCAACTATGTAGGTATAATGTCAAGTCCTGCTATACTATAGGGGCAGGTACCCAGGTGTTTTATCACGGCTGGTAATTGGGGGTGTATTCTCTGTCTTGGGTCCTGATTACTTTGGGGGGGGGGGGGGGAGGCTATTTTATGTATGATACTTGAGTCGAGGTGGAAGTTGTTGAATTAGATAAGAAAAATGCTGGGGATTGTGTGTACCTACTATACAGCTAATTTTCTACGGGATGATGGAGGTTTGTTTATTGTGATGTTTTGTTATTTTGTAGTTTGTTTAATGATATATCCCAACAACCTAAGTAGCATGTTTGTGAGTGGTAAAAACAATAGCTGATTAGAAAACGTATAAATAAGTATACATCTAACATTATTAAATTCGTCTCAGCTATAAATACTTAACTTAATACCGTTCTATAGATATATACTAGGAGTTTAACTTAGATCGGGGGGACGTCGAGCCATGGATAGAAGTGCTGCTTTATAGCAAGAACATTGAGAAAGCTGGAGAATTTGTCAGTCTTTGACCCCGTAATATACTTATATCTGTGTAGTATAGGGGAGCAAGTCCCAGTACTATGATGAGAACTTAATTTGACGGCAATCTAGGATTATTCTGAGCTTGCTAAACTTGACAAGGTACCAGAGTCTATATAGACTTCAATATGAAGACTTGAATGTCAACTCTGATGGGTGTATTTCATATGTACATGTACACCGTGGATGCTTACACCGTGGATGCTCTTACCACAAGATAAGGAGAATGAGTCGTGGCTGAAGCTTCCCATGTAGCCAAGATACCCCGCTACACAGCCACAGATCGGGCTGAACATTCGTCATCAGGTACCTACCCTGCTACCAGCAGGTTCCACCATCAGCAAACCGTCAACCCCACCAACAACTGACTTTCATCTTGTATCAAACTGAAACAGGTTACTGATCATTCTTCTACAAAACACCGGCTTTTTCGACTGAACTGCGGACGAGAGAGTATTTAGAGACACCGACAACATTAGACGTTTATTCTTCCTGTCTGCTGCTAGCGTCGTCCCCATATTACCTCCCTCCCCACTACGTCAACACCCCGGGCCCCGGTCTTCGACCCGGCAGCTCAGGCGACAACTTCGCGACGCCGGTCAGGTGGTTTGAGGATAAGCCGAAGTTCCCTCTACCAGGGGATCCGAAAACTCATCTGAACTGAAGATTACGCATACTACATACCCAAGCGCTTACCTACCAACCTACTTCCTTCCGCGAGATCGGACCTGGCCAGCTACCGCCACTACCCACGATGCCGCCGCAGTCGTCCGCTCAAAAGGCGGCCGTCGCCAACTTCGTGTCCATAACAGGGGCCACGGAGAGGACGGCGACCAAGGTACGACGTCGCCTGCTACCCTTTCTTTTGCGCGAGATCATTATCCAGGGGAGAGCATAGCAAGAGCTGCTTGCTACCCGCAATGCTCTCTTGCTTATAAACCAGCTTACTTGGTTTGATTAGGGGCTAATTGGGGTTTTTCTCTTGTAGTTTCTGAAGAACACGGGATACAAGATCAACGAGGCTGTCGATTCGTGAGTAGAATTTCTTCGTTTTTGTTTTCGACCCCTCTGGAGATACCTTGTTATTTCATAATCCCGGCGCATTCCGGTCGAGGTGGTGTTGGCCGGACCGTCCGTTTGCAACATATTTGCCATATCGAAAAAGCCAGCGACCATTGAGCGAGCGGGGTTGCGGGATCAGGTCCAAAGATCGGAGCACAGGTCCCTGCATATCTGAACGCAGCGATTCTCGGATATAAGGCGAGCGTTATTATCTGCAATGCGCAGCTTACGGCCGCGATCTGACCTATCGCAAAACCGAGGCGCTATTATTACTCATCATCCTACCTACGGATCCTCTACTCTATCGCTACATACAGGAGAAGCGCCTAGATTTCAACTTCCCCTTTAAGCACACGTGAGACGTGTTTTCTTCTCTAATTGTCACCAGCCGCCCTAGGGAGACCGAAAATCCCATGGACCTGGCCAAGGTGACTTGGCTGGTTTTGCTGCTGTGTGCGATATGGAGCTTGCTATGGTGCGAATCGCGTCATATTATATGTGTTATCCTTTATAACCGATTGGTGCTTCAATATGTTTCGTATTCGCTGTTTGACTGCCTGCTCAATGCTTCCTCCCCGTATCTATATTTATCTTGCCTTACTAACCGACTATTCTTTAGGTATTTCCAATCTAGTGCTAGCACATCGAGTGGCCACAATAAGGAACTGCAATTGAACAAGCTATTTGATAGCCTCAGAAGTACTGTCACACCACCCAGTGCGCCCTTTATTCATTTTGCTTACGTGGGGGACAGATGACGCGGAAGATCCAAGAGATGCGCTCGGTGCGGATTCCTCCATGAAATATTTACAGAATATTGGGGTCGATCTAGAAGGGGCCTCCCTGTTTGTCGCCATGGAGCTTGTGCAGGCCCCCAGCATAGGCGAGATCACCCGACAAGGCTTTGTAACCGGCTGGAGAGCGTCGGGGTTAGTAGTCTATTTCCGTACTCATCTCGTGGAGCGCAACCCTTTGTCCTTCACAATCTTACTCATCTCATATTTTTGTCTTATAGGTCATTCTACTGTTGCGTAGTTGACAGCTCAAGCTAACTAGTTATTTGCAGGGCCGATGCTAAATTAGAAGCTCAGAAGCAACACTTCAGACGCCTTATCGACTCCTTGGCTAGAGACCGCGATCTGTTCCGGAGGGTCTACCGGTATACCTTCATAGTAGGCAAGGAACCCGACCAGCGAGCCCTGTCGCTGGAGAACGCCATCGTCTACTGGGAGATGCTGTTCAAGAAGCCGGGCCAGCGCTGGATCGGACATGAGACGGGCGTGGACTATTTGACCGAGTGGGTCACGTTCCTGCGGGAGAAGTGGACGCGGTCCGTCAGTCGCGACATGTGGAACCAGACGTTCGAGTTCGCGATCAAGAGCGCGCAGGACGAGACGCTGAGCTTCTGGAGCGAGGACGGCGCGTGGCCGGGCGTGATCGACGACTTCGTCGCCTGGTACAAGCGCAAGGTGGACATGGAGGTGGATGCTTAGAATATCTGCCTCCCGTCTTAGCATACCGATAATACTTAGATAGGCTGGCTGAGCCCGAGGGAGGTCTGCTGCTGCACCCGATTGTCGGCGGTGGGATTACCTATCTACATAAGTAACGGTATCCGCCTAGGGAAAGACTGAGAGATGGGATGGGAAAACTGTTATTATTGTTATTATTAGAACAGCGAGCGAGCAAGCAAGAGAGATCGACGAGGCTAGGGGAGGAGAAATCAGTCTATCTACATTTGATCATGTATGTCATGAAGCACTAGAAACAACAATAACATCAACATCAACAAATAACTTACGGTACATTCTCGCCCCTCCCCTCTCCACCGAGCCATAGGTAGGTACTTAACCAGGCAGTGAGTGAGTGCATTTGACTTAAGACTGGGGAGAAGAGACAAAGAGATATATGTAATGGTGGATTCGAAGATGAGACTGAGCAGCCTTGGCAACTTTTCTCCCTATCTATCTATCTATCTGTTTACCTTATTTAGGTATCGATCGCCCGGGATAGGTAGGCAAGTAGGCAGGTAGGTAGGTAGGTAGGTAACGACGAAAGGGGGGGGGGGGGGGGGGGGGGGAACGAGGAAGAGAATGAGTGAATGAATAAATTAACGAGTAAATATTGATGATACATATGCGTGCTATTCGTGGGGTTTGTTGGTAGAGACGATACCTGACTCTGTTGTTGTTTTATTATCCTTGTGTGATGAGAGTATATCTATGTCTATACCAATGTCTATATCTATATGATGATGGGAGGGAGAGACGTTCCGGAAATAATCGTCCGTCAGCTGAAATTGTGGATAGATGGATGGATGGGTGTCCGAGAGGGTATGTGAGGTGAGGGCGAGAGGGACAGTGGGGGGGGGGGGGGGGGGGGGGCGGGGGATAAAGGCCTGGGCGTATTGCTTATCTCGATTACTCGGAGAGACGTATTGCTAACTTGGTTGGATTACCTGGCTGACTGACTGACTGACTACCTGAGTTATATTTAGATCTACTGATTCAATATAAGTAGGTGGGTGGGTAGATTGGTAGGGAGGCCGTAGCGGCGGCGGAGTGGGTTGGGTAACTACTTGGCTACTGAAAGCTTCTAAATAATTATGACATACTTGTTGTGTGAGATGGGGATAGATAAACAGACTAACCTATAAGCTTATTTCCTCACCGATAGGTAACACTTAAACTTTGTGAAGGCCGTATCGGATATAAGCATATATGTAAGACGGATGGATAGCCAGACGGATGGATAGCTAGACAGACAGACGGACAGACGACCTCGTTCTTGGGAAGGAGGGGTATTTGGGATATAGAAGGGATAAACATGGGTCATATATATAATTATACATGTATACGGCCGGGCATTGCGTATAAACCATAACAACGTACTGGGGGGTGGTGGTAGGTTGTATAACGCCATGGTTGCTATATTGTACAGACGGTACATCCATCCATCGACACCGGATGTGGGGAGACATCGGCATATGTCCCCCTAGTTCCATTTGTACAGCGGTTCGGCGGCGAATTCGTCGGGCGGCCTTCTATGTACACATTGTCTCCCTCTCTCTTGCCACCCTTTCCTACCCTTAGTTCGGCTTGGGCTATATACCATGTCATGCCATGCCATGCCATGCCACATATATCATATCGTTTCGTGTCTCGCGCTTTCGCAAAAGCTGGCCCTCGTTCCTTAGAGCAACTCTTGTATATATACCTCCCCCGACAAGCACCCGTCATTCATACACGTACACCATAGACGGTTGGGGTCGCTCGGTCGATCGGTGAATCAATGCAAGCTGTTCCAGTCGATGGCGCCGAAGCGGCTCGTGGAGGCGAGCTTGCCGTCGCCGAGCTTGACGGTCGAGTGGCGGATCATGCGCGGGTCGAGCCGCAGCATGTTGCGCACGGCCTCCTGCGTGCCGACCGAGGAGTCGAAGCGCATCGCGAAGTAGTGGCCCTGCGTGTGCCGCATCTGGTGCACGCTCAGCGCCTTGGGCAGCGCGAACACGCCCCAGTTCGACATGCCCCGGATCACGCCCTTTTGCTGCAGGACCAGCTGGCCGGCCCCGAGCACGATTCTGTAGGCGAGGGGGCAAGATGTTAGTAGTCAGTTGGTTGGCGGGGTTTTCTTGTAGGTAGGAAGGTGGGTGGGTGGGTATATCGAGGGAGGAGACTGGGGTGAGAGAGGGGAGTTGGGATTGTGCTGTTGGGTTCTCAAGTGCCGTCGCATGATACTAAATGCTAAGAGTCGTGTGTCGTTTTGTGTAATATCTTGCTCCAACCGTTTGGTCGATAAATGATATCGACGCCTCGTCCAAAGGCATGTCCAACGTAAGTCGGTCGAGCCTTAACGCCATGTATGGTGCTTCCACCACAATTCTCCCGAAAAAGATATTAAGAAATTATAGACACATACTCTCTTACCTCGGCAAGATTGCCGGGTCGTACCTATATCAAGCATCGTAGTTAGCCATCATCTCAGCCCAGAGATGCGAATATATATATATATATATAATGAACAAGCTGACCAGCTAGCTAGCATCCTCATAGTTTATCGACGAGTCTAGCAGCGTAGGAGACTTACTATTCCAATCAATTCGTACAACATCTTCTCGGTCGCTCGATCGCTCGGTCTCTCGGTCGATCGATTGATTTCCCAGGACAGCGGCGCACTGGCACATTGACTGTGGAGAAAACGGGAAGAGAAGAGTCGTGGCGTATATACGACTCTAATATCGCAACCACCGTGGACAAATGGACATATAGATAGATGGATCGGCAACGAAGGCTCTTTTTTTTCCACGCCCGATCGCTTGCTGGTGGACCGGATAGATTGGCTGACTGACTGAATGACTGACTGGCTCAACGGTATCCCGCCTACCATACAACTGTCAAGCAGGACAAAGAAATCGGAACCGGAACTATACAGCAGAGCGAGATCGAATGGGCAGATACCGTCGGTCTATCTATTAATCGCCGGATCTCGCAGACCTTGTCGCAGTTCGCAGTCTTCGGATACACCTAGGTGTATATAATTAAGTCGCCGGCTATAGAGTGCTGTCTATGTTAGGTGTTAGGTACCGCCGACATCATCCAAAATGTTCAATTGGAAAATTCACCGGAGCGCGGAACACCAGCTCTTCCGCAGTGGAGCTGGTCTCCATATTTGTAGCCCCTCATGTACCTGGATATGTACCGTGCTAGGTATGTACTTCGTACCTACTTTAGGTACCTCAATGTATACAGATTTCTACAGTGTACATGTGAATGTATACCTATACCGGGGCGTATTAGTTCGACTAACTGGAGGCTATCCGTTTGCTCGGATAGGTGCGTATCAATTAATCTGGCCCTCACTCAAAGCAGGTAGTTAGTCGCACACAGTGATTTGCCTATTCCTACTAGTCTTAATGGTTTAATCTATAGTGCTTGTATACATACTCTATTGTGTGTGCAATTTGCTCTGTGACTGGTTCCAGACTCTTATGTCCTATCTTTCCATGATTCCCTATACATATATATACATGATGATTAAGTGGCGGAACAATACCTATCGCTTAAGACTACTCTATATACTAGGTATTATATACACGTATCACAGCAGCTGATCGCCTCCCTTAGATAGCGTGAAGGCTTGAACTGGCCGGGGTTAGTATGCATATGTAAATTTCCCAAACCTCTACTGTTATTCCCGACACAAGTAAATACCCCTGCCAAATATGTACAGCATATAACTAATACCTAATTCGTACATGAAGAGGTAGCAGCTAACAACCACAACCAAACAACCGGGGCGAAGAAGAAGGGGGGGTTCCAATGAAAAGGAGAAAAGTAAAGACGAGAGTAACAGTAGACCTAAGCAGCCTGGCAGCGCAGCGCAGCGCAGCAACACAAAGATAAGGATCCATCCCGAATCCCAGATAAGATATCGCTTGGGGGCAGTTCAGCTGAGTACACCAATATATGGAGGGATGCATATAATGGACGTATATAAGAAAAAAAAAAAAAAAAAAAAAAAAAAAAAAAAAAAAAAAAAACCACGACACACACATACCAGCATATCTGTAAACTTCTATTGACATGCATCCATACCTCCAGATACATAAATGTAGGCAGGCTGGTTAGTAGCCCCTATGTAAGCAAGAGATATTGATCTGCCACTACTGTATGCACATACATACGGGACACGTACATACATGACACATTTGCAAGGTACCTACCTACCTACCAGCCTACTAACATGGATACTATGGACATGTGTAGGTATGCCAGCGTGTCGGTAACGTGGGGTGTCCCTCATTTTCCTCACGTCCTTCACCCCTCCCCCAAAACTCCCCCTTTCTCCAACATCAACCCCCAATCTTATCCCATCCCATCTCGTCCTGAATCGATGGATGGACAGCGGATGGATGGACAGCGGATGGATGGATCTGATCTAGGTAAGCTTGCCAATTGCATCAACTTAAGTATATCCGCAATACACTCCCGTACCTTTGTTCGTCCGAAATTCATTCATGAGCTTTTCAGCTCCGGGAGGATTACAGCCCGGAATCACTGTACAATACGTTACTTCGTTTACTTCTTACTTCCCCTTAAGAAAAAGCAAATACAAGAACGGAACAGAACACAAATACATTCATTAACCCCTTTCTTTTCCCTTTTTCGGTTGCCCCCCCCCTCCGTCTCGATCCGGAGATTTCCTCTCCGTGAAAGAAAGGTCATACCATACATACATATTATTCCTCCCTCCGTCCATCTATACATCCCCCCGACTTTTCGTCCGCCCGTCTATCCGTAAATCTCACCGCGCCTCCGTAGCGCAGATGAGAAGGGGTAAGAAATATGGGAAATTGAATACTTGGACAAGTAAGAACGAAAAAAAAAGGGGGGGGGGAAGCCTCCCCTCCGTATATCCCTTGCGGTGAACCCTTTATTGTATTTATTATTAACGGTTTTGCAAAAGACATGCATTGGAACGCATCGCGTCGCGGTGGCTGACACATTCGTTTTGCCTGGAAAGTACTGTAGAAGAGACGAGGCCGGACCGCACCGGACCGGACCGGTCTGGTCTGGTCTCGCTTTATTATTATACGCAACGAACCCAGATTCCTCGCGACCTGCCTTGCCTGCCTGCCTGCCTGCCTGCCTGCCTGTATGCCTGCCAGCCTGTCAAGGTCGTGTGATATCTTTCCTTTTTTCTTTTCCCTTTTCCAGACCAGTATGTATTGTATGACTAGAGAGAGAGATTACCACCCCTGTCCTGCCTGTCGCATCTACTAGCCCAGGGGGATGGGATGGGATAGGATGGGATGGGTGGATGGGATATACCAAATGCAGGGACCAAACGCCAACAATGCCGCCTTTACTTGTGTGTTTGTACGTCGATCCGTTCCATTCCATTACATAAAACCCCTGCCCCCCCCCCCCCCCCCCCATATATATAACGCCGCCGAAAACCTAAGTCGGAATGATGCCGTGAGCAGTGCTGGTGCTGCAGCAGCTGTGGCCATGGTCGGAGCCGCCGAGCCCTCGGGGGAAATGGATTACCAGACAGAAATACAGCGCGAGCCGAAAAATTCAAAGTTGAAAAAATTATGTCAAGTGAAAAGCAGAGAGCAGAGCAGAGCAGGTGAATATTTCACGTGCCCGATTCCGCGTCGGGGAGGGTCTCGGACTCCATGTTAGCCCAGGAATCCTCGAGTTGAGCACTACATACACACACACACATATATACTATTAGCAACAACACGGAAAAAGCTACGCGAAAAAATAGCGGCGCTACTACTTACGCGGTGTTCTTAACCAGCCTGATGCCCTTTTTCTTCGCAAAGCTGAGGAACCGCTTCTTGGTGCGTTCGCGCTTGAAGTAGGCGAGCACGTTGCCGCGCTGCTTCTGCTGCTTCTTCTTCTTCCCATCATCATCGTCGTCGGCGTCGTCGTCGGCGTGTACGATGACGGCCAGGATCTTCTGGCTGTCGGCGGCCCACTGGATCTCGCGGACCTCCTCGAGCGCCAGGTCGAAGTTGATGGGCTTCTGGTAGAAGCCCCAGGTGACCTTGGGGTACACGTCGCGCAGCACCTGGTGCTCGAACACGTTCTTCTCCGGCTTCCACGTCCAGTACTGCGTCACCTCCGTGCTCGTCGTCAGCGTCCGCGTCTTGATCTGGTACACGCGCCAGTCGAGGTGCATGATCCGGCCGGCCGAGAAGGAGTCTCGAGAGGTGTAGCCCGAGAAGTCGAGGTCGTCCTCCTGGGTTTCCTCCTCCTCCTTGGCCTGTAGGCTCGCGGTTTCTAGGCGCTGGCGTTTCTGCAACCTCACGGCCTCCGGTTGCAGGGGCCCCGGCTGTATTGAATATTCTAAGACCGACGCCTCGTCGGAGTCGACCTGGCCGATCGATCGGCGGCCTTTGCGTCGCACGGAACCAGAGACCGAGCCCGCCGATTCCCGCTTTGCCTTGGACTTGGCTACCTTCGCCGGATCTCGCTCACTCAATTTATATCCCGAGGGCCTTCCGATGTTACCGAATCCATGCTTCTCCCTCAAGACCTTCAATTTGGCATCGTGATATAAGTCGTGCGTGGTTTTCGACAGGCTGAACTTTTCTCCTTGCGCTGTAGCTATCTCATGCATCCGTTGTCGCAACCATTGGAGGGGTGTCACCTCGAGATCGAACTTCTTGAGCTCCTCATGTATGTTGCATAATCGGAATATGGTGTCATAATTGATGAACGTCTTGTAGGACTTGATCATCATCTCCTTGCCAATAAACTGGTAAGGGTGGAACGACTCATGGTTGAGGAAATCTATGACCGTTTGACCGCGGTTGACCTGGCGATTCGCAAGGAAGATAGTATGACGTACGGCATCGGGATTTTGACGCAGCTGGTCTAGCTTCTCTTTCCATTTATCAAGCTGGGGTTGGATGATACTTTCCAGTGTTTCCCACTCCGGGTCCCAGTACGGATGATTCTCATCAATCCTCTCGAGGGGGGTACCGGCATACATCGGCGGCTCGGTAATAACCGAGCCGTTATCCTTGATGATCAAAGTCTCGCGATTGATCTCTTTGCCATCGTTTATCTGTACGGAACTTTCTGCTGGAGGAGCGGTGGCCCTTGCGCTTGGCAGAGACTTTCGGCCTGAGGGGGATTTCACTTTGGTGCCGCCGACGGTCTCACCAGCAATCTCGCCGTTAATCTCGGGGATAGCTGAGCGGACATAGTTAGCCTATATCGGGCAGGTCCTTGAATGGGAAAAGGGGGAGTGGGGTTGTCAATACTTACAAGGTTTGCCGATGGGTGACCGAACGACGGCTGGGAAACTGGGGAGACTGTGACGTTCCTTCGGTTTCAACGGTCTATCCTTAGCACGGCCAGCTTGGAGGCCTTCAGAGACACCAGCATCCGTCTCAGCAGTGGTACCGTTTGAGGCAGCGGAGAGCCGGGCACGATTAACACTGTTTCGCATCGGCATAGTTCTGCCATTAGGTAGCTCGGTCTCATCTACCGGATTGTGGTAGATACTACTGAGTAGGTTGCCGGGATCTGCGGGAGGTTCTTCCTCCCCCTCGCGACGGTTACGTCGACGTGCGCCGTTGATGCTGGTCCATCCACCACCGTTAGCCGGAGTTGGCATGTCCCGATTCGACGGACGACGACCACTATTGCTGTTACTGTTTCCGTTGCGCTTGGGCGGAGAATCCCCCTTGTTCGGTGCGCCAATCTCCCGCGCACGTGCAAACCAGTCGTCTTGGTTCCGGTCTTCCTCTACACGCTGGGCGAAAATACGGGTGTTCTTAGTGTCAAACTCCTGCGCTAGGCGTTCCTGCTCCTCTTCGTGGAATTGAATGCTGGCGGCGACGCCTGTCAACTCGTTCTGGAGCGCCGTCTTCCTGTCATACAGCTCGACCAGTAGCGTTCTCAGCTGGTCTTGGCGGGCTGTATATTCCTGGCGAAATGTCGCATCTTCATGATCTCGCGCCGTCTTGGTGTTTTGCCAGTACTCCCTCTCCACCTCATTCCATTCCTCTCGACTAGAAGATCCCTTTTTTGCAGACATAGCGCTGACCAGCAAGACCTCTCCTGCGCCTAATGCATTATTAGTGGAATTTGCCCAGCGACCATACTGAAAGAAACTCGGTTCGGGATAAAAAGTCAGTTGAAAAGAAAAATGATGGAAATGCATCACATATCGAAATGTGATAACGGGAATAGTGCTATATATACCGGGACTAGTGGCGAGGTATACAAGCATGTACTGATAAACTTCAGACAGGTGAAATGATGAATAGAATCATTTTGGGAAGACGATAGGTACGGATTACGGCACCCAAGGGAATGGTGTTGCAGATGTGGAGAACGCGGGTCGCGCATAAGTATATGTAGATGTAGATGGGAATGTAGATGGGTACGACAGTGCCAGGGATCATAGGTAAGGAACGAGTTGGACAGGGCAGGCAAATACACTAGATGAGGAAAATGAACGAGGCCTAGACGAGACGGGAAAAGGAATAAAAATAGTGCAGATATATACATACTTACAGGGGGCTAAATCGGGTCTCTCTCAATCGGAAGGACGGGGCAATACTCACGGGGTAGGATCGATTCGAATCATGTATATAGGGATGATTCGTTGCCCATGAGTCTCAATGTCGCGTGCGCGTGTGCGTGTGCTTTTGTGTACAACGTTGGGTAAATACAAGAGGGAATGAAGAGGAGGAGTGCAAGGCAGGGCGTTGGGAGGTATTGCCTCTATGTATTGTGTGTGTACGCCGTACTCGTAGTGGTGATGATGAACTGCACTAAAAAAAGTAATTAGTCGTTATTACCTAGTTGGGCGAGAAAGTGTTGCTGCGGATTGAAGACCCGAGGCCATGATTGGTTACGCGGCAACCCAGCATATGAATGCGAAAAGGGTATTTCTCTGCGATCATGAGAGAGAGTGTGAGGAAGTGGACATGGCAAAGGGCACTAAAAGATGAAACCAAAATAGGTAAATGTGACTGATAGATATACTTAGGCAATAGGGGGCAATGATAGCATAATAATAACGGCCGCAATAAGAACAATAACGATAGCAATAATGACAACAGTAGTAATAATACTAATAAAGTATACTTGTACTAACCTGGAAGTGTCCGAAAGATGACGATGCACTTGAGTGACTAATCGGATGGCTAAAATGCCTAAGGTCTCCTTTTTTTTATTAGATGGGCACTCACTATATTATCGGCGTCAGCGGCAGCACGATGAAGAAAGGTGAGGAAAAAAAGGGGGGGGAAGAGTATTCATATGAAAACGACGCGGATAAGATTAGGGGAGGACTAGATCATATGCAACATATATATACTTAATATATATCAAATATATATGTGTGTACGAGTGTGTATACCTGTGTCTGTGAATGCATGCATGCCTCTGTATACCTATCATATACCTGATGGCAGGATTGGATGGAGGCTGATTGCAATAGGAGTATCCGCATATACATGCTATAATCGAGATAGTATAGGATTAGGTAGGTATTCCCGTGCTTACCTTTTTTTATTTTTTTTATTTTTTATTTTTTTTTTTTTTCTGCAGTGGTAGGGACTATTTCCTGGTCCCGGGAATGTGTGAATAAATAAGTCGCGAATAAGAAAAGGATCAGATCCAATAGCTGAGATCGGGTGTAGTCGGTTGTTCAACCCATCCAAGTTCGGATGCCGTCAGTTTGCCAGGCTGTCGATGCGGCTCTCCTCCGCAGGAGACAGGGACCCGAAAAAAATGTCGATGGTCAAAGTGATGCTTTCATTCACACAATACGTAGCAGTATACTAGGTTGGCTTTTTGCGCAGCAAACCTTATGGTCTGATGCAGGGAGCTAATCCGTATAAGCTCGTGCCGATGAAGAGATCAGTAGGTCCGTAGGTCGAGAGCTGAAAAATGCACGACTAGGATATGAAAGAGTTGAGGCGGCTGGCAATAGTCGAGTTCGAGTTCGAGTTCGATTTCAAGGTCAAGTGCGCAATCACCATAGGTACATGAGTACGTAGTATTATTATTCACAGGCACTGACGGAATAAAGATATAGTCATCGGGTACTCGTATCTAAGGAAGACTGACAAGGCTGCGTGGATAGTCGAAAGCGAGGAGGGAATGGACATTGACTGACTCGGGCGAACAGAAAGAGAATAGAGTGTGTAAAAAATGAACGAGAATCTAACAAAAAGGCAGGCAGAAGAGGATAGAATTGAAACTACCTAGGTAGCTGAGCCCCTTACCCTTAGAAACATCTGTTAGATTGATTATTAGATGTAGGTTGGTAACATGATTATTAGATGCGTTAGTCTAATACATACATATAGAGGTACATTTATGCCATGCCAAGCGATCGATGTATACGTATACTATATAGGATGTTAGGTGTTTACAGGTGTTTACATACGTAGGTCGGGTTCAAGGCATGTACTTTACGTAGGTAGATAGATATATCGTACGGATTTAGGTACAACACAAGGTAAGGTGACACTAGAAGCCCATCCCATATAATACCTTAATAGGTAATTTAACTTTTTTAAAGTTGGAATAGGTACATACGTACATACATACATACATATATACATATAGCAAACATGGGTGGCTTCTTTTAGGGATGGGCGATAGGCGGCAGTGCTTCCATCATCCCATGCGACGGCGTATTATTGGCGCGACCGTGACATTCTGCTGTAAACCTACATTTCGTTTTGGATTCAGGTGTGCATGTCTGCATGTGCATAGGAACATTAAACACACGCGTTGGTTCGGCATAAACGGGTGGGCAGTTGGAAATATCATTCATGTCAGTCAGTCATCCCGTCAATCACGGGTGGATATCGAGTATCTAGTACATAACATGCAGATTGATACTACTACTTACTAGTAGATAAGTTTAGGTAGGCAACAGGTACATACGACGTAAAGTTAGGTTGTTTTCTACATAGTACATACCTACCTACCTATTACGAAGCAGTTAGGTCCACGTAGACCAAGTAGATAAATCTTAATAGTATATAGTCCGACCAGGCCCTTGTAAGCCCCATCGGGTCGTGTCATCTCATATACATATGTAATATTAATGACTATATTGTACAAGTATGGTGAGCACTACTATCCTACACGTACTAAGACTGGTATCCCCTAGATTAGCGTCGGACGCTGCGCACGTATAACACGTATAATCCTTACTATGTTTGTACCATCATCAAGTCCACGTATCGAGGCAATTCGGCGACTACCTGATAACTAACACTCCCTTTTACTAATGCTTTTGCAGATGGCTTACCTACCTACCGTAACCATACGACCAACATAGAGGTAGGTAGTACATACATACATATATACATACGTGTGTGAGCAAGGGGGGTGTGTCGGGGATTGGTCACTTATACCTCATGTATGTACATACTTATTATAAGTATACCTATATACGTACACGTCGGATTTAATCATGTTGATAACTTATTGATCGCCTTCATGTTTCGCTAACAGCCGCGGTGCTAATATGAGATACTACAACGTATGGCCGGGTCTGTAGGGATGCGGCACATAACGAACAGTATATGTGTCAGTACCTGCTCCAAGGTACATACTTCCTAATGCGTTTATTGATTACACACGTTGGCCAAATCATCATGTGTTGTTGGTTTCGGTCATGTTGTTCTGGTTGTACACATATATATGGTCTCTTTATTTTTTTTTATTTTTTTTCTCTTTTCTTTTTTCATTATTTCAGTTGGGCGGCCTTGTAGTACGAACCAGATTTTTCTTGGCTTAGACCGAAAACACAGCCAAGGTACATACACATATAGCCTATCGACGGAGGTATTGTAGGTAGTGGAATAATCCGTGCCGTTCATACATACCTCCCTCGTCCTCCCATATATTTCCCTCCTACGAATAGGCGTTGGAGGTGCGCGTTAAAAAGGAAATAGCACATACAATCAAGGTATAGGTATGTAGATAGCAATACCCGACCTCATGTACGTATATTGATATACACATTAGTGTGCAAAATATGTACCGATGCGGCCTGTCACCTCTCAGTCGGCTCCATTCCATATATTCATCGGCTTGTACCCTTGATCCTCTACTTCACTACCTATAATCACTTTAGTATATGTGTGTAAATTGTACATACGTAGTAGAAATTCTATTGATGTTGAAGACACCCGCGAATATCGCTCCAAGCTGCGAAGTATGTATTTTGTGTACAGCGCATTACCCTGTCTATATAGTATATTGACTGATCCGCCCTCCCTCCTCGCGCTAGTTACGTAGCACGTATAATATGTCGTACTCGCACGCATGTTTTGGGCCAAATTGGATTAAAATTTTCAGTATTCAGTCCTCAGAAAGTCTAATGCCGTCTCCACTCCTCCATATACTACGCCGTGGCATTCCGTCTCTCATCATGATTGGTTCTTATTATAATCCAGGTCCTTACCGTACTAGTATATTCTCGTACCATATAGGCGCCATGCACTCATGAAATAATAGGTGCATCACCGCCGTATCTACAGCATCCGAGACAGTGGACTGGATACACGTAGGACCGGATAGGACAGAGTACGTATATATCCATCTGGGCGTCGGTAACAAATCAAAGCATACAAGGCAATATGTATTGTTGCTGCAAAGTTGTGGAATTCTTTACAGCCCTCGTCAATATACAGGTCGACAGCTTCACAGCTTCCTCCAATGCACCGTGCCTCCACGCCCAACCAATCCGACCTCGGTGATGTGTTTACCAATACTCAGGCTTGACGAAGTCGGCGAAGGTCTTGGGCTCCTCGTAATGTTCGTGATGGTGGCCGTCATCCTGGGGTCCAATGTATTCCATCTTGTAGACACTGCCGCACTCGGGGCATCGCTCAATCGGTCGCTCGCGAGACATCTGGATCGCGGTGGCATTAGTCGCACGCACTAGCTATAGGAGAGAGGTGATGACATACGCCTAGCCACTGAACGATGTGGGAGTCGGCCGGCGAACCAGTGCAGCCGGCATATTGCTCATCGCCAGCAGACTTGACCACAATGGGGTTGTCGAGGGTTCCTAACCGAATGATCAGCCCGAGTATACCCTCAATGGCTCCTTTCAAGGCCTAATCGCACCTGTCCGTGAAGCGTCGAGGGGTCGCATGTCGAAAATGTCCACGCCCTCCATCTTTCCGAGAATCTCCAATCGCTCCAGACCAGTCGCCTGTTCGAGGTCGGTAGGGACGGTACCGGGGGCGGCACCGGGCCCAAATAGGTCTTCCTCGGTCTTGATCTCTGTATTATGCAATCCCAGTCAGTTCAGTCCGCGAGGCTATCACGTCCATCGCCGATTCAATTAGGACAAATGAAATTGTAAAACGGTGAAATCGTACCGCTGAAGGTCTTGATCTTCTTGCCGGCGGGGGTTTGAGCCTCGACTTTATTCGCATCTCCTAGAGTTACGGCGAGTTAGCTTGACCGGTTGTTCTGTTCTGTTGTTTTGATGGTTGGTGGTTGGGGTGGACGACATCGTACGATGCCGCTTTGGGCCGGAAAATCAGGGCTGCTTTTGCTTACGGCGAATGGCTGAAACTGCAAAACCACGTTTGACGACAGCAGAAACGGCGGCGCGTCGAGCGACGGCCACGGCGGAGCGTTGCAAGAACATTGCGGCGGCAATTGATGTCGGTGAGTTGGGTGAAGGACGTTTTGGTTTTCTCGTTTGGTGTGTGGTGCGGTGGTAAGTAAGTACGTAGGTATGTGTCATTAGAAAGAGGGATTTCCAGGTGGTTTGATTTGATGATTGCTCCCCCCGTCCTGCCGTCCTCCCGGCACCTGGAATTGACAAGGTCCTTACCTCATTCGGGAGCTTAGGCGAGGGCGCTCCACCACCTTACCTAAGTAGGTAGCATTGATCACCTGATATTTTCTTTTACCAACCTACTTAGGTAAGGAGGTATCCACCCAGATACTCTACCGAGTACTTCGTACATTGACTGTGAATCACACACACAACTTATTACCTATCAGTGCCTCGGTAGCCACTAGGTAGGGTAGCATGCCACTGATCGTGTGAGTTAGAAGATATCTCATCTTCAACAGCTGTAAGGTGCTTAAATCAAGAGCACCTATTTTTGTTAGGTAGGTATTCCTGTTGAACCTAGGTATATGACCTAATCTCATCTTATAAGTTATAACTCCCTTGTGATTTGTCTTATATATTTGTAAGCGTTGGACTTAATATAGTGACCTGACGTGATCAACTCTTAAATTTTTTGTCATACACACCCATGGAATTCTCATGGCGTTAAATAATTCCATCACTTGCCTCTTTAGCGGACTACTTCCGCTTTAAGTTATCACGAGTCACAGCACCATCCCCCGAAGAATAAACTATCAGTATGGGACGAAGTTATGAAGGGCGCAGTGCTGAGTGTATTGAGTGCAAGGTGAAACTAGAGGAGGCAGAGCCTCCCTTATATGTACAGGTGGTCATACTCAGGGCCGTTATAGTAGGTAGGTAGTAGGCCTCAGCTCTACAGCCTTTCCTCAACATAAATCACAACACCGCCATAGCTAATGTATCTAGTTTAAATCCCAAATATCATTTTAGACAAGATTCTTCAATATGTATGTGTTTATTCATAGACACCCTCATCAGGGATAAATGGATGCTACCCAAAATAGGGAAGATCATGACGGGTATGGTATTAGGTAGGCAAAGAACTGTGATCTGATCGTCTAGGTCTTCATACATTACTAAAGAATCCAATAAGTCCACTAATTCACTTATTTGTTGTGTTAATGGAAGTTGTGTCTAGTGTTCTACTGTCTTTTATCATTATATTTCATACAGCTATAATTTTCTAGTGGCATTTACTCAGGCAATAGTCCCTAATAGGAGTGCAACTTGAGCAGTAGAGCAGTGTTATCATACATATCAATGACCGATAGCTTTATCTCTTCAAGCCGGTAGGCTTGTTGGATTACGTTTATCTATCTTTTCCCTTCCGCCGACAAGCTGTGGCTATGTAGTTGGAGACTCTGTTCGGGACTCAAATTCTTAAGCTCCCTAGGATTTCCCAGGTCATATTAAACCTTAAAATATTCTCTATCGTGGTCAAACCTAATTGACTACTGGCAATACGGTTTTCTATAGATGCGGATCGAGTACCACATCATACGCGGCATCCACTACGCCGACAACAATAGCACAGCTACCGGTTTTACGATGGTTAGGTGCGACTCCTGACGGCACTATTCCATCCTCTTCGCGCTTTTCCCTATTACCTTTTTTACAACTTTTAGCGTATCCTTGAGCTACTACAGAGAGTGCCCTTCTTGTATCCAAACCAAGCACTTTGGGCTCTCGAAGGTTTCTAGTTGTGGGCTACCGTGAAAGCTTATAAGAGTCAACCCATTTATGAGCGGTGGCTCGAAAGTTCGTATTTGGTAAATTTAGAAGGTATCAATAGGTTACATGTATATAATATACACGTAAAGCTTAACCCAGAACGCCGATGTCTAAAAAAGTATCGTGCGATAAGGTGGCAACATCCTACGTTAATAACGTATAAGACTCGGCCAACGGAACAAGGGGCGTAAGGACTGCATGTGAACTCAGCGAGACAATTGTAAGTACTACCTGAACCGCTTTGAAATATTTTCTCACTAGACACAGGGACCCCTAAGTAGCACGCCATGCCGATCATACATAGCTGCTATAATATATATTACTCAAAATGCTCCAAACATCGAGTTACGAGGATGCTCGAAACTTGCAATATAACGAAATAAGTCCAATAAGGCATGGCTCCTGATTCGAAAGAATGAAATCTTTGAAGATGTAACTTGGAACTTACATGAATCGCTTGCATGTCAATTGAATACAAGAGGCTCTTGCTAATTGTTAACTACCACCCTTTCCGAGTAGCTTCAAATCCAGCTTTCTCTAGGTTCGCATCTCGACTTGTTTTGAAACGGGTTTCTGTCCTTGAATATGGCACTGGAAAACTGTTTAATTGCAGAGTTAATGAGAGTTGGTTGACTTGGGGCTCGGCTATCTACACATGGAGGGAGGCCTGATATATATATATATATACACAATGCCACAAGAGTCCTTGTACCGTACCAGTCCTTGGCCCTCAAATCAACAAGAAATTCCGTATAATATTACAACTACCATTACTTGGGGCTATGCCCACTCCAGGATCTTACCGTAGGTATTGATGACTCAAACACCATCACGCGCTTCTCAACAGTCACCCAGAACTTCCTGTCATTGGGCCGCCGGCGTCAGGTGTTGAAGTCTTACACATCATTCTCTCGTAGGCCCTGATAAAGCTCGTAGACTCCAATTTCCTAAGAGAAATGCCGTTGTAGCTCGCAATTACTTGCAAAAAGATTAACATCCCACGCGGGGGCGTCTGTGTGTCCTTCGATATCGCTCTTCAATCCGCCTTTGGGATCCAGTCGTACTTCTATACGGCTAGTCCGGAGGTTCGAGGGTACCTCAGTATGTTGTTGCACAACTCATATGCGCTTCACTATCCCCGCACACACGTCCAATCGCAGTTGACGGCTAGTTAGGTACCACGGCAGTTCCAGGTAACAAAAAGAGCTAATTATCCATGCGGCTTAGGTTCGCCACAAGGGCTGCCGGCCTCCCGAGTTATGGCCCTGACGTGAGCACTTGTATTTATATAGTGGAATATTCTTCGCTCTGTGCTACCGGCTTAGACTAACACTAGTTTCTGCGCTACGCTCCCGAGTTAACTTGGCAATTCGGTATTATGTTCACCGTGATTTTAAGCCTACTCTCACTTCCCGTCTTGGGCGTGTTCCTTTGTCTCTTGGCTAATTATATCTCTGATCTTTTCTCTCCCCTTCGTGGAATCCCCGGTCCCTTCTGGGCACGCCTCACCGATGGATGGTACTTCTGGCGTGTATGGAGAGGCCATTTTGAAGAAGAGAATATTCATCTTCATCAGAAGTATGGTTAGTGTGTCCGTTCTACCTGTCTCGGGTGCCAGTGCGAAGCTCCTGACACGTTTGTTTTATCTGTAGGCCCCGTAGTTCGGTATGGGGTAAACCGATACAGCTTCGACGACCCTGAAGCCTCCAAGATCATCTACGGACATGGCAGTCATTTCGCTAAGTCTTCATGGTACTCGGCATGGGTTCATTCAGGACAATGGACTATATTCACGGACCAGAACATAGCGAGGCATTCGCAGAACCGCAAGCTATACCAAAGCACCTACTCAATGTCCTCACTCATGTCGTACGAGGGTTTTGTTGATGAATGTGCCGATATTTTCCTAAAGCGAATGGGTGAGCTTTCCGAGACTGGACTTTCCATAAATATGGGACATTGGTTCCAATGCTATGCCTTCGATGTGATCGGGGCTATAACATACTCTAAACGACTAGGATTTTTGGACCGTGGCGAAGATATTGGCGAAGTGATCGCGGCGCTTGAGGATCTTAACGTCTATGCCAGCCTGGTGGGTATATTCCCAGGTCTTCATTATCCGGTGTCGAAGCTACGAGATCTACTGTCCGGTGGGCAAGGAAAGGCAAGAACGTATGTGCTGAACTTCACGAAAAAGTGCATTGCCGAACATCAGTCTAAGACAAGAACCGAGGATGCGAAGCCTGAGACTCCGGATAATGACAAGCAGCCAATGGATTTTCTTTCCAAGTTCTACGCCAGACACTCGGCCAACCCCGAAATCTTTACTATGTATCATATCCTTGTTGGCTGCTCAAGCAATATGGTGGCTGGCTCCGACACGACTGCCATTAGCATTTCCGCTACGCTCTACTACATGCTTAAGCATCCTAGGGTATTCCGAAAGCTTCGCGACGAGGTTGATGGGCTTGAAAAGCCCAGCGACTGGGCTCCTATTACCTTCCTCGAGGCTCAGAGTATGCCGTACCTCCAGGCGGTTATCAAGGAGGCATTAAGACTTCATCCTGCCGTAGGACTGCCGCTTGAGCGAGTTGTACCGGAGGGCGGCGCAACTATAAGCGGGCGATTTTTCCCAGAAGGAGTCAGTGCACTGATTCGGGCCATGCATTGTCATACCACTAACACTTTTTTTTTCAGACCATCGTCGGTATTAATTGCTGGGTAGAGAATCGCAACCTTAAGGCGTTTGGCCCTGATCCCGAAGCTTTCCGCCCGGAAAGATGGCTCGACACACATTCGGATAGGCTAATGCTGATGAATCGTCATTGGATACCGGTAAGCTGCCTTTCAGCCGTATTCTATCTACTTATTACTAGGCAGACCGCCACCGCTGACGCAACTTGCTTGAGCAGTTCGGAATGGGATCTAGAACGTGTATAGGGAGACACATTTCTATTCTCGAAATGTCTAAGTTGATCCCTCGTCTTGTCAGGAATTTTGATTTCGAGCTCTGCAGCCCCGCGGCACCTTGGAAGAAAACAAATGCCTGGTTCGTGAAGCCAAGAGACTTCAAGGTAACCGTCAGGTTACGCCGTCCGGAGGGCGAGAAGATGTGATAATATATCATATTTGATACCAGGCCTACACAATATGCCTTTTCATCGTTATCGGAGTACATCTTGGACTCATGCTAAACGTACGCTTCTGGGCAAGTAATATCTTGCTCGGCTTTGTAATAGCTGGCCATAACGTAAAAGCGCGTTTTCTCTTCTCATGGTACTCTTGTGACTTGATTTTCCAGTACCCTCAAGTTTTCCGTACCTGGAAAACGCCTTCCTCTATCAATGCATCTCCTGTTCTCCTTTCGTGCGACTGACTCATTGCTAGGACTGCTAACGGATACTGCATCAGCTAACTATGGCTCTGGGCTTGCGTACAATAGGACAGGGGACTTATTGAGCTCCCTGGTCGACAATATCACCTAGTGATCATCCCAGTTCCTTCTCTGGTTAATGAATGCTGTCCTTGTAGGATGTATCTCGGCAAGTTCATCCGACTGTCGGCGGCCCGTAGAGCGCACATTAGGTGGCAGCTATGCGAGGAGTCAATGTAGTCGCTGGGAATGCTTCTTAACGGTTTCATGGGACGTCCCGAGAGCGAACCGCGAAAGCTAGAGTAATCTTAGACTAGGTGCTCTAGCGCTGAACCTCTCCGCATAGCACGCATTCCTGGCCAATAATACCTAGTACCGGACTTTGAGGCTAAGACTAGGCAAACATAACGGGCAGAGACGTGAGTAGCAAGACACGCAAGTGTAAGTCTTCTAATATAACAATAATAGCATCAGCAATATTGGTAGAGAGATATAGAGATCCAGAAGGTAATATTATTTATGTTGTTGGTAAATGGGATTTGAGAATATCACCTTTTATAAGGAGTACTGCGTTGGTCATTTCCATACTCTCGTTTCTATGGTGTCTATTATAAGCAACGATATGTTGCCATTCATATTCTCGCTGTCTACCTACCTATGTATCTTACCTAGGTGGGCTTTAGTAGTAACAAATGTGATGTATCGATTACGTCGGGAAAACCATCCTTACTACACCGCCAGATCTCGTTCTCTACGTCCCGTACTATGCAAATTTTAAGTACTCATGTAGCCCTTCCGTCATTACTTAATACTTACTAGCTCCGTATTTTACACGTTTTCGAAGAGTCGTTGTTTTGATCTTAACCTGTTATATAGCTGATATTCTTCTCTAAAGAAATTTCGGGTTCTATAGTTTTTGTCATGTTTAGCAATGGAATGGTAATTTACGGAGCCACCTACTTCCTACTATTCTTTCAATCCGTTCTGGACCTAGGTACATCTACACTGTGCTACTCGTGTTGACTTCATCTTCCCTATTTTCGTCACGTACGTCTAATGGCGTGATTCTGAAGAAAACCAGCTCTTACAAACTCATATACTTGATCAGAAGCATATGTCGCCGCAAGATTCAACTGTTATTCTCTACTGGTTCAGTACCTTAACAGGAATGTGGGTCGACATATAATTGGTCGTTGTAATCGGGCTTGGCATCGTAGTGCTTCATCTTCATTTGGTTGGCAATTGCGGATTACTGCCGCCAGATTCAGGGGTGGCTCGCACACTTGTTCGACATGTCAAGAAAATCTTCTATTTTACAATACTGAACTCACCTTCGCATTGCGCTTGGGCAAGCCTATTTCAAGTTGTCCACCAAGATCTGCCCTTGAACCGAATCTTGGCTATAACATCCGGATACATACATAATTTCATTTGGCGGTATCCATGTCCTAGACATGAAGGCCCTTTTCTTACAAACTCTTACCGTGTCTCTGGCTTGAATTATACTATATTCCCTTGCAGAGTCGGTCTAGCTTAGAACATGCGTATATATGTATCGGTGCCTTATTAAACAGCTTTGCTAGGCCTACCAATTATTCTCTGACAATATTAGAATCAAGGATAATAGTTCGTGGATGTGAAATGGCATTATATACCAAGGAGTTGAACTCAAATTCTACAAACCTTTCTATGCTAAATTTACATTTCTAACCTTGATGCCAAGACATTTCACCAAACCCCTTTAACGCCCCACAACTTACAAGCCTTGAGATGATACATTCCACCCCGCCCCCTTTATTTTTTGCTACTCCTACAAAGCCTTCCATCGCTATCCGGCACCCATGCCTCACTCCCCACCGCCGTATTGGCAAAAAACAGATCCTGCGGATCATACGTCTTCTTGACCCTCGTCAACCTGTCGTAATTATCCCCATAGAAGCTCTTCTGCCAATCCTTCTGCTGGTAATTCGCCTCGTTCAAGTACGCGCCTCCGTCCGGCGCCAGCGCCGTCAGCGCCGGCACCGTCGCGTCGAGCAGGTAGTTGTCGGCGGCCTTGTTGGCCGCGACCGCGCCGGCGAAGTCCCACGGCGCGAACGCGAGAACCTGCACGATGGTGTCGCGCCAGGCGGGCAGGACGGCGTTGGACGAGGGCTTGTTGCCGGCGACCGAGTGCGCCGCATTGAGCGCCACGCCGCCCGTCACGAACCCGCCCCCCGGATGCACGCTCAGCTTCATGGCCTCGGTGAAGGCCGCGTTCGAGGACGCGTTCTGCACCACGCTGCGCGGGATCAGCCGCCCGCCCAGGGACACGTCCACGATGTTGATGATCGGGTTGCCCTCTGGGAAGGGCCCGAGGTAGTGCGCGAAATGCTCGAAGTAGGTGGGGAATGAGGTGACGGATAACGTCACGGGAACGCCGAGCTTCTTCAGCTTGGATAGGAAGGGCTGTAAGAGTGCTGACACCTTGTCTTTGGAGCTCCCCGGAGAGGTCAGAGGGGTGATCTCGAAGCTTGTGTTGGTCAGGGAGTAGACGATAGTAGCGCCCGTATCGACGATGGCCGGCAGGCTGGCATGGAACTCCGTGATTGCCTCCCAGAATGTCTTATCAGAAATGCCGGTCTTGTTGAATGAAAGACCGGCACCACCAACGACGCCCTCTTTGAAAGTTTTCACTGTCACGGAGATAACGACGCCGTAGGTGCCACCGCCACCTCCACTGAGAGCCCAGTACAGATCCGCGTTTTGGGTTGGTGACGCAACGAGGTGCTTCCCGTCGGCAGTTACCACTTCCCATTCGAGTGTTTGGTCAGAACCCATACCGTATGTTGAACTGAGAGCCGAATGGCCGCCGCCCTGCAAATAGCCACCCGCAAGTCCGACGGTGGAACATTCTCCACCTACGACACGGACGCCATGAGCCGCTGCTGCTGTGTATATTTCAAAGGCTTGGGCACCAGCTATGAGTCGGTTTAGCATATGTCTGCTAAAAGTGAGTGGGTAAGTTTGGGGGTGCTAAAAGGATACTGACCTCCAATCTTGACTGCTGATCCCGTGTATGCTTTACTCAAATATCTGAAGAAGTCCAAGGACTTCAGGTTATGAGTCCAAAGCCCGAGCGCACCCTTTCCTGTGGATTTTCCTAGATAGCTATTAAGAGTTGTCAGTGACAAAACCTCTTATACGGGAGTCGATGAGAGTCCGTTGTAGGCAAGAAGACGAGTGAACTTACTCATGTCCCGTATTTTTGATGACAACCCTGATATTATTTTGCTGTGCAAACCTGAGACCTGCTGCCGCATCGGCTGGAGAGCTTACGTTGATGGAATAATCAACATAGTTTCCAAGGTCACAATGGCCAGACTTGGGTGTGAATGGATTGCAACTCTGGGTTTGCCAAAGCGGAGCCATAAATTCGGCTGGGTAAGGATAGCTGATTTCATCAATTAAGCGTTCTGTTATGATAATATAGCCTCCGAGAAGCTGTTTTATTGGGCTGCCTACTGAGTTTTTGGCGCGGCCCATGCTGCTTTGAGAGCAGAGCATGCCGTCTCGTTGTAATGCGGGTCGTGACATACTGATGCTAGCGGAGTTGTTGCAATCAGTCTTCCACCAATTGTTGCATTTAGTTTAGACCATGCTTGACTATTTGGCCAGCAGGCGTCTCCTGGTATACAGCGGCAGTTTGACTTGGGTTGGTTTGCCACTGTTAACTGGAGAAGAGTGAGGGTTTGCAATGCTGCAAGGCTGATTTTTAAAGAGAGAAACATTATATATATAATATAGCTGAATGATCGATAACCGAAGAGGTGCTTAGAGCCGGAATGAAGGGATGGATACAATTGAATGGTTACATCCTGATATTAATACTGAATCTTTATGGAATATATCGCATACTCGGCAGCTTCTTCCCGGGCAATGATTGAGTGTGGATTGTAAGGCATACGAGAGGCAATGATACTAGGACTTACCGAAGATTGAAACTAAAAAGGGGGATGGATTCAAGACACTGAGGCTGAGACCAACGGAGGCGTTGAACAAAAGAGTAAAGGTGCAATGTTCGGATAGTTGTTTTCGGAGAGGGCCCTATAGCCTAGCTGAAATGTTTGTCGTAGAAATAAGGCTAGAGCATGACAAGGTTCCTATTCTAGGATCAAAGCTGAAGACATAGTAAGCAACTGCGTACAGCATAATAGTAGCACGTATTCGATAGACGGATATCGTGAGGCTGAGTCTTGCTAATAGATTAGCTTAATTTGCTTCTTATCCCTTCCCATGTTACCGGTGATAGATGAAACATGAGAAAACATCGAGGCGGATTTGAAGGATCTCCCGAACCTGTTTTCTTATTTGATTCGGCTGCCTGGACGAATAGAAAAACGTGGATTAATATATACTCAAAAAGCGGACTGACTTAATTAGCCATTATCTAGCAGCCATATAAGAGAGGTACGAGTCCTTGGAAGATAATGGTATGTTATTAGAAGCCTAGGCTACATGCAGAGAACTAGCTGAACAGGTAAAAGAAATGTAGGCGTTCGTAGAAAGTATGCACATACCAATACCATGAAGCTTTTCACTATTGATATTATTACGTATCTGACCTGATACACTAACCAGGTATAGTATTCAGTAAAATTAACAAAGAGACTAGAAACGTAAATGAGGTCGTTATATTGTCTCAAATTATACCGACTTAACTAGATAGACTGAAATTCATCCGAGAACTGAAGAAATGTTTAGAATCTTTTGATATTGTGTGGTTATACAGCCGGTTGGTTTTATTGCACCTAACAAAGCATACAACTCACCCGATGTTTGCTCGGCACAGCATGAGGGTAGCCTCTAAGCGGGCTTGATATTCCACAACGTGGTACTCCCAACTACCAACTATTGTGCCGCTGAACTGACCACTAGAGCAGGGCGCACATATGATTCCAGCCGCACGCCACCCGCCTTTACTAAACAATCTGAGCTGATCTCAGTCAGCCCTGCCTGGCTGAGTCTCAATCGTCCAATGTTGAGGGAGCTACCATTACATTGGCCTCGCAGGTCAGCTTCCTAGTCTATCCCTGGACTCTAGATTCAGCAGGCATAAACCTTGAAGTGTATGCTACTATTAATGGTATCCCATTGACTTAAAATAGGTATAAATATCGGTATAGTGTGGCGTTTAGTCTCTAATTTGTACATAGATAGATCTGGCCCACCTTGAATTACCCCTTATTAAATGCTATTGTTGTATGGAATTGGTGGTTATTTCTGAGTTAGTCGTTATTATGCAACGAGTTAATATCATTTAATAGCTAGAGTTCAACTCAGTTGATTTATATTATGGTAAATAATGCATTTCGTTTGAGCATCTGCTATTATTTGCGAAATTTGGTTCTCATTCACCAAAGCCCCCTGGTCGGACATTCTCTAAGCCATTTCATGTGGTCTTATATTATCCATGTGAGGCCAGGAGAACCTATATTCTAGAACCGTTGGAGATCCAAAGCTGAGTCACTGGGTTGCCATTTGCCATAATACGATGACTGGTGTACCAAGGGAGGAAGGGAGAAAGGGACAAAGAGCAGAAGGATCTAGATGCATCTCCAATAATAGCAGCTAATTCCAGCGCCGATTTATCAGCTCTGGTGACGTACCTACAACCGGGCGAGCGGGTAGTTGAGGCCCGAAGCAATTAATAATAGGTACCTACATGTGCAAGCAAACTCCATCTCTACACTACTACACCGATGTTTCAGCCACAAACAAATCACAGATTTTCTTTTTTTTTTTTTTTTTTTTTTCATTCTTTCTTGTGGGCTGCCTTTGAGTGACCCCTCACTATCGTAAATTCTATAACTTTCCCTAATTTCATGTGTTGATCCCGGCTCGACATCTCTTCATTGCCGTTCAGAACTTCACTCTACTCAGACTCTACAACTTCCATCATGCCATCTCCAAATCTCCTCGTTACCGGTGTTACCGGCTTTATTGGATTTAAAGTCCTTCTCAATGCTCTCGAAGAAGGCTACACCGTCCGAGCAGCTGTTCGCTCCATCTCACAATCCGAATCTCTTCTCTCCCACCCGAAGATTAAAGCGCTTGCCCCAGGAGACAAGCTATCGTTCGTCGAGGTTCCAGATCTCGGGCAAGCAGATGCTTACGACGAGGCCCTCAAAGGTGTCACCTACGTGATTCACCTTGCATCGCCTCTCCCGTCGCCCTTCCTTGACCCTCAAACCGGCATTTACGAACCTACTGTTAAGAGTGTCACGAACATTCTTAACGCGGCACTGAAAGCACCCTCTCTGAAGAAACTCGTCATCACGTCTTCGGTTTTCGCAAACATACCTTTCCCTCCTGATCCGTCGCACGAGATCACCCCTGAGTCCAGACTGCCTGATCTGCCAGGTCCCTTCGATGCGATGCTGCCGGCCTACAGCGCAGCCAAGATCAATTCACTAAATGCGACCGACAGGTTCGTCAAGGAGAAAAACCCGCCCTTTACCGTTGTCAATATCCTTCCCGGTTTCGTCTTTGGCCCGGACGACAAGGCTCTCAATCTCAAGGAACTTACCGCTGGAACTAATAGAGTTCTTGTGCCCATTATCACTGGACAGACAGCCGACTCTCCCATGCCGGCAGGTTGCGCTCACGTGTATGATGTCGCAAAGGTTCACTTGTTGGCATTGAAGGACGGCGTCAAGGGGAACTTGGGGGTCACAAGTAATCACGCGTTTGATGATGCCTGGGAGATTGTCAAGAAGCACTTTCCAAAGGCCGTCAAGGAGGGTATTTTTACCCAGGGCCATCAACCCACTGTTCCAGTCAATTGGAATGCTCACCAGACGGAGATTGAGTTGGGATTCAATTATAAGACTTATGAAGACGTCGTTGTCGATGTCGCCAGCCAGTATCTGGAGCTCTCTGGGAAGGAGAAGGCTTGAATGTTCTATCTACTCCTGTGACGACTGACGGGATGGAGGCTGGCATATCACTCCTATGCATCCTGAATATATAGGAGAGGAGCCTTGATTTACTTGATCTTATGATTCATTCGACTAAGTCATTGACCCCTCATTTCCTCGTCCCATGCTGACAGTTGTGCACTGTGTAGGACGTAGTCCTGCGTTTATTAGGTTTACGTACGTGATCAAACATCAGGTCATACATGCTTCTAATTCCCCTTATCCCTTTCGACTCACATAGAACTTGTCTTTGAACAGGACCTGTCCAGCGAGGCGAAAGTCCTTTACTCGACTCAATTACCTATCTTACCGTCTTGCTTATACTCTATCTGCAAGTGATCAATTTGAGGCTACGCCATCTAGCCACAAGGCGCTGCCCCCCACCCATTTACGCCAGTAATACTCTCTTATACCTTCCAGATCAAGGCCTAGATCAGCTAGTGGCATCAAACATGCCTATACTGTTTCGGAATCGTAAGCACTGCATATCTGGGCTGCAGATACCTCGGAGATACAGACGTGGGTGATGCCCGGTGACCAAGCAAGAATTTGATCCAAATATCCCCTGAGTCGCTTAGCACAGAGTGCCGATAACTGCACTAATGCAGTTTGTGCCGCTCTTGTGTAAAGGGCGGCTGGACGGGTAGGTTGTGTAAGGATAGGTAGTGTAAGGGTAGGTCGTGTCAGGGTAGCAGTAAGGCCCTCGACACCCCACACATCTTATCTCGCTCCTCTTGTGACACCTCACACGCCCAGTTCTCTCGTCAATAGCAATCATTACTTTCCATGTACACATAATAGGTAGATTCATCTACGTATTGGATAATACAGGCCTTTTATGATCTCTTTCTATACACGCAGCTTGAAGCATCATGTATCACATGCAATCTCCCACTGTATGCTGGCATCCAAGCAGTTTCATGGACGTAAGGGGAATTTCTCTCAGTGAACTTTCGTCAACGTGTGCGTGACTATCAAACTGGACTATCAAACCTGACGTCTATTTTCAATGTTCACGATATTTGGAGCTTGGCTATTTTCTGGAATTTGATTAAGCATGGTCTTCAATATATCTGAAGCGTCGAGACGCATAAGGGGCCACCAATTACCCTTGCCCCTAGGTAGAGTTTATTCAGGTGTACGAGAAGCTTTCGACCCTCCAAAGCTTCCATTGGACAGGCCCTATCTCAAGGGCATCTGCTGAATCATCCTCCTGACGCTCCATTTAAGTTCCTGTGATAGATAATATAGCGGCGATGGGAATATCCGTGAATTCACAACGGCACAGACTTGACAATTAAGTCCTCTTAGTTAGGGTCATACCCATCTCAGTTTGTCTGGTAAGCCAACCGCCGGAAACATTCCAATCCTTGTCCGGGTTGGTCAGCTTGATATTGAAGTTCCGGTACAGCTCCACGATGATCTTCGTGAGCTGCATCATGGCGAGGTTCTTGCCGATGCAGTTTCTCGCACCCGCTCCGAACTGTAACGTCACGTATGTGAGATACTATTGACGAATAACCGGTGTGTAAGAGGGGAGACTTACCGTGAACATGTTCGTCCTCATCCTCGTTATGTCCTTCGGATCACTGTCGATCCATCGTTCTGGGCGGAAACTATGCGCGTCCTCGCCGAAGATGGCTTTGTCGCGGTTGACAACCCAGCAGTTCACGCCAATGACGGTGTTCTCCGGGATATACTGCCCGTGTAGAGTGACGCCGCCCTTCGGAGTGCGACGTTCAAGAATGAGTCCGGTGCTCGGGTGGATTCGAAGGGCCTCGTTAGTGACCGCTAGCCTGTGGTTGACATGTACCTGTTAGCGTCGAGTCGCGGAGAATGAGAAACGCGGATTAGGATTTCCTTACACGTAGGGCAACGCTGTAATCTCCGAGTATTTAGCTGGGTTTGATAGTTTTCCTGCTGCAGCTGCGTCGGCGATCTCTTTCTGCAACTTCTCCTGGACGGAGGGATCTTTGGCAAGATAGTAAGCTACAGCTCGTAGCGTAATCGCGACAACGTCATGGGCGGTAACCCTGTCAAACATGTGAGCACAGAATCACGGAGAGCTGATATTCTTGCGTTCTTGCTGTTGACTTACACGTTGATGTAGGCTGCTGCTATTACGTCCCTGATAGTAAACTTCTCGGGGACCGCTTCATGTAAAGCCAGGAACGAGTTCAACATATCTTTCGAATCGTTCGGGTTAGCCTGGCGGTCTTTTACGAGCTGGAGAGCAAACTGCCGTCATCGATGAGCCGTTAGCATTGGGATTTGAAACGGAAATGTCTCGTGATACTGACATTGAAAAGCGGATTCTCTTTCCTTGCGCCGGTAAAGAAGGCCTTTAATCTTGACCACGCTTGTTCTACGGTAGTGATTTGCCCCCACTATCCCGCAATTGTTAGCAAATGAAAGACATGAACGACTATTTCAAAGATCGAGATATTCGTACCACTGCAAAGTACATCATTTGATCGTGATCCAGATGGCAGATTCCATCAACATCAGTGCCAGAATCAAGGAACCCAAGCTTCTTGGAGAAATTGACCGCCCCGAGAGAGTCGAAAGCGTAGTACTGGAGCCAAGCAGCCAGGTCAACTGGTGCTGATTTGCCATCGCCGATGATCTCGTTCATTTTGGTCATGAAAAGCTGCGTACAATCGTCGAGGTGGTATTCGAGACCCGCCACGGCCGTGGTCGTGTACAAGCTTCCCATGGTACGCTTGAGAGCTGCACTATAGCATTAGGAGTCAGTAATTACTCTTTCTAAATAAGCTGGTGAGCTATGGGGAGTTATAAAACCTAGATCAGGAGTTTTGACCTCCCGAACATAGCCCAATATGGACTTTTAACTCATTGAATAAAACGACGCTGAATGCTACTTACTGGTATTCCGCATCTTGGGTGGAAAAGACGTTATGTAAATCTGTTCCCTCATATCTCGGCTGTAGGATACCATATATACCGGACTATGAGTATTAGTATCGTCGCTGTTCCGAAAAGCGAGGGAGAGAGAGAGTAAGAAAAAAGGGGTTAGGTGGGGCGCCCCGGGGGAGAAAAGTGGGGGGTAAAAGGGGCAGCATCAGATACCTTCGTAAACCCGCTCTTAGATCGATGAACCACCTGAATTGACTCTGGACTTGAAGCTGAAATGTGATTTGGCCCGATTCTCACCAGCGGACCGAGCTTCTCATGTAATTCAGTGTTTAGGAAAGGCATCTTCTCACTGCGGACCACGTTCCACTTCCAGAGGCTAGTGAGGCTGGCCAGGAAGGGGCCGGGGATCTTGTTGAGGCCATGGTAGTAACGTGTGCGCACGAAGTAAACGACAACAAGCAGTATAATGGTGACGAGGGAATCAACTCTGGGGGAGGAGTTTAGGGAAGATAGGGTTTGTTGGATCGATTCGATCATGGTCCTGGTTTAACAAAGTGGTTCAGAAAAGTGTCATAGGTTGTTTGGGTGTCTTTGAAATTGAATCAAGGTAATAAACTAGAGTAGGCCGTAGGTAGATGTTCAGATACTTGAGGATATCTCTTGTCGTCACCTCGGTATGTGATGCTCACTGCTGGCCTTTGCCACCATGGCTGTATAAACGCATCAACAGCCAATCGTTCTTGCTATATCTCAAGGCGATATGCATCAAGGTGGTGGTTGGCCCATTGCTCTTCCGAGATGCGGGGAGACAATTGCAACCCCCTGGTCTGGATGTTGATGTAGTATGGGGTTGAGACCCTTAATGCTTGTTGACGAAGTCGACGTATTCGACATACATGTGAGAGGATTCAATTCCTCTTAGGTACATGCATTCTTGTTAGGATCGCACAGCGCAAACTGGGGTGCGTGAAAGCGGAGCGTCCTCCCCGAATAGATCACTACCTTAATGCAACGTTATTATCGACTGAGAGAACGAGGCATCTACATGTACAAGGCAGAAGCGGACTCACCTGCATATAGGAGGATATGCAAGTAAGAATATTATCATATGATTTCTCTCATCTGACATTATCATAGTGTAGAGTAGACTCTGGACCCTTTGGAAAGGCGCTAAGTATATAATCCATGTCGACGCTACCCACAGATTAAGCTTAAAATGCCGTCCTGCCGTAGCATTAAGGTTGTGGAATGGCATGGATGTTGAGCCGATTAGATCGGCGGCAGTGCATCTGTGGTCATTAGTTACAGTTACTGCTATTGGTTCATGGAGTAGGATTCTCCAACTCTAGATCTGACTTGTATCTACATAGTAATTGCCGGAGATGAGTTCGCCCGTCTTACTTGATCTCCCGCATCTTATTACCCCTTCTAGCAGGATTGCTGGTAAACCACCCTCCCGTCTTGCTTGCATCGTCCAGACCATTTAAGGCTACTCATCACACCTGCCTTATTAGAGTTCCTTGCAGCCTTATAATTGTGGTACGAAACAGGTAGGGAGCATGACATATCTGGGAGCAGAGCACTCGGTAGATGCAGGTATTGTAAATACTAAATAGCGCACGGATTGTGGGGGGTATCGACATCTCACCATCATGGGCCCCTATACATCCATACTCCACGCAAATTACATAATTTTGAAACCGATCAGGACGTCCTTTGAAAGTGAACGGGGGCGAAGATATCTCTCTGTGAAGAAAAATCTATTACTTAGTAAAAAAAAAAAAAAAAAAAAAAAAAAAAAAAAACACCAAGTCAGAATAGGGGGTTAACCGAGTGGTTACATGTAACTGAGCTCCTGACATTCGAGATGACTGCCAGTAAATTTATTCTAGATAACGTCTAATGAACAGGCCAAAATGATCCAACTTCTAAATCAAGACCCCTAAACCCCAGTCTAGTAAACTAAGGAATTGCCTATCTAAGCGAACTTTCATAAACTCGTCTAATGGCATCAAAGTATTAATGTACTCCTTTTAGAGTCTCCCTTTTCTTTGAGATGTGTTACAAGCATATTCATATCAGTCTGCTTTGTCACCCAATTCCCAACTACATGCCAGTTTTTCTCCGGGTGGGTGAGCTCAGCATCAAAATGGCGGTAGAACTCGGTTATGAACTTGCAGATTTGCATCATAGCGATGTTCTTCCCTATGCACATGCGAGGGCCTGCACCGAACTTGCGTCTAATGTTAGCCGAAGGACTGAAAATGACTGGACCTGAGTACATACTGAGAATAAATTCCGCCTCATTTCACTTATTTTATCTTCGGACCCATCAAGCCAACGTTCCGGTCTGAAAACATCTACATCTTCTCCAAAGATCTCGGTGTTGCGATGGATCACCCATGGATTGATGCCCACAATAGTGCCACCGGGTATATTGTATCCATCGATAGTGGCACCTTCTGGCGGGACGACACGTTCGTTGACAAGACCTAAGTTACCATGGATACGAAGCGATTCCTGGATAACTGCATCCCTACCCCCAAGACGTTTAGTACTTGGCACGAAACTGATACATCATCACCTACAGATAAGAGAGCTTAGTGAGCTCTGCGTAGGGGATTGCACTTGGAAGCGGATATTTTGCCTCTAGTGTGGCAAGCTCGGCACGAAGCTTCTCTGCGACTCGGGGTGTGCGAGCAAGGTAATACATAATCGCTCTAAGTGTAACAGCCAAAACATCATGACCAGCCATACTACAACATATTGTCAGTGGCCTTAAGCCTAACTTACGATTGATTGTGAGAAAAAACTAACAGATTTATATAGAGAGATCCTGTAATTTCCCTAATAGAAAGCTTATCTGGCTGAGCCTCATGGAGCTTGAGGAAATTGTTAAGCATATCTGGAGTTGGCGTTGGGTACTTGAGTCGTTCTTTGACCAAGGAAGAGGTATACTACGCGTATATGTATTAGAATCCCAGAATTCCTTGCATTTTGAGACGGGTACAAACTATTAGTATGGGATTAGTCTTTCTCATGCCCCAGATAGCCTCCATGATCCGTTGTATAAACAGAAGGACAGGTGCCTGTGCATACTATTTAGATGTATCAGCAACCTGGCTGGAAATTAGAACATGATGAAGTGATTTACCAATCCAGTCATAATTAATAAACGGTCTGACTTCTCAATCATCCGATTAATATCTTTACCACTTTGCAAAAATCCGAACTTCTTCGAGACATTGAGCTCGCCAAGGCAATCAAATGAGAATAAGTGTACCCATAAGGACATATCTAGGTCGGTAGGGCCACTTTCTCGAGTCAATTTTTTCATCTGATCTGTGAACAGCTTCACACAGGCATCAATCTTTGGTTCTAGGTCGAGTACAGCAGTTTTTGTGTACAGGCCCGCAATCGTTTTCTTCAGAGAAGAGTGGTAGTTGACATCTCGCACCGAGAATAGATTCAATAGAGGAATTCCTTCGAATATTGCAACGGTTTGCTTGTAGAATTCGGACTCCATAAAGTATAAGCACTCTGGTTCGAAACCCTGACTTAGGGGTGGGGGATTCTCTCTCACCTTGGGGTACGCTTGCCTAGATCCATGGATGATTTGCAGAGCCTCAGGGCTCGAGAAGGAAACATGGTTCGGGCCTATTCGAACGACTGATCCATACTTTCTATGCACTGCTATGTTCCTCTGCGGCATGTCATCCTTGTAGACGGCGAGCACTTTCCAAAGATTGCAGAAGCTCGCAGAAAACGGGCCAGGGATGTCAGCAAGTCCCCCACGATACCTGGTGAACAGGAGCTGCAAGGTCAAGCACAGGGCACAGAATGCGGAGAATTTCAAGAAATCATCCATGTTTGAAGGCGTTCGGAAGTCAAAATAATGTGGAGAGAGTGATTTCGAAGGATGATAGCTACAGGATTACAATGCTACGAGACGAAGATATCGAGATAGAAGTCTACCTCGCAATCAAGCTCGGGGCCAGTCGCTCTCCTATCTTCTGTACAATGCCAAAACGTCATCTATAAAGCACCCGTGCGGGGGATAGTCGACATAATTTTCCACCGATAATGCGGCTGCTTACATCCCGATGTGACACCAGGCGGTTTAACTGCAATAAGCCTAATCCGACGATCGGCAGCTGCAGAACTGACGCGTACACTTTGACTTAGTTAATTAACGATTTTGTATGCGTCAGCCTTGCTAACGTATGGACACTGTGCTTAGCGTTTCCCATAAGATATTGTCCAAGCAACTATTCTATTCTCTATTCTATACTTCTTTATACCGTGCAATAGAATTTCGAAACAGTTGTGGGCTATAATATGTAACAGAAATCACGAGTTGGGATTCCAATGAAGCTTCAGTATGTTTTTGTATATATTATATAGACTACATTATGTAGATTGTGTCAGCTATTCAACTCGTTTATAAACTTATATTTCTTTCTATCGCATTTGAGACTCAGTATGATGACCATCCTGATAAGCTTGATGATATGATTGGGTAAGCCTAGGTAATAGGATATTCACGCTTCGGCTATCCCCTTTTTGAGCAATATGAAGTTTCATGGCAGCCATAGACGTATATTCCACAAGAGAGTGTCCCAAAGTGAGCTGATCGAGACCGAGACATGGGTCAGTGTGTCAATATGACCATTCTACATCCGACTTTCTGCAGAATGTCAAAGCATATGCAGAAGAAATCCCGCAGGATTGAGAGCATGATATCAGAAGTTCTTTCTATTCGTAACTATGGCCAATTAGGATATGCAAGAAAATAACCGTGTTAAGGAACACATCATGTTTATGAACTGACTATAAGGGGTATGTTGTGGGGTAATACCTAACCTCAGTACCTTATCAAAAGCAGAGGCGGCAGGGTTCAAAGTATTTGATGGCATTGATGATTTTAAGGTTGCAATCATAGTCGAAGTAGATATGTCAGTGAAGTTTTCACCCTTTCTGGAGCCGACTCTAGTATAGGAGCAGCAATTCAAACTGTTCACTTGTACCCTTCGCTTCGAGATCTTCAGTTAGATCTACCCACACAGATGTAGTCTCTTGGTATTTGAGACTTATTACTTCTTGTGTTCGAGACCCTCCAGCTCAGATAATACCAGGCCAGTTCTCTTGTTTGTACTTGTTACACTTTGTCATATCTTCATAATCGTCCACTTCATCATCATGGCTCAGATTATTCATGGCGAAACTCCACAGCTACATCATCGTCATCTTCAGTTTTCCCTGGATGGGGTCTCAGCAGCGTCCGTGAAAAAAGAATCACTAACACGTGATGAGAGGATTCCTCGCACTCCCTACTGTCCTGTTGATCTTTCGATCTGGCAACAAGTTGATTCAGAGCTTGGGAGTTTCCAAAGTGTACACCATCGCTTTTGGTGGAGCCGACATACTGGAATTGCCCTCGCCGTTCTTCTACAGAATGCTGGATATCCCCCAGACTTGCAGTATCGGGACTTGAAATTCTTTGCACAAGTTGTAGCTCCCAATCTTGGTGTCTCTCGCGAGAGAATCGGGGACGGGACACAATGGCCAAGCTTCATGACTGATGATGGCACTCCTCTTGAGCTAAGTTGGGACTGGGGCACAAAGGATAACCCGCCGATGATACGATACTCTGTTGAACCAATTGGGCTTCACGCAGGCACTTCACTTGATCCCGGCAACCTGACTGCCGGGCCTGCATTGCAGGAGCAGCTGGTTCATTCTTTACCGTCTATGAGACTGGAATGGTTCAATTTCTTTAAAGAATTCTTCGAATACCGCAACCTCGAAGAATCTAGGTTCGTGGAAGATGTAGAAGACCACAACTCCTCCATCTTCTACGCATTCGACTTATCGACAACCGTAATCACGGCCAAAGTGTACTTCTTCCCAAAGCTCAGAGCAAAAGCGTGCAATCAAACAAATTTGGAAGTCCTTACACAGGCCATCCACGAGGCCCCATACTGTACCGAAGACAATTTGAAAGCTTGGTCCGTATTCCACGACTTCTCTTTAGAGATGGGGAAAAACCTGGAACACGAAATGCTCGCCATTGATCTCATCGACCCCCTGGAATCCCGCCTCAAGCTGTATTTCCGCTGCCGTGAGACTACTTTCAACTCCGTCATCAATATCATGACACTCGGGGGTCGAATCAAGAACCCAAAGTTATACCAAGGACTTAGAGATCTCAACCGCCTGTGGAATGCCCTTTTCGATGCTGATATCTTCCCGCATCAGTCGTTGGGTGAGGTTAGCCACCGTACGGCGGGAATACTCTACAATGTGGAGTTCAAGCTCGGCGATTCGATTCCTGTCGCCAAAATCTACTTACCTGTTCGACACTATTCAAGGAGTGACGAGGCAGTAATTCGGGCCTTGAATGATTGTTTACGGTCTCATCAAAGGGGAAAATACATGGTTGATTACGTTAGGGCCATGAGCACCCTGTTGTAAGTTTCCCCCTCGAGGCACTCTACAAGCATGAAAATCTCTAATTCAAACTCACATAGCTCTCCACAATCGCTGCGAGCACGTTCGGGGGTGCAGACATATGTTGGGTGTGCAATTCGGTCTGATGGCACACTTAGGGTTGTTTCTTATTTCAAGCCGCAGATACCAGAATTCTTGAGCAATGCTGAAGTAGGAAAATAGTCAGCGCATTTCAAGGTTTCCATGCAGGGATGGTCTTATTGCGAGCAATATTTGCATGTGAAATAGATCAATATATGTAATCAAAGACACATTCAGAAATGCCCGAGCACCTGTTAGGTATATGAGGCGGAAATCTAGGTGGCACAGCAATTTTATCAGGTAAATGTACTTGATTATTTACCAATTGGAAGACAGTTATTTTGATGCATATAAATCCTGGGTCGGAGTTTCGCCTTAGAGTGTGATGTTTTCGTCCCCTACTACGATATCACGTCAAAGTTCTCCCCCTTGCTCTAGTATCTTTCTTACCAACCATACCAAATTTGGAAAAGCCCCTGCAAGCTCCTATCTAGCGCGTCACCATGCCCGGGGGGGAAACATGCCCTTGATACCGTAGTAGGTGGTGTGATAGAATAGCGTGGAAGCGGAATCCTCTTTGCTCTCTTTAGTCAAGGGGTACTCGGCAATGCATATGCATGCCGGTGGAAAATAGATCGGCACGGTTTGGAGTCAAGTTATGCTTAATTATTGGGCCAGTGCCTAGAACGTCGTTGCATCCAGCCAGCCTGTACCCCAAGAGCCAATCGTCTTTCACAGAGATCTCCGAGTCGTAAGCGGACGGTAGTATCACACTGTTATCCCTACAGTAGGACTGTACTCTGCAGCTTATGGTGGATCGGGCCGCCCCAATGGGTTGGCAAGCTATAGTCTCATGCGGTGGCGTACTTCACTTCATATCCCAGAAATGCTAATCTTGTCTGCCTACCTGCATGACAACCGAATAGTAACATTTGTCTGTGTCTTATGATGCTGCAGAATACTTGGGGGGCTTTCAACTTGGCGAGAGAGGTGGATCCCCCCTTTGTTATGCGTTGACATGCTCAGAGTAGGATCTTTCTAGTCCTCCTATTAGAAAGAGTTCATCTATGGGTTATCGATGTCTATCATACCACAAACCATAGCAGCAAATTTAGCATCTGGACAACATCATGAATCACACTGAAGTCATTCTAAAGGAGTGGCAACTCTTGGATACATTGATTAACGAAAAAGATTCGAACCCAATCTTGCTCACAGGTCATACATTAACCATTCCACAGGTAGTATCGGTTGCACGGTTTGCCCCCTAGGTACAAGCTGAAATTGAAGCCTGTTCTAACCGGAAAAATATAGTTACAATGCATGTACAGGCGTCAGTCCGTCTGTCATTCAGTCCATGGAGAGCAGCCTTAACATGCTCCAGCAAAGGCTTCAGGGCGGAGACGTGATATATGGTACGGCTCTACCAGTAGTGAAGTCTAATGTAATGGTTTAACTTACTGTTACTACAGGCGTGAACACAGGTTTTGGAGGAACAGCGGATGTCCGCACCAGAAAGTTCGTTGAACTTCAACAGGCTCTCATTAGAGAGCTTCACTACGGCGTCCTCCCCCCTGGCGCTAGAGACCATAAGACAGCGACATTCGAAGAATCCGTGAGTAGGCACCGCCATGATTTATTCCTTGACAATGGCAGCGAATCTTCCTATTTGCCCTGGTCCTGGGCTCGGGCTGCCATACTAATTCGTATCAACTCCTTGATTACTGGATGCTCGGCCGTCAGGCCGGTTATCATCGACAGAATGCAAGATCTGTTGACACATGATATTATACCAATGATTCCTTTGCGTGGTAGCATTTCCGCATCTGGTGATCTCAGTCCCCTGTCCTATATCTGTGGCGCCATTCAAGGCAAATCCACAATCCGAGTACTATCCAGGGGCAATCAGGACGTGTATGCAGACACGGCCTTCATCAATGCCGGGCTAGTCCCAGTGACGCTACAAGCCAAGGAGGGATTGGCCATGACGAATGGTACAACCGTATCGGCTGCTGCCGCCGCTCTTGCTCTTCATGACACTCATGGTTTGGCCCTTCTGGCTCAAGCTCTCACTGCCATGAGTGTTGAAGCTTTGACTGGAACCACAGAGAGCTTTCACCCATTCTTTTCTGATGTCCGACCTCATCCTGGTCAGGTGAGTTATTCGAATCCTTACCATGAAACTTCATCTTGTAAAGCAAGCTGATATCAATAACAGATAGAAGCCGCCCGTAACATCCTTGCATTTCTAGCAGGCTCCAGGCTGACCAAAGTTAACAATGGTGCTGACTCTTCGTTGCGTCAAGATAGATATTCAGTCCGCACTGCACCGCAGTGGCTCGGTCCTATTTTGGAAGATCTCGTCTTGGCCCACCAGCAAATATCCATTGAGTGCAATTCAGCAACTGACAATCCCCTCGTGACGCCGGATGGGGAATTCCTCCACGGTGGGAATTTTCAAGCCAAGGCAGTGACATCAGCCATGGAGAAAGCGAGGCAGGGCATCCAGGGCATTGGCCGCATGCTCTTCTCCCAATGTACCGAGATCATCAATCCCGCAACAAATAGAGGCCTTCCTCCCAATCTGATTGCCGAGGACCCGAGTATCTCCCTCATTTTCAAAGGCACCGACCTCAACATCGCGGCGTTGACGGCCGAGCTTGGTTTCCTTGCCCACCCCATCAATCACGTCCAGACGGCGGAGATGGGAAACCAATCCCTGAACTCTCTCGCCCTTATATCAGCGCGATACACCCATACGGCCAATGAGGTTCTCTCCCAGCTGATGGCCGCACATTTGATTACCCTCTGCCAGGCCTTGGACCTTCGCGCCATGCATGTTCAGTTTCTGGAACTCTACCAACCCCAATTTTTCGAGCTCGTTGCCAAGCATTACACGACAGACGACCAGCCCAACCTACAATCATCAAGCCAGGCCGACCCGCAGTTAGATTCGCCAAACCTGTTGTCGAGCCTGCTGTCCAACCCATCGAACCCGTCGGACCCGTCATCCAACCTATCGAACCTGCCAAACTCATCATCGTCAGAGCCCCTGCCGCCTTCGGATCGCTCCAGCCCGGCCGCCGTCGCCGAGCTCTCGGAACTGCTCTGGTCGCAACTGCCGAAATCCTTCGACACGACGGCGAGCCTGGACGCGCAGGAACGGTTCGTCGCCATCGCGAAGTCGCTGCGCTCGGTCGTCCTGGACCACCCGGGCTTCAACGCGACCGCGGGGTTCGTTACCCGACTGGAGGCCTTCACCGCGGCGCTCGCGCTCTCCCTCAACGACGCGTGGTGCGCGCACCGGGACGCGTACCTGACGCACGGCGATGCCACTCCCGTGCTCGGCAAGGCGTCGAAGGCAATATACGTGTTCCTGCGCCGGACCCTGAAGGTGCCCCTGCTGGCAACGTGGAATCTGAAGACGCCGAGGGCGGACGAGCTTGAGAACGGAGCTGGTGTGCATGGGACGCAGGCTCCAACTGTGGGCTCGTATACGGGGGTTGTCTGTCGTGCGTTGAGGGATGGTACGCTTGCCAAAGTGGCGGTGGATATCTTGGAGACTTCCATATAATTAGGGGCTATTTGTTGGGCGTTTTACCATTGAAATAAAGCCGCAACTAGTTCCCATGCAATAAATTTATCTAGTTCCAGACTGAGTTAGATCTTATTTCATAATAGTAGTACAAAGTCTTCTTTCATTCACGATTACAGTGACTAGGTAGGTAATTAACCAAACAGTGACAGTGAGTAGTTTCAATTCAATAGAAAAAATCCGATCCAATTAATTTTAGATGAAATAATTACCGAAATCTAATTTGTCCGATTTGTTATGGGCTGGAAAGCTGGGTTGGACGTGGTGTGTAATTAATTAGCAGAAACGAAAGCAATGGACGAAGTGCACAGACCGATTTTCCCTCATTGCCACCCGCAGACAACAGACCAAGAAAGAAGAACAGAGTACTCAAGAAAGCGACGATTTCTAGCTCTATACATTGATGTTATTGGATTACAATGGTATGCCTTCTATTTTTCACCGGTCAGACAACATGCAACATGTAGTAGGGGTTAGACCAATTAAGCCATTTCCTTCTTCAACCGGAAAGCCTCATGGATTACATTCTCCTGATCCTTGTTCGTGTACCTGAACTTAACGTCACCACATTTCCTGGCTTTAGCCTCTTCCTCGGTGACCCATAAGAAGGCTTCGTGCTCACTGCAGCACTCAGAATCAGTATTTTGTCCTTTCAGTCAGATGGGCGACCTATTATCGGGAATCCCAAGACCAGTGAGTCTCGGGCAAGAACGCTCAACTCCCGAATACATCCGAAAAGGGGATTTCTTATGCCCCTGAATCCCCAAGCAGAGCAGAAATGGTAACAAACGACACACTGTCTGGGTGCTAGGTATGTACTCACTTTGGGTCCAGCTGGACATCGTAAGCGTCGACCTCGGCCACGAAGGAGTATTTACACATGCGCAGGTTCCGGCGCGTGAAGAACACGTCGCCGTCGCCGTCGCCGACGAGCCCGACGACCGACCTGAGGCGCAGCCGGCTCTCCTCCCAGAGCTCGCGCGCCACGGCGTGCAGCAGCGACTCGTCCTCGAGGTCGCACGCCCCGCCCGGGATTTCCCACAGCAGCGGCATCGAGTCGTGTGCGGCCCGCTGGAGCAGGAGAAGCTTGGCGTCCGGGCTGAAGACGCAGGCGCCCACGGCTATCCCGTCGAATTTCGGGTGTGCATCCAGATAGGCCCGCAGAGGCTGCTTGAACGCAGCCACGGCGGGCGAGGAGTCGAAGGTTGTTATTGGCGTTTGTGGCGCGGACCCCGAGGGGGTGTCTGGCAGCACTTCGGTGTTTTGTAACATATTGGGTTGAAAGGGTTGAAATAAGAAGATTGATTTTATTTGCTCTGTCGTTGGCCCACTGGCATTAGTCTGGTGGTCTGGATTTGCTGGCTGCTACAGATCAATGTGTTACACACCCGAAAGGATTAGGCCGTGTTGAAAAGTTGGGCTTGCGATGAGGAGCAATGAGAAGTGATATATGATTGAGCCAATGGAGGCCAAAAAAATGATAAGTCAAAGTAAGCAGGTAAGGTGCAGCTATCCAGACTGGCAAAGAAGTAAGCCAAATTACATCAAAGCCCAGAACCGGTTCCCTGCAACCGTATTAGTTACCAACTTAGCGCCCCTAAGAGTCAAATCTAACTCACTAACTCTCAGTGTTATCAAGCTACATAAGAAAAAAAAAAAAGTGCTAATGTTCGAATGTTAGGGAAATCAGAGATTGAACTAAATTATATACATATAGGGACTACGATAGCCTTGAATACGTCATAAACAAAGCTATGTACATGTATGTATGAGGTTCGTGATGCATCTAGATGTTTCGAGAAATATCCCGTTAAAATAATAACAGAGTTCTTAAGCGCCTACCGTTGGGATCCGTTTCCGCTAAATGCATATTGCTTGCTGAAAACCCTTCGTTATAAGAAATGACATGCCTATAATATAATTTTAATTAGATACATAACTGCTACCTATGTATATAGTTAAATTGAACCGAAATGCAAACGGGGAATAAACAATTATATTAATATATGGTATTGTGTTAAAAGCAGTTGGCCGGTGCCAACAGCATGAGATACCAAAGCACTCCCAGTAGATACGTATTACAAGAAAGCACCAAGTCTCTGACAGAGATGCCCGGCAGGATAAGAGTGTCGCCTAGACAACTCCATGACGAAGACACCTAGCAGAGTGAGAGAACAACCCGAGAACGTCACAAATTAGTCAATCCAAGCCACATCGCCGATCGATCATAACGGATAATACATTTCCCATAGTATGCCTAGAGACCGAATTATGAGGGAAGATGATATATTGTGATCGAGAAGTCTCCCATGAGTGGATGTCCTAGGAAGAGCTATCCCCCCTCCCCTTAGCCAGGTAGGGCAAGTCAAGCTTCGCCTGGCAAATACGTGGTTGTAAAATCTTATGTGTAGGCTAGGTGGCGGGATAAGATAAACCTCAGTATAACCAGAATCAGCTATGACATCTCATACAGGATTTGTGACACTATGTATCTTTACTCTCATAACCGCAAGTACGATAAAAGTAGGATAGCGGAGATATACAATAGTAAAGGTAAAACTGTATAAAGTCTTATAAGATACCTTTGTTAAAATGTTAGCATGCTAGCATTCTATATGCAATATTGTGAAGAAATGAGAGAACATAAGAAGCGAATTGAGTTGATTGTGAAATGGTGAGTCTACTACCAGATCTATAGTATAGTACAGTTATCATTTTAGTGTGGTGTGGGTGCTTAGTTATCTTTTCTCCCCACAATATGTATTAGAATGTTCCCAAGGGCTCTAGACTTACACTTAGACTTTAAACAATTTAATAAATATTCATCCTGATCTTTGGCATAAATAACGCTGTCAACATGATGGGTAATGGCGTTAAGACATTGGCAAGATTTATAATGATTCAGAGTGGCCTTTCCATTTCTTGGAGTCGACAGCTATATGGGTGCTCATTCTAATATTTGTCGTATGATGAGGTTGTAAAGGCCCGAATGAGATTACAATAAGTACGGCTGGCCTAGACTCTTATACATTTGACTCCGGATTTGTTCTGGATTAAGATGGCTATACTGCCCTAAAGGTTATATTTCTTCCGTCAATTTCGCTTTCTCTTTTTGTCACTTTTATGGTATACGGCGAACAGAAATCTCCCAATTCCTTACATCCCTCTAATATAAGCTCCACCATTCAGCTCTGAAGGCATCTGGGGATAAACAAAACTTAAAATAGAGTCTGAAGTCCACTAACTAACCGCCCGACCCACATCATAGCATAAAAAGTTTCGGTAATTCGATTGGTCATTGATTCTTCGTTTCAGCATAAAAATATCTGCCTCAGCTAGATTTACTCTACGTATATACATGCAACAACGTAGACAGAACATGCCAGAACTCATGTTTGCGAATCTGGTGCACGACCTCGACCGGAAAGGCCAGAGAGCAGCATGGGGTTTCTACCTCTACCGCACAACCTACGACGACCAGGACCTCTGGGAACAGTACGTAGAATACATCCGAAGCGCCATCACGGACCGCCTGACCACGAAGTGCCCGAAGCAGTCATTCGAGTTCAACAAATTGCGATCTACTTTCCAGTTCCACATACGGGAGGACCAGGCCAGCCTGAAGGGGCGGACGATCCGGCAGGTCCGGCGGTTTATTATGGAGCAAATCGATTCTCGACCGCCCGAAGAGAAACCGTGGGAAGATGGCATCAGACACGACTATTTCGCCTACGTCGACGAGGACGTTCTGGACAACTTCAAGAACGTAATAGCCGCGCGAGGGGCTACAACAGCTGCACCACCCATGTTCATTGACGAGAAAGTCTACTTAGTCGTGGCTAGGACGATTACGGATAAGATACTATCTGATGAAAACGTGGGGGACGACGGCGAGGGCGGGGAGGACGTGGAGGACGTGGAGATGCATATGAACGTGTGAGTGTTGCGTTGCCGCTGAATAATTCGTGGCTGGATTCACTCACTCTTCTCACAGGCAAATCTGGTCTATTCCGGACTTGTACGACATTGTCACTGATGATGTGTCTGCTTGGTTTGCATTATATGTACCGCCCCCAGATGTATGGGAGTCATGAGGTGAACCGGGCAAAGTCTCGTAAATATATTAAGCACATAGTACCCAATTATTAATAAGTCATGCTACATGGCGGTTGGGGTTTTCAGATTGATATTTATGTTTATTTTGGGTTGATTTATTTTGCTTCTCAACAACTGCAGCCGCCTAAGACCACCCGAATAACTTATCTAGAGAGATTTGTATAGGATTGCATTCTAAGCCGGGGGTGAGTCTCACGTTCCACGCGTTGTTTAGATAGATTACGTGGCAGTTGGCAGGCCACACGGTTGTCATTAGGTAAATGAAGATGAAGTTTTTATAAGAATGACGAAGGCAATACAATATACTTCGTATAGAAACTTGAAAATAACAATGACGGGCAGGATCAACTGGGTGCAGTTATAAAGACCAACCTCCAAGTTGCGCAGCTCTTCTCAATTTGTAATTAATGTTTAACTGGCACTGAACGTCCGATGTCTAATAATACATAAGACAGACCTAGTCTTAGCTAGATAAACGTCTCACTATAAGTAAGATCTTAACTTTACTGCTTCGATCTCTTCAATCTTCAACGCGCTGCTGATAAACCGAAGATCAAGTAGCGTCGATCATACGCGATCTAATTACATAACTGCCAACTAATAACAACCTAACAGTTAATCCACACCTACTGAATACATACCCCCTGGACATAGCCTAACAATTTCACGCACAGCCACAGCCAAGATGGCTAAGGCTAGCAAGTTTTCTTCTAATAATTCCTTTTAACAATGACCTTTAATAATACAGTAAGCTTTCAATGAGATAGCTTGTAACGTAGGAACGTTTAGAGACGTTTTTGGGGAAAATATTTGCCTTTATAGAAGTATAGCAATTTAGCGAAATGATATACATGTGGCGAGGGCAGAAATAGGTATGAAATAATTGCGTGGCTGCAGATACATAATTAGTCAATTCCCCCCTACTGTTGTGGAGTTGTTATTGGCAAGTAATCAGATAAACCGGCTCTAAGACCTCACCAACGTCTCTGTAATCCAGGGAAATACTTCCAATCACCAATACCACGTGTACGAGAGGATTGACTACTACAGAGCTGTGGAATCATCGTTCAAGATATCTCGGATTTCTCGGATTCAAGGAGTCCGCCGGCACGGTTACTTCTCTCGGGATACAAAATCCGGGCATGGTTGTTCAACCGGAGGCGACGGAATCCCTATTCCTGTTCCTCTATACATATGTCCCCCGCATAATCCTTCGAGCTCCTCGTGGCACCACGATAGATCCCACATCCGACCGCCACACCAATCTACTGCGTGGAGCTCACTTACAGTCTCCATACGTAAGTATTTCTATAAATAACCCGATCTCCACAGGCGGTGCAAATAATTGAGCCACAACACTCCCACCAAGCCATCCCCATGAGACTCACAAATTTTACTTGGGTTTTCAATATATCAATGTCATGCGAAATGACGTACAATCTTGAAAGAGCCATAAGGAGCAGAGATTATGGTTTACTATACGACATTGTTTTTATACTTACTCGTCATTGCTTAATTGTATTATAGCTCTACTTTTGTGAATATCCACGGCTTATATTGCGGCTCAACGATTATCTGCACCGTCCGCTCCCAAGAAATTACATAGTGAAACAAGCATAAATAATAGGTATCTCCAGCTTTCGGGCTGGTTTTGAATCCATAGATATTACGCATACAGTCAATCTACGTATATGGCAATGTTAGTAGGCGCATAAGGGTGGGATTAGCCGTGATCTTCGGCAAATTCCCCTTCCTCCTTTACTAGATAATAAGATGGGTTATGTAATACATATGTGTGGCTGTGCCGTGGCTTCGCCACGGTATTAATCTTACCATGAACTAGATAGTTAGCTTAGATCCCAACTTAATACAACATCTTCGGCCCCAAATTCAGAATCTCATTTGCAGCCCAACACATAGAACCCCTATGGCATTCTCCACTGCTCTAAATTATTTCTGTATCAATGTTTCCATACAAAAGCTATGCCAGAGGCAAATGAGCTAATAGAGCGAATACCAATAGCGCTGTTAGGAATCGAACCTAACTCACTCTATTAGCCACAGTAACACTGAGGCCTAAAGCCTTCTAGCGCGGTACCTGACAGGGATATTATGGTGTAGTAAATGACGGTATGTCCCGACCACCGCGATGTTGAAGAGACGGGGAAATATATTCGGGATGCACTGGTAGGCCGTACTATTGAAAATAGGTACTCCAGGGCCCTGGGGGAACTTTTCTGATCTACGAACTCCAGAAAATGAAAATATTTAAACTGACAGCTCCCGCTCGTTCTAAAGCGGCGGACAGATCATTTCGAGATCCATATACCGGACAAACATCACAATAACCACACGTTCAATCTATCACGATACCCTAGATCACAATGAAGGCCACCATCGTCATTGCTTCAATCATTTCCACTCTTCCTATGTTCGCAGTGGCAAAGGATGAATTGTGGTTCTATGGGGAGCCGAACTACAAGGGAAAAGCCGTGGGGTTCAACAATCCTCAAGAGTTACTTCAAACACCCTGCAGTACGTTGCATCATCACTTAATCTGCACAATATTCAGTAAAAATTAGCTGGCTAGTTGTCGATGATGACTTTGCTGCCTTGTTATTCTGCTGCTAACTGTTGTGCTGCAGAGGCCTTTCCTAAAGAGTGGGACAACCAAATGCGGTCGGTCAAACTTGTAGGCACTGGAATGTGGTGCCGCGTATTCGAGTATGTCCCATCTCCCCCTTACACCATCTTCCTGTGGATCGAATTTACTACGCTGCGTTATGGAACTGGACAACGCCGGTTGAATTGCTTGTTGTGAACGTGCTCGCTAACGCAATGCACAACAGTGACGATAACTGCGTCACAATGCTGACGGACATCGACCATAGCATGCCAAGCTTGCCTCCGGGTGCCGATAAAAAGATCAGCTCGATCAGATGCAGCAAGAATTAATCTAACGGCTGATGACAATTGTCAACGTCATAACAGGCGTTGTTAACGAAATAGGGGATAAAATGTGAGCCGTCTATGTGACTTAGCTAGAGGAATGTTTCAGATGTATATGGTTTATTAGCTTAGAATGAGCCCCCGGTAAAGAGTCATATCCTGTATATGTCTACTACCGTCTTTTGATATTCACAACCTACGCATACATGACCATATCTTGATAAGGTGTTTCATTATACATAATTGGGTTACATCGGAGCCCCTTTTTATCCTTCGCCACAATAAAGCCAGTGGAATTGTAAGCCAGGACCCTACCTGCTAGGCTATGGCATTAGGGATATTTTCTTTTTCTCTAGAGCTTTTGTCAATATACGAGTGCTTTAAGCAAATGGCTTATTCTGTATCTCGAGGTTTCGGGTATTAATCTATGTTGATTGCTACAGGGTTACTTATCAACATCACAAGCTCTGACATGATCAAATCCATTACCTCGATATACGAGGTGCGCTACCGAGGCTTCTAATACTTGTCACTGGTGTTTTTTTGTAGACTCTTGTAACATGCAAATTCACTTCTTGAGTGTCCTGTAAGACTAAGGATGGTTTGGCACTAATAATGGTAGACAACGTGAGATAAACGAAGATGTGAGTTTCACTTGTCGGATAGTGAGTTTAATATTGATACTCACCCATGTGAGGTGTGCGGAATGATGACCAGTCAGGATCTGAAATAGTTTCGTCCAGTGATTATCTAGCTGAGTCTGGCTTAATTAAACTTTTGATAAGTGCTCTAACCACGGAAGGTGTAAAGGCTGAAAGTGCCAGGGCCTCAACTCAAGAATCGAGAAATCCTGGGAGGTTAAGGCCAGGATTATAACGGAGCCTGAGAAATATATACAGAGATATGGAACTTGACAATAGAAAGATAACCTTATTGTATCCAAAGACCACAATTGCAGTGTTGCTCTGTTGGCTAATAGACTTGTTATAAAGGTCGCGGTCTCAATAATGAGGCCTCCCCAGCTTGTGTTGAATTGATTCTCATTGAGTCGAAATGCTGCACGCTCATTGCTAGGAAGTTAGGGGCGTTAATGGATCCCACTTGTAAGATTCTTAGGATAGGGGGTTTCACCACGGTTTTTAAGGGGGTGGATGTTGAGTTCGTACAGAAAAAGTTAGCCTGCAACTAATAATACTGGGTAGAGATTGAGGTGGCATCTAAATCGACTGAAGTCTAATACTGAACCAGACCAATGCATTTTTTAATCTGGTTCATTAAAATACTAACTTTGAGAGCGAAATGGCAAATAGAGGCCATTATTATATATTTCGAAAATATCCTGAACCTGGAACCTCCTCTCTTTCTCGTCCGTCTATATTCCCGGAACCCTCGTCTTCCTAGACCCAGGTCTCCGAGCGCTGAAATCGAAGTATCATGATGTCTTAGCTAGGTTAGAACTATTCTCGGCGTAGGCCGAGCGAAGCTCGCCCGCACATATCTAAGCTCAGATTGAGACTGGAGGAAATCCTACTTCAGAGTTGTCCTTTAGTCATCTTTCTTATGATCTTGTCCGAGCTATATAGTAATGGGAATAGGGGAAGCCATGCGCGACGGTACCGGTAGTCCACAAGCTGACGGCCATTTCTGATCTCGTTAGCTGAAGTAAAATTAGATCCAACCCACTCTACAAGCTTATGATAGCAAGTAGGTTTGCGAGATAAATAGAAGAATGCGCCGATTTGTGTCGTTGCTATTATAACGGGACACTGTGAACTAGATACGCGATGCCTACGGCTGCGTATAGAAAGAATGGCTCAAGGGCCTGTATTCCTCTAGGCGAAGCTATCTGCTAAGTGCGTGACTAGTGTGTGTATGAGGAAAAGAGAGGAGGAAGAGATGCCAGGGGCGAGGTGCCCCTCTAGGTGACCTAGGTATGTGGGGCTAGGTCACCTGACAGCTATTGTATCATCACATACGGGAAGATCTGGATCTCAGTATAGATTACGTGGTCACGCAAGAGGCGAAGCCCCTATTAGCTCTGAGGAATTAAGATCACTTCAAGGCAAAACTTACTTGATATCTTTCAACCCAGTCTCCAGCTTCGAGGCGTTAAAAGAATAGAGGTCGTGTTTAGCAGCAACTAGCCGTTCAAAGCGTCTAACTAGAGTTCATCTTCTCCGCATTCGAATGCTCTTGGAAACGAGCAATTCGATATAATGTAGCTGCAGGGGTACGCATGTTAAGAATTGCGTGATTAGACTCGTACGAAAACTCGAAAACATTATTTCATCTATTAAGAAGTCATATTCATCATAAATTTAGAACTGGAGTGGTGACGTCGTTAGATGTTGAAGCCGTCTGCAACTCTTATTATTTCGCTGTCACATACACTCCTTGATGTATTTAACCTAACAACTGACAACTAATAGACCTTTGAAACCTTACTCTCTTTCTCCTACGTAGTGAGGTCGTAGGTAACTGCACCTAAGTTGTCCGACATTTAGCATCTAAGCGGAGATGGTGACTGGCTGGTTTCACGTTGACGGAAATTGACGTTTCAGATGTCCGTGGTGAGAATTCAGGAAATGTGTTGATTCGCTACAATAGAGTAAGTCAAAGCTGCTGAAGTCAGTGACCGAAGAGTGACTGGCCTACAAGTTGTTCTCTAACTCGGTATATGTTCTTTCCCCTGGAGTTGAAGACATTGCAATTATCTAGCTAACATTTTGGGGCTCGTAGTGGATGGCTTGAAACCCATAGGCCTACAATAAGCAACGAGAAATTGCACATGGTATGGATATATATCGCGGGGAAGTAGAGCTGTTACCCTGCTATCGTCCCGGGATCGAAGCCTGCTTTCATTGACGTCGACGGACCCTTACCCGATAATGTGCCTGATATCGAGTACACCTTTAAAGATGATGTGGTAGTTGACCAATGATTTTGTAAGACTGCGAGTAATACTAAGCATCCTCTGGAAAGTTGCAAGATACTACTATTGGAAAAAACGGGGGGTTGTAGACCTAAGCCTCCGTGTACACGGCGCGACGAGTCTTAAGATAGCAGACCTGAGCATCTCACCCCGTAACGTTAGTACTCATACTAACAATATGGCGTTGACTATCGGTAAGAAGCGAGGCGTTTAATTCCACTGGGTTGCGAGAAGAAGCGTGGAATACTACGTTCTCATGCAGAACGCCATAATCAGAATCTCAGGGGACACTATTTAGATGGATATTTCCAATTAGATGTATGAGCATGGAAGGCCTCTTTTTGGTCTTAGCTGTATCTGGTTATGTCGATGATGATTATAACGTTTGGGCGGTCGCTGGGATTGGACATGGTTAGAGCGACACGTTTTATCGCGGGATTAAGGGTGGTGTTTGAGCCTTGCCGTCTTCCCTACGATGAAGTGTCTTGTCCCAATAAACTATTAAAGTCTCAATTTTGCTCATGTTCGCACGTTATGTGGTGACCTGTCTTAGATCTCCCCAGCTCACGGTTGCTAATAAGCTGTTATCTGTTCGACATTCTACATCACAGTGGTTTTTGGCCGTCATAATCCATAAACCTCCTTCATAAGAATTAATCGCGTAGAGAGGTTTGCACCAACAGAGCAATTGAAGTCTTCGACCTATCCCGGATTGGGTACATACCGAAAATAGCAGGCGGTGTAGACACGAAGCCGTTTGTGGCGTCGTATTGTACGGAGTAACGTTATGTATGGGGCTTAACGTTGCAGTACGGTACTTTCATTTTGATATTGTTTCATGAAAACAGCTTTCTTTCTATAGTACACGTCTTTATTATTAAACGCCATGTGTTAAGCTTCATGCGAATGCAATGCAATGCGCTTGGCCACGAAAAAATTCCGAGGGAGATCCCCTTAGTGCTTGGGTGAATCAATCAATGCCGAATGGGAGAACGAGATGGGTGCCAACCAGCTAACTCGCTTTGCCCAGAGCTTTTGGTGACCCCCTCATTAGCCCCTGGACGAAGGTGTCAAGCTTGGTCTCAAGAGAACGAGCTTCAACTTCTTACACAGCCGAAATCATGTCGTGCTGGTCTGGGCAACCACCCTTGAGCTTGAGGTCAGTCAAGCTGCTGCTTGATATCACATATTCTAGGTAATTATCCTCCTTAGCAATATGTAGTATTGAGGGCGGCCCCCGTGCCTATCAGTAACACTACATAGCACCATTGCTAGGTTTGGGGATCTAGCTGCCTGCGATCGTGGAGACGGCCTCAATAAGTAACCTAAGGCTCTTGGTGTTGTTGGCGTTGCTTGGCTAGCACTGCCTACACTTTTCTAGTGATGACAACCCACGCACATATATTCTATTAACGAGGCAGTCCTGTATTGTGCTGTGCTCTGTTTACCAAGTAGCAGAGAAGACTCTGGATCTCCGACCACAATCTCAAATCCCAGCTACCCATGTTTACATCGCACATATTGTGCGGGCGTAAAACACCCCTGTTTGGGACCCTAGGAGCTCAGATTACAGGTTAGTTCCTAGCAGCCCACCAGGCCCACGCGCCGTGGCGGTGGATAGGTGGGCTGTCTTGGGCTGGCGATGCTCTCCAATCAAATACTACTACCGTTTCTTGGGTTCTTGGAGCTATTTTCTTGGATTGCTCTTGAGCTCTCATCTCGGCGTCCGCAGCATTCTCTTGTTTCTCGTTTCTTTTCTTGTCAGTCTTTGCATCCCGCCGGTCGGCTTCGGCAGGTCCTCTCGTTTTTTCCTTACGCATTTTCGGTATTGCTGTTTGTTCTGTCCCGGCTTCTGCGTATATGATCTCGTCATCGTCGTTCGCTTCCTTGATTGGTAATCCAGCAAGATCTTCACCATTCGTTTGGAACGGGTTGATTGTATAGTCCAGCGAGCAATTGCCGGACTAGCTAACCCCAAGTCGTATATGAAAAGATCGAATTAATTAATTTAATTACAAAATCATAGCTCTCACGGCACTATTCATTCGCTATTTCGTGGCGCGCTCATGCGGGAATTCCTGCGGGGTTACTTACTTGGGATATGACCCTGTCAGTTATGGCAGTCCGACTCGCTATTGTTCTTCGCCTGATTATAGGAGCTTATTGTTATGCTTCTGTTCGTGGGCGGCAGAACAATCGCTATGTCAAGTTGCCCGTTGTGCACTCAACAAATCGAGACGCATTTGCGGATGTTTGGGATAAACGAGCGATCACAACGGTGCCTCTCGCTAATAGATCTGACGTAGCATACTACGCAAAGCGTCCGTAATACTTCTCACTCATCTTGCTCTCGGTCTCGTTTACTAAGTGTATAAAGTGGACATCGGCACACCGCCGCAGCAGGTTTATGTTCAGTTAGATACAGGCTCCTTCGAGCTTTGGGTGAACCCTGACTGCTCCAACCTCGAAGGCTCCGCGGACGCGAGGTTCTGCAAGGCAGTAGGGCATTATGACCCTTCTTCCTCTTCGACAGCGGCTATGGTAGCTGGTACTAAGGTGTTAAAATATGGAATTGGCAGCGCCAGCATCCAATATGTTACAGATAACATCGGCCTCTCTGACACGGGTGAGTCCTCCACTATAGTCGCCCCTGTGAATTTATCATACTCATCTTGCACTAGACGCGCTACTAGAAGGAGTCCAGTTTGGCGTTGCCACAAACACGGTTGATGAATTTTCAGGTATTCTAGGAATTGGACACGGAGAGAACGTTACCATTCCGTATAAGAATTTTGTCGACCAGTTAGCCCATCAAGGAGTGACAGAAACGAAAGCCTTCAGCCTCGCTCTCGGGAGTAAGGATGAGCAAGAAGGCGTGGTCATCTTCGGCGGACTAGATGCCGGCAAGTTCACTGGCACCCTAGAGACACTCCCTATCGTTCCAGCCAAGGAGTCACCCGACCAAGCCCCAAGGTATTGGGTGAACATGACCACGTTGGGCCTGACTCCCAAGAGCGGTGAGACAAAGCAGTATATCAACACGACGATGGCTGTTTTCCTTGACAGCGGCGCTACTCTAACCCTTCTGCCGACTACTCTGGCTAACTCGATCGCGGCGGACTTTGGTGCCGAGGCGATGGACTCGAATGGGTTCTACCCGGTTGACTGCGCGCTCAATGACTTACCGGGTACTCTCGATTTTGGCTTTGGCAACGTAACGATACGCGTGCCCAACAACGAGTTAATTAGGGAGCTTAAGAGCAGCTTTGGCACCCAATGCTTTCTAGGCATCAGTCCGAGCGATGACTTCGTTCTGCTCGGCGATACCATGCTCCGGTCTGCTTACGGTACGAACTGTCTTTTCCCCATACTATGCATCGTCGAATGCTCTCGATGAACTCGTGAGAAACTGACAGCCTCGCAGCGGTCTTTGACCAGACTAACAACGCTGTTCATCTGGCCCAATACGTGAATTGCGGCACGAATGAGATCGAGATTACTTTAGAGACTAATTTTTCTACAATCAAAGGCGATTGCGGTCTGCCGAATTTCAAGGGTATGACGACCCCATCATCGAGTAGCAGCGTTCCTACCACAACGATTGCTACTACAACCTCGACCGCGACGAGTGATGACTCGTCCGCAGCATCAACGACTAATTCTGTCGATTCAGAGTCTGCATCGGTGCGATTATCAAGTTGCTATGGGTTGGTTGGGTTATGGGCTGGGCTATTTTCAGCTGTGTTCGTGACAAGCGTGTTTGCATGAGGATTGACCGCGAGGCCTTACAGCATTTACACGGCGTTTGGTGTAGGGGACACCGAAAATATTATTCCTATGATACCAACATATGTATATACAGCACTAAATACCCGCCTTTTGACGATCTACATGTATCACCGTGTTGATGAGGCTACAGCATACGAGCACGAACTCAACGACTAAACGGGACCCTGCATCGCATGGACATCGAAGGTCGTAGGCATGCCTGAGAAGGCAGTATACTCGTCAGAGAAGGAGATCTATTAGGAAACTTCGGATGATATTCGCGGTCGTTCATACGCTTGGATCCAGAAGCATCGGTCATGCGCAGAACCCCGACTGCGGGCTGGCGATCTTGCATGGAGATCTCATGCGGGCATGCAAGCAACACAATCTTGATCAAACGCGGATCAGACACCCCTTGGCGGTAAGATTTCACATATTTAGGGCATTTACAAGCCTACTGCTCTTACGATTCGCTATGCCTTGGCTTCAGAACGAAATGCCATTCGTGGTATTTTAGTACCTAGATATCGGATAACCATGAGTGCAAAATCAGAGGCTAGGTATCATCTAGCGCCAACAGTCACATATGTTGCCCTTCTAATAGGGGCAATTGAGCAATAATACTTATCAAGTTTCCGCATTCACAACCCGTCTGACAACCTCATCGCGATCCTCGTTCCGCAAGCCCAGAAGCGCCATCGCAAACTTTTCTTTCTTGCTTGTTTTCCCAGTTCCCGTTCAGTGCTCTCAAGGCGAACACCCGACCCTCGACACCTGCTTCGTCGCCCGTGTCGGCCATCACCTTGTGCCCCCGAACGAATTTCAACGCCTCGCTGTACTGGACCTCCCACCTGGCTTCGAGTGCGCCGAGGATATCGAGCCGCGGCACGCAAATTTTGGCACGGAGAGCACGCGATCGCGCACGACGGCCTCGACGGCACGCGGTAGCGGCCGCGGCCGAGGATCTCGTCGCGCCGGGCGCCCAGGTTGAAGCGCAGAAAGCCCCCGCGCAGGCCCCTGATGTCGAGGTCGATGGTCACCACTTCACCACCGTGACGTCGAATGTCCCCGCTTTGAGGAGCGCCTTGAGGATCTCGGTTCCCAGGTTGCCGGTGGCGCCCATCAGGGTTACATTCTTGAGTGCTATTACGCATCAAGTTTAAGGGGGTCGGTGAGATATAGTGATGAATGGATCTTTGGGTGGCGTGGTTCGAGTATCTTCTACTGAGCATCTTAGACACCTCCCGGGATACACTTCAATATGAACTTATATCACTAGCTTTCTAATCAAACCTCATGATTAGGAACTTAACGAACTTAACTGGCTATATAGACTATTCCTACCTCCCTAGTATAGAGACTAAGTGTAACAGTACACTGGTATATATTGTAAATGACTTATAGGAGAGATATCTTCTGTAATCCTAGGTAAAATAGAGACAGATACGTGAATACACTTATGAATACAAGGCCATTGAACCTTCGCTTAGCTTGCTGTGTAGTATTATCATTCGTATACATCATCGCGATGCTTTGGTCTACATAGCGTTAGCTAATAAATTGGCTATAATTAGGCAGTACCCCAAAGATCTCATGGAATTGTCAAGGCGACCAAGCCTTATTATGTTAAAGCATACTAAAGTACTCAATACGAGGTTAGTGTAGATAAGAGCTCCTGTTTATCAATGGCTTCATCATTGTGCACATGTATGAAAACAATAGTCTCAAGCAACACTTTAGAAATTATTAAGAGCCGTTACTCAAAGTCACTAAGAGGTGTGTTTAGTATGAGTGAAGTAGTATAATGTTATGAATTATACTGATTCATTGATATCACCGGCCGCGTCTCATGTCATTGTTGGTTAAATGGGCAGTATATCTAATAAAGATATTCTGATCTGTAAGAGTTAATTAACTTTAGCTTCTCGATTGGCCAATTATCTCGCAAGACTCCTCCTTCGTAATCGGTACATAGCCTCAAGTATCCGTGGAGAATGCGGACGCCAATTCCGCGAGGATACCTAGGTATTCCCAGTCCGGCAGTCCAGGCCAGGCGCGAGGAGAGCCCCGGAAGAGGAAACCAGGTATGCCAGAAGTCCGGTCCTGCTGCCTAGTCTTCAACGTCGACGCCGAACTACTGCAAGGCAGTGCTTGGCGGCACGAGCTTCCCGAAGCAGGCCTCAGCTCCGAAAGCGGAAAGGGGGGTTTTTGCTGTGAGCTTTCGTTGGCCCCGTAAAGATTGTCGTATCAAACCGCACGTAGATCGGAGTGTTGGTATCTGCTGAAGCCCGGTCTCGTGGAGAGGTTGGGTTCTCCAAACGCCTTAAGGTAGAGGCTGAATGATCGTCGAATTGCCGACCGTATATGGAGCAGGGAAGTCGGCCCTATGACCATGTTTATCTCGTTCTAACATCTGAATCTCTGTGCGTTTGCAATGACGATAACGCCCAGGCCTATGGCCTATAACCACAACATAGGTGTGGCTTGATTGATTGATTGGTTGATTGATTTGTTTAACGTCTGAACGAACGGGCGTGGGCTCCTCTTCGCAACCTCCCTAGGGGTATGGGACGTGGCAAGCTCTAATCTATATACATACATTATGATGCCAAATCTTGCCTCGTGGGCTCAACATTCCCTGACTAGCGATCACTACCTGTCGATCGGCCTAGTCTCAAGCCAGTGGCTTTGCAGGTCTTAACTAGAGGTTGGTCTAGTAGTCGGTAATAGGGTTCTACGACCTGTAGTCCCCTTGGTTCGATTGCCCTTTACGGGCGTAACATAGGTGTGGCGTGAGCATGCATTCACCACTTGTCGCCCTTCGTTAGAGTCACTTATCGAATACCTACGTGTCAAAGCCGTTTATCCGTATCAATTTCAACACTCAACGAAACAAGATACGACGTGGTATCTCCTTTATTAGGTCCGCCAAGAGATTATATCGGCGTGGGTTCACGAGTCACAACCGTCCTGCCTCTCATGGCAAGCGGTAAACACCTTGTTAATACTTGGGCTCACATGTCATAGTAAAAGGCCACCGCCGATTGGGCAGTCCGGCGGCCACGGTAGGGCGTCGTGGGTGCCGCGATTCAATTAGACTGTGGCGTAAGAGTTGCCAAGATCTTGGGAGCAGGCCATCTGCCGGGGTTAAGTCTTGGGATCCGCCTGATGCCGCGCTGGCCAACATATTAAAATACCGATCACCTACCACTTTCGGTAGATTGAGGATACTACGACAGTATCTAGGCCCGTGATGCCATCGCGCACGGTAGCTAACCCATGGAGATAAGGTGCAATATAGGAATGACAATGCATGGGCTAGAAGGTCGACCAAGCGCGGGACGCATGCTCGCCTGACAGAGTATGTAGGTATTTAAGGGCCGTCTGGTGAAGCGATCTCATAGCTAGCTAGCTGTTTCTCTGGTATCGCTTGCCAAAGACGTGGAGGCCTGTGATCGTAGAACATACTCTCAAAACCCCAAGCAAGATGAAGTACTCCCTGAATGCCGTGGCTCTTGCGGCGCTCTCCAGCTACGCGGTAGCCAAGGAGCTGCCGCCGGATGAGAAGCTGGCAGCAGAACTCTTCGACAGCGGTCTCCGACACGAGACTATCATGTCCACCAAGATGGTAGAGTCAATCCTGCCAAACAATCTAATGATGCAAAATAACTAATGATCTATAGTCATTCTGGGATAGCCGGAGAGAACAGGGTCTCTTCGACTCTACGCAGCACAAGAGCATGGACGCTGCGGTTGATTTCGTCCCCTGCGTAGACGGGATTGCCGAGCTCACACCAGGCGATCCGCTCTACACGTTTAAGTGCAGCGGTCTCGACTTGTACGACTTCAAGTCACACGCGGACCTCGGTAGCGATGGCGGCGAGGGTGCCGGATCGTGGGGTTGGACCAGCCCGGACGGCCGCGAATTCGTCGCGATCGCGCAGTCCGATGGCTCGGCCTTCGCCGAGATCAGCCCCGAGGGCAAGCTTATCTACCTCGGGCGGCTGCCGCAGTACCCCGACGCGGAACCGTCGCTGTGGCGCGAGATCAAGGGCTACAAGAGCTACATCGTGGTCGGCAGCGAGGCCGAGAACCACGGCATCCAGGTGTTCGACATGGCCAAGCTGCTCGACGTCGACCCGGCCAGCCCCGTGACGTTCAACAACGAGGACGACATCGCGCACTTCAACGGCCTGCCGATCGGCCGCTCGCACACGGTGCAGACCAACGAGGAGGCCAACTACGCCGTCGCGTCGGGCTCCCAGCCGCGCACCGACGCCTGCGCGTCCGGCCTCATCTTCATCGACCTGTCGGACCTGCCGAACCTGACGTCGCCCGGCTGCGCCGCCGCCGACGGCTACGTGCACGACGCCCAGTGCCTGATCTACCGCGGGCCCGACGAGAAGTACGTGGGCGAGGACATCTGCTACGGCTACAACGAGGACACGCTGACCATCTACAACGTGACCAACAAGGCGGCCGCGACCGTCATCTCGCGCACGTCGTACGAGGGCGCCAGCTACACGCACCAAGGCTGGGTGCTCGACCCGGAGTACCAGCAGTACCTGGTGCTGGACGACGAGTACGACGAGTACGACGGCGCGGGCCCCGGCGCCGCGGGCTACCCAATCACCTACATCTGGGACATCTCGTCGCTCGAGGCGCCGAAGCAGACGGGCTACTACCGGGCCTCGCGCAAGGGCATCGACCACAACCAGTTCGTCAACGACGGGTACAGCTTCCAGAGCAACTACGGCGGCGGCCTGCACATCCTCGATGTGTCGTCCATCCCCGAGGACCCGACCGGCGCCGGCGTCAAGGAGGTCGCCTACTTCGACATCTACCCCGAGGACGACGACGTCGAGGGCGGCGGCGAGATCGAGTTCGTCGGCACCTGGAGCCACTACCCTTACTTCGCCAGCGGGTACATCATGATTAACACGATCGAGCGCGGCGCCTACGTCGTCAAGCTTTCTTCGTAAGGGTTATTTCCCCCGGACGTAAGCTCGTCGTCGAGTCAAGGAATACTCATCGAACTTGGCCCCACGAGAAGGAATGAGAGTCGTAGGGATAGATAGGATATTCTATTATCTCGTAAATAATAATACAACATTTCTAGATCTAAACCTTCGCATACATGCATAACGTGCTCGTTGTCCTACCTAGTGATTGATATAAACGCCGGCTTCGGCGGTGTCCCCGCCGCCGCCCCGGTCTTCTTGCCCTGAAGCAGGTAGTCGCCGCCGCGCCACGCCTTGTACACGCCGTACAAGCCCTGCAAAGGGCGAACGGAGCGCAGTGCCGGCGGCATCCTCGAGCCCTCCCGCACCTTCTTCTTCGCGCCCTCGTCGACCTTTACTTTATCATACACGCTGGGTAGGTGGGCGGCGTGGTACCGGGCGCGGACGGCGTCGTAGGGCGGCCGGGTGTAGGACTGCCAGAACTCGTCCTCGGTGTAGTAGGCCTGGGCGTATAGCGTCTTCTTGCCGCCGAGCTCGTGGACCTTGCGCTCGATCGCGCGGTTCTGCCGCACCAGGTCCGCGTACGCGCCCGGGCCGGGCCCCCAGATGCCGAAGTTCAGCATGAATTCCGGACAGCGCGTCGGGTCGGCGAAGTCTGCGTGCAGGCCGTGCGCTGAGTCGGGCTCGTCCCGCCGCAGGCGGATCGGACACAGCCAGATCGGGTAGATATTTAGGGTCCGATCGACCCATTGGTGGAACTCGTCGACGGCTTCGTAGGGAACGCCGACGTCTTGGATGATGTACGTGTCCGAGAGTCCGCTCTTATGCAGCGCGTGGTACATGACACGGGCATGCATGAAGCTGTCTAGTAGATATCGGGTGATCCGGTTGAAGGGGGTTACGAAGTACTTATAGGCGTATTTCGCTACCCAGAAGCCGCCGCGATCCCATCGGAACAGATAGTCGATTAGTGGGACATAGTCAACAACCGGGTCAGATGCCTTGTCAACCCGCTTTTGGACATCGAGATAGAACCAGGGATCCTTGCGTCGCAAATACCGCCGCAGTTTGGAGCCGGCGGGCACGGCATCGACAATGCGACCAGAACAGACGACGACGGACGTCGGCGAAAACGCGATCGCATCGACGAACTCTACAGGGGGATTCGCGACCTCCTCCTGTATCTTCGCGCAGGCATCAGAGAAGTTCGGCGTGGGATAATGGGTTAGCTCGACGAAGTCCTTTGCCGCTCTCAGCTGAACTTCCAACAGCGTGACGATCCCAACCGTGCCGAAGGCCGATGCAGCTCCCCAGAACAGATCCGGCTTCTCGGTCTTCGAAGCCGTCGCGACGTCCCCATTCGGAAGGACGATCTCGATCCAATTGATAGTCGAGTCGAAGGGCCCGTGACGACAGGAGCTGCTTTCGCCAGCCGAGCCGCTGAATCCGCCGCCTACGGTAATCCCGGGGAATTCCATGACAACAAGAGGCACAAAGCCGTGTTGCAAGGCGGCTTCCACGAGCTGATCCATTGGGACGTTGGGTTCGACAAGGGCAGTCCTCTTGCCCCCGTCGACTTCCAGCACATGGTTGAGCTTGCTCGTATCAACGGTGTTGTTATGGTTCTTCTCAGAAACACGAGTGCTGTTCGTGGAGCCATGGTACACTCGGAATAGCTCTTTTCGCGCATAGAATTGCTTTACTCGGTCAGAAATGGATGCTACTGCATCATGGTGAGCTTCCATGACCGCAAATAGACGCGTTTCTAGCTTGCGTCTAATTTATAGACAATTACTATTTGAATAGTACCCCACTTTAAATAGTAGTACCAAAATACCTGCAATTTTTTACCGCTTACTTAATTAAGTATTCTGCTATATACCTAATACTTATAACTTCCCACCGCCTGCCTAATTAGGTATTTTGTCATATATTTATTTACCTTTTTAACTACCTTTTTATCTACGTTTTTTTAACTTTTTAACTACCTTTTTATTTACGTTTTTTTAACTTTTTAACTATCTTTTTATCCACGTTTTTTACTACCTTTTTAACCATTTATATCGATTTATAATATTAATTCCAGATCTATTTAAAGGAGGTCTTAATAAAGGTAATTCTATTACCTTTTAAAAGGAGGTTTATAACTTTTTAATAAGTTTTTTTTAATAAAATGGATTTAATATTATTAAAGTAGCGGGATTAAACCGTATAAATAAAATCCCTACTTAATACGAAATCTACTATAATTAATACCTTAAAATAACCCTATTAGTAACTAAAAGCCGTATTATTTTCACTTATAAAATAGATTATCTTTAAAAAAGCATTATTAACGCATTAAAAGAAAATAATCGGCTTTAAATTTTTAAGTTTATCCGAAATCGAAAAACTTAATAACTGTTTCCTTATAACTATAATTAATTTCTTAATCCTTTAATTTATTTATATTATCGAAATATTAAAAATAATAAAATATTTAATTAAATTAATACCCTTTTATAATTTATTACTATTTTTTTATTATAGATTTTTATAGTTTTATATTTATAAAACCTTAGCCTTATAGTTCGATTAAAAAATATTTATAATGTTCGATTATACTTTCGGAAATAATAACGTAAGGGATTTATAGCTATTTAAGCTTTTATCCGTTATTTTTATAATAAAAACTATAAATATATTATTAAATAAATAAATAATAACTTAAATTAAATAAAAACTATAGTATAAACCTATCTATATTATAAGAAAATATAAAAGCGTTACTTATACGTTTTTAACTATAATAATACGTATAAAATAAATCGATATTATATACCGATATTTAATGTTATTAAATATATATTAATAAAATCCGTTTTTAATAAAGGCTTCGGAATTATCCCTTATAAAATTAAAAAATAGTTCGTTTAATTAATAAAATCGCTAAATAGTTTCCGAATCTAAATCGGTATTAAATAGCTTTAAATAATTATTTTTAATTTCGATAAATAATTTAAAAAAGCTAATAAAATATAGTTTATATATATATAGTTTTAGCTATATATTTTTTATATTAATAAAAACGTTATTTTTTAAATTAGCCGAAAATGGTTTAAAAACGAATCTATTTTTAATAATATCAAGGTAAAAGCTAAATTTAAAAAACAACTAATAGCTATACTTTTTAATAGCTTTATAGGTAAAAATAATCGTTATTTTCGATCCTTTAATGCTTTCGATTATTAAAATAAGGTAATCCTTTATTTTTTTAATTAAATACCTTATACCTATAAAGGTATATTAATTTATTAAAAATATATAGTTTATTTAAAAAATAAGGATAAATTTAAAAAAACTTAAGTACGGCTAATTAATAAATTTACGGATAAATAACCCGCTATTATACGGTATTTTAAAAAAACCTATTTATTATTTCGAACTAAATAAACTAACTATTTTATTAAAAAGTATTTTAACTTTAACGTTCGAACTACTTCTTTAATTAAAACTAATAATAGAAATATTAAAATTTATATTATTAATAAACAGTTAGATTTATTAAAAATCGGCTAAATAGTTAAAAAAATAGTTACTAATATAGATATTATTTACCGTTAAATAATAGCCCGTAATAGTTTTAAATAATAAATAAACTAGGCTAGCTATAAATGGTTTAAAAACGTACTTTTATATTATTCGATTACCTTTATTAAAAAAATTAGTAAATTTTATCGAAAAACCTTTCGATATTTATTAATTATAGTAAATCCTATCCTATTTTGTTGATTTCGTTATTTATACCGTTTTTAAATTTAAAATAGTCTACTTTATTAGTATAAAATTTTTATAAATATCGAACCTATAGAAAAAAAGCCAGATATTAAACCTCTTAATTATAAAACCGACATTTATAAATAATAGTATTTCGAACGGAGTTTAGTTAAAAATAAATTAAACTTCTTAATTAAAAACCCGGTAATTATTATAAATATTTATAGTTAATTTATTAATAAACTAATTATTTTTATAAACGCGTTAACTTTCGAAGGTTACCGGTAAAGTTCCCATACCCTTTTAAGCTTAATATAACGAAATCCCTCGTAATAAGAATTAATACTATAACTATTTAATTATTTTTTAAGCTAATTACCGATTTAACTATCGCCGAAACGAGCCCGTAAGGCATTATAAGGTTTATAGCGTGGTTTATAGCGTAGTTTATAGGGTAGTTTATAGCGTGGTTTATAGCGTAGTTTATAGCGTAGTTTATAGCATAGTTTATAGCATAATAAAGGCTGTAGCTGTAGTAAACCTCGCGATAATAGCCGTAAAAATTTAAGAACGGGATTAATTTAAAATACTATTAATCGGCTATTAAAAAGGCAATAAGCATTAATAGTTATTAATTAATATACGTTTTTTAATATTAATACGGTATTAAATAAAGATAAAAATAACGTATTTATAGAAATACTATAAATAGTTATATAAAAAGTAGTTAACCTTATAAATATAAATAATTAAATAGATAATTAATTTAAAAACGATTAAAAAAATAGCGTTTTTATGTTTATTTTATAAAAAGAGGCTAAAAACGAAATAAAAATTAAAAAGCTGTAATTAAAGTTATATATAATTAAAATTATAAGTAATCGGGTATTAAAAAAAGCGTTATAATATATAAATAAATTAAAAACACATATAAATTATATATAAGTAATATATATAGGTAATACCACTAATATATTTCAACTTAAATGTGGGGTACTATTTAAAGTGGGGTACTATTTAAATAGTAATTGTTAATTTATAATGCCAATTATTATATGCTAAAGCTAGAATTCTAAGCCTGTTATAAGTCAATTGAGAGGATTACATAAGAAAAGAAATAGTTTATAGGTACCTGTGTACCACTCATGTTGGCTTTTGCCTGCTTATACTATTTACTTGGGCACTACACGTGTACATGTTCGCTGGGAAATCAGCTCTGTGATCTGACGGCTAATAATAATGAATCAATGCATTGAGGGTCAATATCTCATGTTTGTACGGCTTCAGGCGAGAATCAGTACATACAACTACCTACCTAAGGTACTTATTTCTCAATCACGGCAAGATCACTCTTTTAGTGCTAGCGCATATACTGTTTGATTGTCATTACTATAAAAGTATATTTGTATTATCGGTTAATATCATAATCAGCCCGACACAAACTACATATAAAGTGAATGAAAGCCTCGACAAATTATTTTATTTATACCTTAGGACATAAAGCACACACAACATTCCAGTCCTCTCTCTTCTTTTTTTTTTTTTTTTCCTCTTCAAACTCTCACCTCTTTCACATCCACAACACATCCTTTCACCTTCTTTACCTTCGACGACACACACTTCGTCGTCCATTATACGTCAAGTCATCCCAAACTACCCCATCCCGGCGTCTTGCCTACTTCACATTCCCTTTTCTATCAACATACAATCCCAGTTATCATTTGTCAGACTCCAACATTTCCCGGCCAGGGTCATATTCTTCACAAGAATCTCACCATAATTCCTACCCAAAGTCTGAAGATGTCACTGCTAGCGGGGTATTCTCGCTAGCGACCCAAACATGTCGGCGGTTGCCTCTAAGAGTGAACACTTGATACTCCCAGACACACTGTCACGTCGCCGACTAGTGACACAGATGTGAAGCAGGTACCCCACACCCACACAACCCAAGTCAAGGTTCCATAGCCATTAACTCAGCATTGTAGTTCACTTGAAGGGTAGTCTAGCACTGCGGTCCAGATGTGAACTCGCCATGACATATCAAAACCTCTGATGGAGAGATATTCATATCGCCACCATCTACTGCCATCTGAGCTTATAACACTTCTCAACTTATAACTCTTGTCGACACCAAGCCGTCGACACTAGTGAATACCAAGTGTGTTCTCGAAGACAAAGCAGTCTTCATGTCTCAGGTAACGGGGATGCAGTCTCCCAAAATAGGAGCTCCTCTTCCGACAAGGGTGACTTTGGAGCACTGTCAAGTGCATCCCAGAAGACAAACACGTCTTCCCACCACAAGGATTCCCCCTGTCCAGGGTGCCCTGGACGATTCAAAGAACTTAAACAACAGGGCAGTAACCCAACACGCTGCGGCCATAACCATTGGAAGAAGAACATGTCTTCTACACCACAAATGGCAGCAAAATGTATGGCATCCTAAATCAGAAATCTAGATCAATGACTGACTTTAACAGAACAGAAAAGATCAAAAATAACTGGTCTAAGAAGATACCTGTGCCTCTATTGGCGGCTTCAGGCCCAAGCGGCCTGAACGCCAGTGTCCTCAAACGAGGACAAAAGGTATGTGCGTAACTCATCCTAAATGGGAAGTCTGTGCCGACAACTGATCTCGATATAACAGAAAGAGGCTACATATAACGAGCCTATGGAGGCGCCAACGCCTCTCGAGGCAACACACGGCCACCATCGCACGATGGCGTCCGTCCCGATGTGGGCATTAGTGCCCGTACTCGTGGTCTTGACTTTCGGGGTCATCTGGACCATGACACTTGTCATGGTCCTGCGCTTGTCGGCGGCTCGCCGAGCGGGCCAGGACCACGAACGTGATAGACTTCCGCTGTTAGTTCGCCTGACTCTGCCAAGAGCCTCGTACCGCAGATCCAGCTTCTGCACCCAAACCAGCCTGGGAAGAATTGCTTGAAACTCCCAACTCACCAATTCCGCAACAGGCCCTCATACCTTAGGCGCGTCAAGGCACCTACCCAAAGCGCCCTGCTTTTTATGAGGGAGAAATTGAGAGCTACGTAAAGCCCCCGAATGATAATAACTTCGGAGAAACGCCTCAAACACAGAAATCTCCTTTCTCTCCAATAAACTGAACTTCGGGACCAACGATTATTCCGGAAATATACCACCCTACACCGGAATCTAATAAACAATATGGGAGTCCTCCAAAAAAGAAAATAACATTATAATAAGTAATGTCGGCGCTCAACCCGAGCGTAGAGGACTCGCATATTCGAGGTGGAGCCTTGCGAATCAACGTGTGCTGGCTCCGATGCAGAAGCCGAGCGTGTAGAGAACGTCGCCCTCGTCAACTCAGCCTCATTGAGCGGCTCCCAACGGAGCTGAGACGAGATATTCAAGAACTGTGACTCCGTAGGCACGGCCACGAACCTCGAGGATTGCCGCCTCGAGGCTTGCCGCTGCAAGCAGTTCTATGAACAGCGCCCGGGCAGCCTAACGCCCGGTACCCTCTAACGAACAGGGTATGTACAAGAAGGTCCTAGGCTCGAATCAAGTACTAGCAGCTAACGTCAACATAACTGGACAGGGGGAGGCGCATAACGCCATGCGTACAAGGGCACCCGTACCTCTAGACTCTAACCTAGAGGCAACTTCAGGCTTAGGCAGCCTGACCGCCGGTATCCTCGAGTTGAGCGGGTATGCATAAAACCCCAATCCAGACTCGAAGACCCAAACCGACAACTAATAACTTTAACAGACCAGGACTAGAGCGCCTGCGCCTCTAGCGACAACTTCAGGCTTGGGCAGCCTGCTCACAGATATCCTCGAATGAAGAGGGTATGTACCAAATTTTCGTGGAGTCGAGACATGTACTAATATCTAAGTTCAACAGAGCCTGCCCAGCAAGACTTACAATCCATTGCCTGCTCGGGCGCCTGCGCCTCTCGAGGCAAGTTCCTCGAGCCGGCGAATGTTCCAGCCCAGCAAGGTGTTTACGGCAATGGATTCACTTAAACGTACCGGGATGAGGAGATGAATCAGCCTGCGCTGGAACCTAATGGACAGTATGGGAGTCCAACGGCAAAAGACGATGACATTGTGATGAGCGATGCGCAACTTCAGGCTGAGTCGACCTGCTCACCGGTATCCTCGAATGAACAGAGGGTTACGTATAAAACCCCAACCTAGACTTGAAAACCCAGACCGACTACAGTCCACCAGACCCTCTCGCATCTTCGAAGAAGACGAGGTGATTGCAGGCACCCCACACCCAAGTAGTAGCGACAAGGGTAGCAGCAGAGGCAGAGACGGCTCGTCCAGCCTCGAGGATGAGCCCTCGGTCTCTAAGTCATCAGAGAAATCGTCAACCAAGTCAACCAAGACAGCCAAACCGAGAAGAAGACTCCAATCAACATCGATCCAGATTCATCGGATTCCTTCTCATCGTCGTCGGATCCGTCCTCCTCGAGTGACAGTGACTCGGATACTGACAGTTCCTCCGGATCGACCTTGAAGAAGGCCAAGCGATCCAAGAAGCACACACAGAATACAATTGATCTCACCCACCTGTAATGCCCACATGGTAGCTTCACTCCGTTAGACAGCTTATAACTTGAACAGGACCGTCAGGGAACATGCTAAGGCTACCGAGTCTACTAGAGTCTCATGTGTCTCTAGAGACGGCTTCGGGCCTGACAACCGGGCAGTACAGGTGTCCTCAAATAAGAGGGTGTGTACAAAATCCTAGACCCAAAACCTTGTGCCAATAGCTAATAACTTCAACAGACCTGGACAGGACGGGGCTGACACTGTCCCCTACGAGGGCACCTACGCCTCTCGAGACGTGTCTCGAGACAGTCTCAGGCCTAACAAGCCTGAGTGACAGCAACCTTATTGACGGGGTACGTGCGGAATCTCAAACTCGAGACCTATACCGATGACACTAACTTGAACAGAGGAGAAACAACAACGGATGTCAGGGCAATAACAAGGCCAAGATCATGACAATCCATACGATATCTCCTCAGCTGTCAGATATCTTTCGGGGGAGGGGGGATTCAACTTCCACTAGACACACAAATGGTTATAACCAAGGAAATGAAGGACGGAATTAACGTACGATTCGATTTGTAGCGGATAATAGACCTTGGATAGCAGTCTGACATGTTCTCGCACTCGTGCCATAAATGTTTTGCTTGTCGAAGACCGTGATTGTCCATGTCGAAATACTAACTGAGCTGTCTTACTGGGAGCCTAGACCCTGAAACACAGGTTCTGGCCTTGGAATCGTTTCACACGTCAGTGGCAGTTGCGCCCTTGATCATGTCTGCCTAGGTAAAGAGGCGTGGGTTGACTACTGAATGATGCTCCTGAGGCATATCTAGCTTAATACGGAACCAACATGGAGCATACGAGCATCTCTCTGCTTTACTTCTAGTTATGGAAAGCACGAGATAGACATCTAGCACAGAACTAGCACGGGGAAAAGCAGGTACAGAAGGACACTATCCCGTCTAGAACTGCGGTCATGCACATCTCACTATCCGTAGGTGCCATGACTGCAACAATTCTGAGCAAACTTGTTGCCCAAGCCCATCACCGACAACTCACATATCATACCCCACACACCTTGGTGATGCAAACAAGAAAGACTCGCATCCACTAGCAACAGCTGTCTGCTAAGTGAAAGTACCGCAGTCTATCTTTATTCCTGGGTTTCTAGAGAGATCTTGTTAATTATATTAGATTGCCTTCTAGCTTGGTCATGAGTCCGAGTCTATTAGTCAAATATGCGCGCAGGTGCATAACCGAAGATGTCTGTTATGTTCATCGTTATATCCCGTGAATATTGCACATATACACTACAGGCGTATGGAAGCCAGGCAACCTGCAGCAGGCTAGCCCCTTGTTGACGCTGTCCATGAAAAGTAAATTTATCTTTCTACCTAGGTACGCATATAGAAGATGATATTAGGTTATATATACAACACCCCAAAGTGTATGCCCCCAGCGTATTCCCCCTCTGTATCCTATCATACACAACAGATTCAATCCAAACCAAGGCCAAGGCCCCCATATACAGCCACCCTAACCTCAACCAAGGAGCTGTCTGAAGTATACACAGTCCCTCCTTTCCCCCTTTATATAACGGAACTGAGGGGTGACTATTGGATATCTAAGCACTCGCCCTTTCCTCCGGATGCTCAGTATGTTGTTCCATGAATGCCGAATTATGTATATTCCAAGACAAGAGAGAAGGGAAGAGTGAGAGAGAAGAGGGCGAAGAAAAGAAAGAAAAAAAAGAAAAAAAAAAAAAAAAAGGAAAGACAGAGGGCTTAAGGCGTACTCAACATCCCTCTGCGGAAAACCTGTATATTTCACCTTAGACTCGAACTCAAGCCCTACAGGTCTTCCTGGCGACTAATTTTACCACTGAGCCAAAGCATCAGGGGAACGTCTGGTAGAAGGTCCTAATTATGTCTTGATTTATTAACACCTTAAGTAGGCAAACAAATATACTGTGAGCAAATCGGGGGTGGAATCGGCCGTGTGTATTCACTACTGACTGCGTACAGGCCATCATCGTGATAATATGCAAATCACACACAAAAAGCCCTGGATCTGAGTGCTCCAGCTGTATCCAGCTCATTCCCTTGGCTCCTTTCATTTCCAAACAGTCCATACTACCCTTTGCGCAGCTTGCTAACATGTCGCCTATTAGAACAGAATCGTCCAGTTCATCTGGTCAGGGCAAGCGGATAGCGATCTGGAAGAAGGGGCTAGCCTACTCGGCCGCGAGCTGCGCGATGACTTTGTGGCCACCTCGGGGTACCGAGACCTCGTCGTCTATGTGAACTACGCAGACGGCGACGAGACTCTGGAACAGATATACGGGCAAAAGAATCTGCCTCGTCTCTCCGCATTGAAGAAGACCTGGGTTCCGTACAATGTTTTCGCGTACGGCATCGTCTCGCCGACCGATGACCCCTGAGTCTATCCGCATCTCACGTGTATCACCTAGTTACAGCTTTTGTAGTGATTGATTGATCTTATACTTTAACGCCATCGCTCACACCCTCTAAAGAACAGGACGGAATGCTAACACGATGTTGGTTCAGTATGTTTTATTGCATTTCTGAGTTTTTCCTGGCAGAGTATGAGGTATATAGGTACCTTAGATAGTTAGTTGCATAGGGCATTGCAAAGGACGCTGAGCCAGCAAGACCCAACACCAAAATCTGCAACCCTTTCATTGGCCACCTAGCAGCAGTAATCAGCTTGTTACAGATGCGTTAAAAAAGTCGCCTATGCCCCTCTGATGATACGATATCAAAGTCGGTTACTAGATACGTACCTATGTAGCTTTACCCAGATGACTCTCAATGGCAGAAAGGTTTCTCCTTCCACGCAGTCCACCCCTTCCTGGACGCATCTCTTTGCTGCCGCCTCCGGATCCTCCTCGCCATCTAGCATATCTAGCCAGCAGCTCTTGGCATCGGACTCGAGCAGCAGCAGGGCCGTCGAGCGCGCAAGCGAAGCGCGGCTGGAAAGTCCCTCGGCGCGGGTGAGCTTTCCGAGGCTGACCTTGCCGACAGGCTCCAGGGTCAACCGGCCCGGGCGAAGGGAAATAGCGGCAAAGTCCTTCCTTTTCTTTCCCGCCTCGTAGGTACAGCGCCCTCGTCTGCCACGAGCTTGGCCTCGTACATGTAATATCTCTGGAAGGGGTTCCGCGTCGATACGAGGTACTGCTGCCAGTGGGCCTCATCCAGCAGCCATGGAGCCTTCTGATGGCGGCACCCGATGAAGGATATCAAGATGAACTTGGTAATGGACGGGGTGGCTACGGATGCGCGGATGAAAAAGCAGGCGGCACCACGATCAACTATCTCAAACTACCTAGCCGGGTTACCGTCAGTTTCGTTCGAAGCAAGTGTTGCCGGGTTGGAGGGTCCCACATGCCCTTTCCAATGCGCCTTTCCCGCCGGCACCAGCACTCCAGACCACAAAACCAGGCTTCACCTCGTCGAGCACGGCTTTAGCCTGCGCCTCGGTCTTGATGTCGTCGATGCTGCGGACCAAGACGTTCAGCTTGCCGCCGCTCGAGCTGCCCTAAATGAGCAACTTGGTCGGGATTGCGAATGATGCTCGTGACATTCCACGATCGTTGGAGCAGCGTCGGTGTCAATAGCTGGGCGACTTTGCCGTAGCCGCCAAGCAAGAGCACATGATGCGATGCCATGGTCACGAGGGTCACGAGGGTCTTGATTAAATAGAGACGAAGGGAGTGTTGAGCAGCGGGGCTTGTATCGGGCGACGAGATGACTTCAGAGCTGAGAACCTACATGTGTACGGGTTAAGGTAAGTAGGTGACGGGCCGGGAGAGGCATTCAAATCAATGCAAGGGATATTTTGGAAAAATATATGCAGATTCTGCTGTCGCCTAGTATGTAATAAAACAATATATACGAGCACCCGGCCGCAATCTACCTACCGCATTTTCCTGATGAATTGGCTGTTGAGGCTCTGCCGCACGGGTCATCTTACATCAGCTACGTAACAAACATCAACAAGACTCGATTTCGAATCCGCGCACCAGGAGGTCTTATTACTATATTATATGGGTATCATATCGTATCATATCATATCCGTTACCTACCGACCTTAGACCTATGCTATGCCATCCCGTTTTCCCGCTCCAGGCACCACCATCGTCCATATACATATATCCCAAGTACCCAACTTATCTATCCATACGCGTAACCACGGCCCCGATACCCTCCTCCCGATACCCTCTAATAGAGGGAAAAGAGAAAAAAGTATATATATCCATATATATACGTATACCGACATAAGGGCGGCAGCAGCAGCAGCTAGAACGATTTCTGCGTCTGGGCGCGCCGGAGCCGCCGCGCCTTAGCCATCTTCTCCTTGCGGCGCTTCCGGATGCCGAAGATGTGGCGACGCTGGGAGAAGCGCACGAACCACTCGTAGATCGTCTCGCGCATGAAGACGAGCATCGTGACGATGGCGACGGGGATGGCGATCGACCAGCTAGTCGGTCAAAGTCAGAAGCGTGTATTTGATGACAGTTACGTAGGTATACTTCGGTTTCGCCAGGTAGGCAGCGGAGCGGGAGAGAAGAGAACAAAAGGAGAAGATGAAGGGGAAGGGGAAGAAGAGGAAAAGAAGACGTACAAGTACATGACGCTGCCGGTGATGGGCGGGAAGTCGGTGAAGTTCTGCCCGAAGTAGCCGGTCAGGAAGGTCATGGGCAGGAAGAGGATGGTGACGACGGTGAGCTGCTTCATGCTCTCGTTCTGGTACGTGGCGATGGTGTTGAAGATCAGGTCGATCATGTGGTTCGCCGACTCCTTGATCTGGTTCAGGCTCTCCGTGATCAGGATGCAGTGGTCGTACTACGCGATAATCCACCAAGGTTAGTCGTGGACCAAGACGCAGGGCTGAGGCTTCGGACTGGGTATGTATATATCTTTGGCCCACATAAATTTGACGCAGTAGCACCCGTAAGGAAGCAAGAATGCAAGATTGGAGGAACTTTGTAGGAGAAAAAAACTACTTACCACATCGCCGAGGTACGTATAGGTCATCGGCGTGATGATGACGCCTTCTGTGGGATTTTGCAGGTGCCTCGAAACATCCTCCTGCGTCAACTTGGTCTTATGGTCCCGCAGCACATTGATGAGTGACTGGATCGGATTGACGAAACTGAACAGCTTATTGATCTCGGAGATAATTATGTACAGATTCTTGGTGTGTTTGATATTTGGATGCGTGAGGACGTCAAGCTCTAAGTCGCCGACGACGTCGGCATAGCACGTCGTAACCGGGATGGCCATGTCGATGATGGCATCGATTATGCTCTGCGCGACCATCGAGGCATCGCAGGACTGCCGCAGGATCGTGGTCGGGCTCTTCAGCCGGGCCAGGATCGGTTCCTCGACGTCGTCTGCCGACTGCTCAAAAAAGGCAATGATGGTGTTGTCTGAGGTGATGAACATGGCCACTTGTTCGGCCATGACGGCGAGTCCCCTCGTCCCCAGAGCTGAGTGCTTCTCCATGAATTCGGTCCGCGCAGCATTTGGTGCGGCGTGGTATCGCTGCAGGGTGGAGAGCGTGTTAGGATTGAAGAGGTCCGAGAGTCCGGGGGCCTGATGGGCGAGATCTTTCTTAGAGGGTGGTTTCGTTCCGCTCTCGAGCATGGCGGCTGCTGTAGGATGCTCAGCCTTTTTGCCCCAGACCCATCGTTTGAGCTTCTTCGTCGCGCTTTTTATGGTAGTGCGACTCTTTTCGCTTCTCATGCTCCTTATGCTTCTCGCCGACTTTGTACCATCGCACTCCTCGCTGCTATCGCTGCTATCGCTACTGCTATCGTCTTCCACTAGACGTACTAGTTTCTGGCACGTCAGAATGATAAAAGCATGAGTGGCATACCTAGGTACAAAGGAAGGAGAATTAGCGGTGCGGCTAGTTCCAAGGAGACTGGGAGATGGTTCTAACCAATCGGCTTTTGTCCGATTCCTCGTGTTCATGATATCCTCGATCGCGAGGCTGTGTAGGCCCTTATACTGTCCCAATGCTTGGATGACGTCCCAGCTCAGGCCATTGACATTGATCCAGCGGCATTTGACCCATTTAGGCTGCGGCTGTGTGACAAATTCGATAAGCTCGCTATTGTCCAACTCGTGGATCTCCAGATCCTGCTCCGAAAAGTCCACCACCGTGATCTGGCATAAGGCATGCAGATCAGGCACAGTTTCTCGTCCCCCATCTGGCTTCGAAGGATCTATGCCAGGTTCGGCGCCGGGCTTCCATCCTGGACGGGTCTCAAAGTCCTCGAACTCCTCTATGGTCCTAAATGTATTCGATCGGGTAGTACGCCGCCTTATGCCAGGACTGGGCGACAGAGGCGAGAGATGGGGCGCGGATTGCGGGATTGAGGTGTCGATGTTCATGGCATAATGTACTCGGGCATGGTCGATTGGGATCGTGGGGGATATAGTTGGGGGTGCGCTGGTAGTCGCCGCAACGGCGGGCGATGGTGTCGGCGACCTGAGTTGGATGCCGGGCGCGTCGGGAAATGCCTCAGTCGCCGTGCTGTCGGAAGACCGGCGGGTTTCGGTTCTGGGCATGGCTGTAGGAAGGAAATTGAGTACATAATACGATATGAATCCAGTCGGGCTCGAGAGCGTATATATAAATATACAAGCTCGTAACAGGTTCCTTGCAGCAATTACATAGGGTCCGAACTAAACCTTCCCTCTCGAGTGCTCTGAAGCATCCGATACGAAGGCAGTTCGACAGCAATGTGGAAATTCCGTTTCCCTCATCGAACCCCTATTTTACGGTTTTCTTTGAGAGGGAAACTTGAAACGCAGCCACATCGAATGCGGGAGTCAAGCTCAACAAACAGGTATCATGTAAAGTGGCGATCTGGGTTGAATCATGGAGATATACCGTGTCATAAAGAGGCGTGTTTAGCTTGGTCTTTGAATCAATGCGCTATTGAGAGTAAGCGATTATTACATGTGCTAGTAGCGAAGACAACGCGTTGACAAGATTGCTTGCAGATTGAGGGTTGAAGGTGGAAGATCAAAGATTGGAGATAATGACTGGAATTCAGGGGTTTTTAGTTTTTAGACTACTTAAGTACTTTATGTACCTTAGGTAGACTTTGGCTCTGCGGGGCGAGTGGGTGCTCAGGGGGCGGACACACCCGTACAATCTTACCCTACAATCTTGAACTGCAACCTTGGCAGATACGTAGAAACCTTGATATGCTAGTGTACAGTACTTCGTACCTACCTACCTAGGTAGTAAGCACCACCCACTCAACACCTGGGCACCATCTTCATATGCGTGTGTAGGAGTGTTTTCAGGAGGTAGTACCTAGCTAAGAAATTAGGTATCTGCATATGTGTAGCTAAATCTTATTTTTCAACGATTCCACTCACATCTTGCCGACATACATAGCGGTGCGGCCCGGTATGCAGGTATCATTTACACATACGTGCTAGCGCTGAACATCACATACGGGCGTCATTATGTGTTTATTCCCAAGTGTCGTGTAAGGCTCTAGGGTAATTATAGTCACCCATGATACCCGAAGTCGCAATCTGGAGAACTGGTTGAGTATAAAATATAAAATATTTGAGCAGTTATATATCTATCCTACCTACCCCTATATCCCCAACCCTTATCATTGCCTACTCCTCATACCCATACGTCAAGAAGCTGCTTACCGGCCAGCCATTCGCCACATTATACTCATCGGCAAACGTCGTCCCATGGAGCACCTCGTACTTCCTCATCAGCCCGCATCCGATGGTGGAGTTGGCGTCGCATTCACCACCACCGCTCTCGCCAAGCAGCAGGCCAGCGACGCGCATGCCCACGTCACGGCCCTCAAACCAAGCGCCGTGCAAGAAGCCAAAATACTGCGCCGACGTCGCCTCTCCCGCGAACCAAAGCCGGCCCACGTTCGCCCGCAGGTTCTGATGCTTCTCCAGTGTCATGCCGACGGGCCAGTTGCTATAGGAGCCGTACGCCCACCTACACACGCACAGGCGCGAGTCCCGTCGTCAGCCGAGGTTGCGTGTGCGAGGCACCGCATAATGAGTAAATGAATAGGTAAAGGCCCAGGGTAGGCAGCTAGCTCACTCACTCCTCGGTGCTCCAGCGCGGATACATGAAAGCGACAGGGTCCGGGATGCGCGCGTCCGGGAACATAGTCCTGAGCACAGCCATCGCCTCGGCCTTGGTCTGCTCGTCTGACTGCCGCTCGATGCGGTGCGACTCGCCGTCGACGACGGTCGCGAAGATAATGTTTGAGTCCGCGAGGAACCCCGGCGCCGAGAGCGACTGCCACACGGGGTAGTAACCCCGCGTGCGGTTGTCGGCGTATAGGAAGAACTGCGTGGACCGGTCCCAGAAGGTCTCGTTGAACTGCAGGAAGATCTTCGTGTACGTCCCCATCTGGAACTGCTCGATGGCCTCCCGTTTCCACCTGGGCAGCGGCGGGTCGAAGTCGACCGCTTTGTTCTGCAGCACACCTAGCGAGAATGTGGCGATGGCATCTGTTGTAGGTCTTGGAATTAGTAAGATCTCGCTTGTACGCGCCCGCACGTCCAGTAGGCGTCAAGGCCAAGTTGGACCAAGTTGGACTTTCACGAAAAAGGCTTCAAAAAAAAAAAAAAAAAGAGAAGGAGGGAGAACAGAGCAAGCCGCCAAACTAACGCTGGGCCTCAATACATCCGCCGCCATCAAGCCGAACAACGACGCCCTCGGGACCGTACGAGACAGCCGTGACCGTAGTCTCCAGAAGCAATCGGGGGTCATCTTCCCCCAGGAACTCGCGCGCCTCGCCGATGACGAACGCGTTGAACCCCCTCTGGTCCCAGACGAAGTTATTCTCGTCGCTGAATTGGTAGAAGGTCAAGTTGTAGCCCGTGATACCGAACAGGAATCCGCTCTGCTCCGGCGACCAGGCCGTCTCCCAATCCCAGTCCCACCACTCCAGCGCCTGGGCGCGCATGTCCTGCCGGGGCTTCCACCCGGCCATCCCGTACGCCGCGCGCATGCTGGTATCCTGCAGGTTGCCCGTGAGTACGTATCCGGCCTCGCGCTCGGCGGCCCCGTACGCCGCGTCCATGGCGTCGAAGAGGTCGTGGCCGAAGTCGGCCGCGCCGCCCCCGTCGTGCGTCGAGATGTTGCTGTAGTTCGAGTACGTGTTGGCGACGCCGTGCTTCTTGGCCAGCGTCCAGATCGGGTTCTCGGGCCCGCCCGGGGACCCCAGGCCCTGCACCCAGTTGGCGCCGAGCTCGACCACGTACGGCGTCCCGTCGGGCGCGGTCCCGAAGGAGGCGTGCGCCACCCGCCCGCCGATGTAGTCGTTGCGCTCGACGATCACGAAGTCCGTCACGGACGCGTTCGCTAGGGCTTGCGCGGCGGTGATGCCGGCTACGCCGGCGCCGAGAATCGCGACCGTCGTTTTACGGCATTCGGTCGTGTTGTTGCTTTTTCGTGGCGCTATTCTACCCGCGTGTGCCGTAGAGATGAAAAGAGCGAACGCAGCGACGAGAAGCCGCCGAGCTGTGAATCGCATAATTCCGATCGTAAGTTTCGTCCGCCAAATGTAGTGCTTTGAAAATGCATATTGGCGTCTTGAAAAGTTCCTCGCATGATATTTTGCATTGGCCTCTTATGTCAATACTCAATGTCTCACTTATATCAACAATACAGGTTCCACCAGTGATAAGACAGAGATGATCATAGTTACGCTCATTGGAGTTGCCCTGCATGTAAGCAGGATAGCACAACCCAATGACATCCCGCGGCGCCTCTCAGCTCACATCTTGATCGTTATCTTTGTTTGTTGCAGCAGGCAGCCAGGTATTGCAGAAACGCCGCAGCGATATCAGACTTGGCCTGCGGGGCTAAGCCATTTCAAGCAGCTCGTCAGATGGATGCTTCCCCTGGCTGATGTTAGAGCTGCATACCTACGTAGTTGTGTACCCAGAGCTGTTAGATGAGGCCGTCGTACGCGAAATGAAGAACGCGTATTACCGAATAAGTTTATAATATTTGATTTACTGCGACATGAGCGACATGACTGATGTATTCACTGAGAAATGGTTATCCTCAGGCTGTGGGCATTATCGCAGTACATGCATACAGATGGCTTGACCATAGCATGAACTGAAGCATTTCGAAAGTTGTCCCCTGAGATCGGATCACGCATTGGTATTTCATATGTATGCTAATCTGTATCATTTCCTATGTAATATTAGTCGTAATATTTTTCGTAAATGACTTCGCAATGTCTGCCAAATTCTTGTTTCTTGTTCCCATATTCGTAAACAGACTCCCCCTATCCCGATCTACTTAATTTTGAGAATTGCATACGCTAAAGCTTGAGTCTAGAAATGCTACGTCTTTATGTGCACCTGCTAGTCACCATATATAGTAGCCATGTTCCAACGGTCCTTGGTATTATCCACCCAACACAAATATGCTCTCCCGTGCTATCGTAACTCTTCAGTCTTCACGTCTTCTCTTCGTTGGGGTAGTGGACGTGGCCAGTAACTATTCCGGGCGGCCACTGCCGCGATATCCACGCAGCCAGGGTTGAAGTGATCCTCGACGCTTCCCCACGGCCACATAGCAATAAAACAGACCTCGTTCGGCTCGCAACGCCCGCACTCCCTCCACTCAGACCAGGCCAGCGCATCCATCAGGTCCCGAACGACCTCGTTCGCAGCGATGACTGCTCGCTCATCCGCATCCGGGTCCTCGACCACGAGCTGGCGGACCCTGAACAGCGCCTCGCAGATCATAGCCGTCGTGCTCTCGAGCGCGGCCCGTACCAGCCGGTCTTTCGGCGTCCGCACCGTGACCGATCTCAGAAAGAACCCGCTGCAGCGCGACCGCGCGGCCAGGAACCCGGCGTCGGCCACCGCGTAGTCGATGTACACGTTGACGAGGCAGTTCACCTCGCGCTTAAGGATGTCGAGCGAGCGCGCCCCGGCCATCAGGGGCAGGTGCCCGACGTACCGGCTGATGACCATGTCCGTCACTCCCTGCCAGTCCGCGGCCGCCGCTTGCGAGCGCGACGTCGATCTACGCACCGTGTCGGCGGCGTCCAGGCGCAGGACGTCCAGTTCTTCGTCGCTCGCTTGCGATAGCCTGGGGAGCACGGGGCGGTCTGGGTCAGGGTTCGTGAAGTTGATGGGGTAGAAGAAAGCAGAGACTATAGACGAGTAATCCAGGAGCACCCGTGACGACCCGATGTCTCTAAATATAGGTAGCGTTTAATATCAGTAACTACTAGCATTTGCAAAGAAACCGCCCAAAATAATAGACCTAGAGATTAATACATACTTGTACTGTTGCGCAGCGGCCCTCACCCACTCGCCAATCATCAACATCTGGTCCTGGATCAACCCCGCATCATCCGCGCCAGGCTGCTGATGGGCGGAGACCAGCCTGAGGCCGTCGGTGAAGTCGCAGTAGATGATCTCGAACCCCGCCTCCATGCGAAGGATCCCGTCGATCCCCCACTCCTTCGCGAGATCGCATAAGCTCTCAGCCCTTCTAAATTCGTCCCACGGGCTCCGGTCTCTGAGGCCGGCAAGTAGAAAATCTTGCGTATCAAGCGTCCCCATGTCCGTCTTGGCTGCCGCCATGCCGTCCACGTACAGTACGTTCAATGGCCTCGTCGCTTGATATATGTGTAAGTAGCCCGTGGGGGGTTCTCCAGGTGAACCGACCGGTGGCCGAGGATGGCCGTCCGCCACGAACGCGATACTCAAGGGGTCTTCTTCTTCGCGTTGACGACCGAGCCGTGATTGGCCGTTGCCATCATCACGACCCGACGACTGCGGTTTGGGCGACTTGCGAGCCGGTCCAAGAACATAGGCAAACGCCTCGGCGTGTTCCAGCTCGAACGCGAGCCACTCATAAGCCGCCGGTACCTCTCTAGTGTAAGTACCGTGGTAGAGCAGGACGCCCTCTGGGACCACTGCGGGGAACAAGGACATCCCGTTATGGTGGAAGGAAGAGCCAAATTGTCGCATCGCGTTATGAATAGCGTTGAATATCTGTGGCCCATTGTTGCGAGCGCTGTCGAGGCTTGGGCCGAAGGCATTGGGGTGTTCTGCGCTACCAGCAGTAACTGAAGCTATGATTAGTACGGCAGAGAGTAAATTTGAAATCATCGTAATAATAGATGTCGTTTCATTTCATTAACCACAAGCCAAGATCGATTAGATGAAACGGTAAAGCCCTAAAAAGGGAGTTATGTTAAAATATCCAGCTGGCTGCCTTTTTTTAACGTTATTTAACGAATTAAATTAATCCTTTATGTATTACATTAATTATTATAGGCATTTTAAATGGGTAAGTGATACGCTACGGTACAGGGTGCAAGGGATATATGACAAAACAACAACTAATGGCACTGTCCACCTGCTGTATACCTTTTTCCTTCGCAACAAATGGTGGTCAGTATCTAGTGGTCAAGTCAGTCAACTACTTAATCAAAAACTAAATGACAGGCTCCAAACACCGTAGCCTGAGATAATTGTCACAGGGGACTCTAGGCCCTCTTTAGCCATTATTCTCGACACAGCCATAGGCCACCCGTTCATTGTGTTCTTGTTGTCCCTTAATATGTATGGTTTGCGCATATCAACCATTGGTTGCCTCGATATAAACCGACTAAGCCTTTGACTCTACATACAGGGCATGCAGCCCCTCGGCAGCGTGCTGCCCTAGCGCCTCCAAAGAGCCCATACCCAGCATCTCTAGCACGCTGATGTCGAACTTGAGGACTTGCTTCCACCACCCGCGCAGTTCAATCGCCACGAGCGAGTCAAGGCCCAGGTCCAGCAGCGGCAGCGCGATGTTCAAATCCTCTTGCGGCTTCAGCAGCAGGCTGAAGAGCTTCCTGCCGATCTCAACCGCAAGTAGTCGCGCCGCGTCCGCCGTGCTGAGCACCGACGCGTCGTCCCTAGCCGCGGCGAGCAGGTTCTTGAGGTCCTCGTTGGCGCTAGGCGAGCCGTCACCGCTGCCGCCGTCGCTTTTGTAGTTATGATAGAGGGCCATGCGGCGATCATTGCGCCAGATGACTCGTTGCGAGGCGCTGCCGTTGAGGGAGTTGGCTGATAGGCCGAGGGTGATGGCGTAGGAGGCTGTAAAGTCGGAACTGCTGCTGCTGCTGCTGCTGTTCTTGTTGTTCCCGCCGCCTTCGACAGGAGTCATGGCGACCAGTATAGCGTCCAGGAGCTGTGTCTCGTTGAGGGGACTGAAGCCGACCGACTTGAGCGTGGACGTCATGTTCTTGATGTGCTCCACGACACCGATGCCTTGCACGGCGCCAATATCTATGACGGATGCCGCAAGGCCCAGGCCGTGGCGATAATGCGCCATCGAGCTGAGGAACGTGTTGGCGCTTGCGTAGTTCGCTTGGCCGTGCTGACCAACCACGCCGGACACGGAGCTGAACAGGACGAAGAAGTCCAGCATGATACCTGCAGCTATCGTTGCATTGTGCAGGTTCCAAGTGCCCGTGACTTTTGGTGCAACGCACAGGGTCCATTCGTCGAAGGTCATCCTTGGGAACGATTGGTCCCTGAGGACCAGCGTCATCTGGTGAATTCCTCTCAGGGGCAATGTGCATGTCTTTAGGGCCTCCACGACGTCTTCGGGCTTGGTCACGTCGCCTTGAACAAATTTTGCTGTGCAGCCCATGCTGGAAAGCTCTTCAGCTAATAAATGGTGTTCTGGAACGGTTCCCGCGCTCCGTGCCATGAAGACGATCTCTTCTGCGCCGCCATCTGCCATCCACACGGCGATGGCACGACCCAGACCTCCCAGACCGCCTACCAAGAGATAGGATGTGCCGGGAGTGATATTAAGGTGGCGAACTCTCTTTGATACCTCGAACTCCTGCTTCGTCTTGTTAGAGGGATCGCAAATGGCGATTCCAATGCGGCCTATGTGAGTGCCCTTCTGCATGTACCGGAATGCATCCTGTATCTCTGCAGCTTTGAACATCTTGATTGGCTTGACAGGTACAATTATGCCTTGTTCGCAAGCGTTCACGACGCTTTGGATGACTCTGTTTCCAATGATCAGCTACTCTGCTATTTCTATTAATTTTCGAGTGTGCGGTGCTGGGCTCACTCGTGCATAGCCTCCGCACGATCAATCAGTGGATCGATGTCCACACATGTGTAGCTGCGGTTGGCCAAGAAGGGTTCCATGTCAAGTCTACCGCCGCTCAGAAGGTCTCGCTTGCCTATCTCGACCATGCGCCCCCATGGCGCCACGCAGCTCCATGTTGCGTGGAGCAGCTCGCCGGACAATGAGTTCAGAACGACAGCGATACCTTTACCACCGGTTTCCTTCTTGATACCATCGACGAAGGACGAGTCCCGAGAGTGGAAAATGCGGTTTCTGGCAAGCCTAAAATTTTCCATCAGAAACCTGACTTTCTCCTCGCTACCTACCGTGACATAGATATCCGCGCCCAGCATTCTTGCCACTTGGATTGCTGCGAGACCTACGCCTCCACACGCGCTGTGGATCAGAACAGTCTGTGGAATGTGAATCAGCGCCATCAATAGAAGATCATATTTTCAGGTCATACCTGTCCGCTCTGAAGATGACCGACGTTGATCAGCGAGTACCAAGCCGTGACATATGAGCCAAGCAATGTTGCGGCTTGATCGAAGGTCATATTGCTTGGTATCTTCGCGAACAAGTACTCCGGAGCCGTCGTAAAGGTGCCAAGCGCATTCCTGTGTAGCGAGAGAACTCTGTCACCGATTTTTATATTGTTAACTTTCGGCCCAGTACGACGAACGATGCCTGAAACCTCAAGGCCGAATTGACGCGTCCGAAGTTCAACAATGCCCATGGCAACTAAGATATCCTGCATGAAACCATTAGCCGTGGGCCCGCCCGGAAGATCTCATAGTTAGACTTGCTCTGAAGTTCAAGCCTGCACTATAAACTTCAATCTCCACCTCGTCGTCTTTAGGGGCAATGCGCTCCGTCCGTAACCAGTGTAAAGTGTTGACGCGTCCTGGTACGCCGACGTCTAACACGGCTCTATTGTCTTCATTCTCGATCAAAAGTTCTTCGCGGATTCTAAAGGGATAGTATCGGCCCACTTTGATGTCACCCTCCTCTACGACGTATTCGAAGTCGGGTTGTTCTCCTTCTTGGATCTTGCGCGAGCTGAATGTGCCAAAGACTCGGATGATATCTTTAACGCTGCTGAAACTGGGAACCTCGCACGTAGCAAAATCAATGAGCATCTCCGATCGCATTGCACGAGCAAAGCCGATGACCTGCCCGCTAGCAGGGTCTTTGCAATTGATATGGCAGGTGGGAGTAATCCAAAGAATACCGGAGGCTCCGAGGTTCTGGACGAAGTTCTTCAGCGACTGGAACTTGACAGCGTCCAGGTTCGCAAAGTATGATCCGTTTATATCCAGCAAAGAAACGATATCCTTGTCCGCGGGAGGTTGTTCGCCCAGCTTGCACATTGTTACTGCATATCCCGCAGCTTCAAACTCGTGAACTAGAGGGGAGACTTCAGCTGCATTGCAGTCATCACACAAGACGGAAACCTGACGTGAAGGAATCTGCTTTGGTGCTTGGCTTGCTAGGATTGCTGTAATCAGCTGGTTGTGGCCTACCGCGTCTGCGGCAACACCTTCGACCCGGTCGATACCGGCAGCCACAAGCTCATGTTCCCACTGCTTCGTGTTAAGACACAGGCCAGCCGCCCTACCATCCGCCTCGGCTCCCCACCAACGTGCCTGGGCTCCGAATATATAGTTGACGGATCTGGAAGATGGTGAAAGCTCCCGCAGAAGCAGCCTGCCATTCGGGGCCAGAAGTTTCCTGCAGTTGATAAGACTCGCCTGGATAGATTGGGTGCTGTGGATCACGTTATTTACGATGATCAAATCAAACTCACGGTCTCCGAATCCCTGCTCCGCTAGATTTTGACTAATGTCCAAAGTCAAGTACTCCATACGTTCAAAAGCCTTTGACTGATCCTTGTCGGAGATGTAGCCTGTCGAGGTGAGGATGTACTTCTTACATAAGGTATGGCCATGAAAGGTCGTCAGACGGCTTAAGGCCTCATTTGCCACTGAGCCTCTTCCGTTCCCAATCTCAAGTATGGTCATGTTTGGCTTTGAATGGCCCAGATATCGTAAAATGTCAGGCACTTCTGTGCCATCGATCAGCCTGTAGAGCTCCCGGATCCACTCGACGGGGACAATTTCATCGAGGGTCTTTCCGGATAGCACGAGGTCCATCTCATCGGAAAGTTTTTGGATAGTCCTGGCAGCGGCGGAGACAGGAGTGTCCGATAGCGTAGCCACGAGATCGCGGATCTTGGTGGACAATTCTGTATCATCCTCTTTCAAGTGCTCTGAGGAAGTAATCCGATTCGCTTGGTCGTGAATCCATGCTGCATACTTAGCCACGTGTAATTGACTAGTTTTCACACTCGCAGCCTTCCCTCTACTCGAGATTAAACACATTTCGCACAATTTGTCTAATTCTCGCATATATTCGACGTGACCAGACCCTGGATGGATGAGTGGCTTAACGTCCATGAAGTGAACATCAGAGTTCCACGTGTATCGACATCCAGTAAAGGCCCGACTATCACTCTGAGCGGAATTATCGGCTCGTGAGGCGACAATGCCGGTAACTTCAACGACAGTCCTCTCTCTAGATACCGTGCGTCCCTTACCAAGGATGGACTGGTTACTCGAGAGATGGGCCTGGACTTCGCAAACCATGTCCGCGTTGCAACGTGCGATTGTTATCATCTCGACGCTGACAGGGAGCCAACATCTGACCTTCCTTGTGTAACCATTAATGGCGGCAGCCATAACCAACTGGAAGGTGGTGTCAAGGCGTGTTGGGTGAATGTGGTAAAAAGACTCGTCGCCTGGCTTGCAATCTATCACTTGAGCAACCGCCAGGTTATCCGCGTCTGTTGAGGCTTCGATTTGGTCAAGGGTCTGGAAGGAGTGACCCAACGACAGGTTGTTCTTGTGCATCGCATCATACCAGTGCCAAGTGCCGACCTTTCGAGGCAACGTAACAGGCTTCGCGGCAGAGGCTGGATGTGGCTCTGCTACAGCCATCACCTCTCCGGTGGCATGCTTTGTCCAGGAGTGCCCTACATGGGCAGATACAGTGAACTCCCACCACTGACTATTGACTGAGTTGGTTAGACGGCGAGGACGGAGGGTTGTTACCATCTCGGTTGGCCTCCCTTCGGTTAATACAAGAGCGGTGCTTACGATCATCTTCCGGACGCTGTATCCAGCGTCAATACCGGTTAGCTGCCTCACAGCTTCTCCAGCCCCGGCAAGGTAGCCACAGAATGGGAAGACTATATCCTCACCAATCTTATGATCTCGGATCCAAGGGGCATTGTCTAAGTGGAACATATTCCGCCAGGCGGGTTCGAGATCGGTATTCTGGGTCACCCGAACACCCAGCAGGTCATGATAGGGGAACTTCATGTGACGCCATTCTTGTGAGAGTCGAGATTCCGACCAGTAGCTGCTATCATGGTTCCATGGGTAGGTGGGCAGATCCTTGATAGTGATTCCTATCGGAAAGAGTGCACTTAGGTCCATAGAGACATGTAGTGTGTAAAGCTTCCCAATACCGTTGAGAAATGATTCCATACAGTCCCGATTGCGTAGCATTATCGGAACATAAGGTGAAGGCGAGCTGTTCTTTGTGAGAATCTGCCTTAGTGGAGCAGACAAGGCACTGTGAGGCCCGATCTCGAGGAACACCGCATCCTTGCCGACTTCATGCCGCATTATACTACTGACAGCAGACTGAAACAGCACCGGAGACTCGAGATTGGCTTTCAAATATTCAGCATTTAGAGAGCGGTCGGCCGACAGTAGCGCTCCGGTTACACTGGAGAAGAACGGTACGGAAGGCTGCTTCCCGTCGATCTGTTCACCAATTAATCTCAAGTAGTCAGATCCAATCTCCACCATGTGACTGGAATGATAAGCCTTCTCAACCTGAAGCAGCCTTGCCAGAATCCCCGGCGAGTCTTTCTTGATGGTGCTGACGACGGCCTTGACGGTGGGAGCATCACCCGAGATCGTGACACTCTGTGGGGCATTATCACAAGCAATCACGACGCCGGGCTGAAGGTAGGGCTCGGTATCCCCCCAGCCCATGCCGATAGCCGCCATAGCACCCTCTCGTTCTTGTAGTCGTGTTACTGCACCACGATTATGTGCAGCTATAATGGCTTCTTTGGCCGTAAGTGCACCCGATGCGAAGGCTGCTGCAATTTCCCCGCTCGAGTGGCCAACAACGGCATCAGGTTTAATGCCCACACTCCTTAGAGTTTCGACGAGAGCTATCTGGACAGCTGTGCAGAGAGGCTGGGAAAACGCAGCCTTGTCTATCCTGCTTAGCTTTCCAGGTTTAAGCAGCTCCTCCTCGATCGTGTACCCCGGGCCGCCCTGAATAGATACAGACAAAGCTCGGTCTAGAGATCGTATGGTATCTTGGAAAGCTATTTGGGAGCTAAGCAGCTTCTGACCCATGAGCGGCCATTGTGCACCTTGGCCTGTGAACACCATCACCATCTTGGATGTTCGCACATTCTTAACCGTCGGTGACGCTTTTGTAGCCGTGCCGTTTTCGCTAAAGACCGCGAACGAACGGTACCGCAAGTGCTCTCTCCGTCGAGCCAGGGTGTAGGCTAGGTCTCCAGCCTTTTCCGGGCTCTTCTCTAGCCACTGCTCGTACTGTGCAGCTAATCTGTCCAGGGAATTTGCAGTGTTTGCCGAATAGAGCAGTAACTGGGGTCCTTCTCTATGCTTGTGTACAATAGGAGTTATCCCAGCGGTTGCCGCAGAATCCAGGATCACATGACCGTTTGACCCGCCGATACCAAAGGAATTGATGCTCACACGCTCAAGTTTATCCGTAGGCCATGGAGTCGGTTCAGTTGGCACAGTGAGTCTAGCCTCTTTGAAGGGGATCTTGGGGTTGGGGCTTGTGAAGCGGATGTTGGGAGGAATTGTTCGGTTCTCAAGGGCAAGGACCATCTTGATGATAGATACCAGGCCTGATGCTCCCTCGGTGTGACCAACATTAGGTTTTACAGATCCGATGTACAAGCCCGATTCGTTGCCCCCGAAGATTCGTGCGATGGCATTGCATTCAAGGGGATCACCGACCGGAGTACCCGTTCCGTGACACTCCACCATGGCAGTGGCCCCAACATCTACTATACCAGCGACAGAGTAAGCATGGCGTATAAGTGTTTCCTGCGCAGTGGTGCTTGGAACTGAGATTCCGGCGCCAAGATTCCCATTAGCGTTACATGAGGTGGCTCTGATGACGGCTCGAACCGGGTTACCGTCTCTGACTGCGTCGGCTAGGGGCTTCACTACGATGGCGGCTACTGCTTCACCTCTCGCATACCCATTGGCATCAGCCGAAAAGCTCTTACATGAGCCATCTGGAGAGAGAACGCCTTGTTCCGTCATTGTGCTCATCATCGTTGGCGTAAGAATCAAGTTAACCCCTGACACCAAGGCGACTTCGCAGTCACCTCGTGACAAGGCCATGCAAGCTTCATCGAGAGCGGTCAATGAAGATGAACAGGCGGTTCGGACGGTTGAGGTGGGGCCTTGGAAACCCATTTCGTACGAGATACGGTTTGCCAGCATAAAATCCTGGGACCCTCCAACGCGGTGAATACCGTATGGTTGGTTGTCACGGAATCCCATTTCCTGCCAATCTTCACCGAAGCTACCAACATAGGACCCTACCGATTTACCCTTCCACCCTGTGATGCCGGCATCTTCGAAGCATTCTCGAGAAACCTCTAGCAATAATCGCTGTTGGGGGTCGAGACGTTCGGCCTCTGCCCGCCCTGGACTGAAAAAAGAGGTATCGAGCGCTGACAGATCTACAGAATCATCAAGAAAGAAGCCATACTCCGTGCCGACATGGGCAGGCTTTTTCCCCGGGGCGTAGTACGCGTCTATGTTGAAACGTGATTTTGGAACTCGGCAACGGGCATCTCCCTTCTTCAGCAGGAACTGCCAAAACTCCTGAGGTGTTGATAGCCCACCTGGAAGACGCAGAGCCATGCCACAAATTGCCATTGGAGATGCAGTGCCGTTGTCAGCTTGCACGCCATTAGTGGGCACAGTATTTGTGTAGCCTTCATTTATCTTAGCCGCTTGTGCATGGACAGCTTCTCCATTCGATAGATCATCATTGAGTCTGCCATTGATGTGGTGTCCGTAGGTCCTGGTCATCTCTACAGGTGCAGCCTCTCCGTTGGAGTGATCATTCACAGCCCCATTGCTGACATGATGCCCACTAGATATCCCCGTTGTTGTATACGCGGCAGCTCTATTCTGCAGATGGAAAAAGCCATTGGGGTCGCCTGAAGCATGCCCATTCGCTCCGTTCCTAGAGAAATGCGGTGCAAACTTCGAATCATGTGCCATTCTTGAAACGTGCCCTTAGTCCGGGCAATTGACGAAAGGGCAGAAGAGCGAATCGCCGTGAGAATGGTTGCACTACCTCTGGGTTTCCTACTTTAGTGCTCTATTTCGATGGTCTAGTAGTCTACTACTACTAAGTATATCCACAAAGAGGGACCGACTTGTACCCAGGAGATATTATGAGACCTGGCGAAGCATTCTGGCCCGGTAACGAATGTCCCTAGGGACAGAAATTTCCGATAATCCGCTCAACGGCAAACAACATTCCCTTCCTGTCGTCCAGGAATCCGTCTCTCGGGATCAAGGATCCCGATACTGAAGGCGAATCCGCACGGTCCGTGTCCGGGCCGTCTTACGTGAGCTGCAGATAACGCAATATTGAGCCGCGGGGATCGGACAAAAAGGGGCGGTGCGAGATGGTGGCATAACAAGTCATCACCTGGGTGGCAAGGCCTGATTGCGCCTGAATGTAACAGATTGCCGAGTGTTAGTTTGCTTCGTCCGTGCAGGTGCTGGCCGCGAACACTCAATCTCCGCCCAGGTAGTAGAGAAGGCTGTGCAGGCTTGTCGCCGGCAAAATGCCCGTTTGACTGGGCTGGCCAATCGTCTGGCCGGGTATGCACTCGCAGGCGCTCTGGCACGCCGTGGACTCAAATACTCGGCGTTTAGTGTTCAAACAGCAATAGATCTCAGGCGCTGCATACCTGGCACAAAAGCGACCGTGGCTAACTACTTCTCGACAGTGTCCGAAACTGTTTAAGTTGATACTCTTGAGCGTGGAGACAGCTTTACTTTCAGCAACGACGATTGGGAAGCAATCCGGTTCTCATCAGACCGCCTGAAAGAAGAGTCGAGCTCTTTAGTCGATCGGTCTGTTGCTCTACTACAATATGTCAATGATATCCGGGAATGGACATCCAAGGCCAGCAAGAATCCTCCTGCGGGCTCCTACACGACGAGCAATATAGGAGTTTTTCTAGATAAGGGTGCTGATGACAAAGTGAGTCGTCCTAGTTGGATCGTGAACAATATGCCTTTTTCTCAAACTGGCAATGGTGTGGGTGAGCGTCTTTCCTTTAATGTTGCGAGCGTAAATGGTGGTCCTTTGTCGCTGGTAATATGTTGGGAGCCCAGTACGCTTGGCGTCAGTGATGATGAAGCATTTGTCGAGGAAGTATGTACGTTCCTAGTAAATAGTTTGAAGTTAATAGTAGCCGAGCCATAGAGATACTCTACGAGGATGAAAGTATGTATTTAACATTCAGCGGAACTTCGCTTGGCCAATTCTCATGTGGATCCTGGGGGACAGTTTTACTTAGATACCATCGCCGCAGTCAATAAAAGATTAATACGATTTAGAAGTGAGTGTTTCTGGATTATCTATCCTACAGAGGGTGGTTTTCAATTTAGAATGCACTTCAAGAATTACCTTGAATCAAGGCATACACCTGTTGCGCTGCTTGGGGCACCCTGTCAACCTCGCCGTTTTCTTCAATATTGATCATCTCCCTAGCAAAGTCACATAGTGTATCGGCCAGATGCTGCACTTGCCCCTCTGTATTAGCAGCATGAAATATAATCCTGATTCTTTTCTTTTCTTTGGGCACTGAAGGGTAGTCGACAGGTTGGGCCGAGATATGGGACAGCAAGAGGTGGAACAGAAGCCACCAGGTATATTTCTGCCGGGTCCATACTGGCACGATGTGTGCGTGGAACTTGCTATTCTGCCAACCTTCACTGATGACGGGGATAAATAGGATACCCATGGCGTTTGCTTTGTCCCAGATGGTGTTGGAGGTAATAACTTGAAAGAAGTAGAGAACGAGATGCTGCACTTTGATTTGGCTCTGCATGATGATTAGACGCCATCATTTTGCTTCTACTTGTATCGATGTGTTACTCACGTCCTGCGTCGCCCCAGAGCTGAGAATGTTATACGCCGCTCTCATCCCGGCGACGGAATGGAACGACGGGGCTGTGGTATATATGATCGGGTGAGCATAGTTTAAAAGTGCTGCTCTCACTGTTGAGTTGCCCAAAATGATGGCTATTAAGGTGTCAGAATAACCACTCGGGTGAACAAATGAAATAATGCCTCTTACCACCGCTTGATGCTAATGCTTTTCCGCATGTATGCAGCCTGATTGCAATATCTTTCTCCATTCCCAAGTGATTCACAAGTCCTGCCCCTTTAGGTCCAACAACTCCAGTGGCATGGGCTTCATCAACAATGAAGACAACATTTCCATTTGTACAGACTTCCCTAGCAACCCTGACCATTTCCCGTAGTGGACATACGTCGCCATCGACGCTGTACACCGATTCCACAGAAATAAGTACAGAATTGGATCCGTCTCGGATCTTGGGATGTGTGTCAAGGACACTTTGCAACGTTTCTCGCAAAGACTCGACGTCATTGTGGCGGAAAGCCAGCTTCGTTTTCGACGCAGAAACCGCCATTCCGTCGTGCGTACTCATATGAGTGAGCTCATCGTATAGGACGACATCATCTGCCAGAGGAAGAGAAGAATATATGGCCAAGTTGCCATTATATCCGGAGTTCATGATTAGACCTGTGTCTGCCTTGTGAAATTCTGCGATCATATTCTCCGTGTCTTCCACGTAATCGTAGTTACCATCCATTAATCTTGAACCCCCTGAGTATAGGGGAAAACTAGGGTTGCTTGCTAGTTCTTCCAGGAACGCTCCCCGTATTCGGCCAGTGCTGCCAAGAGACAGTAGGTCGTTGGAAGAGAAATCAACGCCGTCACCCGTCTTCCATATGGCTTTGATTCTTGTGACTAGTGACTTACTCTCTCTTTTGGTGTCGAGGGCATTTTCGAGGTTGCGATCAAACGTCGGCGCATCTTTCATCTCAGCGGCTTTCGGCTGCTGGCCGGCGACCCAATTCGCCAGAAACTTGACACCGACTTGCTCCGGTGAAGACATGGCTGAATGAGACTGTTCGATGCTGCCAGCCTCCGTCTGTAGTGTTCAACGTACAAGCATATGGCGTTTCTTGTAGCATTCATGTTAAAATGCATTACCAGGAGACAGCCGAACCAATGCACCATCCGCTGCCAAAAATCGCCGAATTCATTCCGTGCATGAATGTTGCTTTAGAAAACGACTCGGGAATTTCGGCCCGGCGCCCTATTATGTGTTTGACAAACCATCCGATATCAGCCCGGAAACACCAGCCTCCATCGATGCGATCTCGGGCGAAACCAGATCCCGTAGTGTCGTCCTCTCGAGGACAAAACGCTTGATTCGTGATCTTGCCGATCTCGGCTTTCATGAACGTAGCGTCGTAGCGTTTTGGAGTCCCAAAACGATCGAGTATGCGGCCATCTACTTCGGCATCATTGGCCTCGGTGCCACAGTAGCAACGTTCGCACCTGCTCTCACACGTGCGGAATTCCTGGGCTAACTGGGTCTCGTTGGAGCCAGGTTTTTAATTGTGCACTTTTCCTTGATTGAGACGGCGCGACTCGCAGCTGAGGGTTTATCCCTATCATGGATAATGCAGTCCGATGGGCTTGGACCTGATGGCATACCCACGGCGGATAGTTTCATGCCCTCTTCCAAGGAGAAAGAAATGGTACGGATCCCGCCGGAGGAGGTTGAACGCCGCACCGCCATCACCTCATTCACTTCGGGGATCGCAGGCCCCGCCAAAGCCGTCACGATCAGCCGCAAGAACCTTACCTCAAATCCAGCAAAGTGGAACGCCGTACAAGGTAACTGCCGGGAGACTGAAGGTACTTGGATTGCCTTCGTGGGCCTTAGCGGTCGTCACGGCCTTATGGCATTTGTTCTCACACCCATGAGAGCATGCATGACGGTGGTCGTGATGGCGGGCTTCAATTGGCATCTCTACCTTAGCTGCGTAGAGAGACACCGCCCGGAGCAGTTGCATGTGGACCCCTGGTGATCGACGCCATGACTCGGGATCCGGGCATCGCAGGTTATGACCTCAGCAGCGTTCGCACAATCTTGTCGGGAGGGGCACCGCTACACTTTCGAGGCCGTGAGTGCCGTCCAGAATGCCTTCAAGAAAAATTGGGGTACTTCGGTTTGCTGCGATCAGTTGTTCGGCATGTCTGAGACGAGCCCTGCCGCTGCCTTCGCACCTCTGGACACACCTGCTGAGAAGCCTGGCGTTGAATATATCATGCCGAACATGAAGTTTCGATTCGTTGATCCGTTTACGATGGAAGATGCGGATGTGGGCGAAGATGAAATTACGAAGCCCGCAGAGATCCGGTGTCAAGGCCCCAACGTGACAAAAGCCTATCTACAAGACAAAACCACTGAAGACGCATTTCGCATCGATGAGCAAGGGGACAGGTGGTTTCGGACTGGGAATATGGGCATAACCGACACAGATGGGTGGCTACAGCTAAAAGACCGAGTCGCGGACGTTATCAGACATGATGGCATCTCAATTTTTCCAAGTGAGCTCGAAGCCAGACTTCAGGAGCATCCTCACCTTGTTCAAAGCTGCGTTACTATGCGTCCCCACCACTCGGGACCGTAAAAAAGAAAAACTCTATATAAAAGTCACTATTTAAAAATTAATAATAGCTTTACCTATTAGTATGATTATATAATATTTAATAATTACTTTATTTAGAGGTTATATTTTAAAGGAAGAATTAAAAAAATAATATTTTTATTATTAAATTTAATATAAATTTATAATAATAATAATAAAGTTATTATATTAAAATAAATAATTATAAATATTAATTATTAAACTATATAAAATTAAAAATAAATTAGTTTAATATTTTATAATATATTTAATGTTTATAATATAATATTATATTTTAGTTATAATATTAAAATAAAATTAAGTAATATTTTATATAATAATTTTTTTTATTTTACCTTTTTATTACCTTTTTATTAATATAAAATAATTTACTTTATTATATATATTAAAAAATTAATACATAAGGTATAGGGGTAAAGTGGTATATATTAAAAAGATAAAGATCTTATATTTAATTATAGCTTATAGCTATATTTAAATATAAAATTCTATTATTTAATTTCTTATTTAATTTAAGCTATACCTTTAATATACGCACCTCCATTAATGCCTTATATCAAAAATATTTTTATTTTTTTTATTTAAAACATTTTATTTTTATTTTATATTTTTATATTTTTATATTTATTAAATTAGCTTTAATATATATATATATATTTATATGGCAATGTCCACTTTTTGTGGTCCCAGCACTTAGGGTGTCCCGAATGCCAGGGACCTATAGTACCGCAAAACAGGAAGGGAAACGAGCGAAAAACATCTGATAGCCTTTGTGGTACTGCGATCAAGCTTGCCTGATTCTGATGCCAGGAGCGCTATCTTAGAATAGATCAACGAACAAGTACTTCTACATAAGAAGTTACAAGGTGACATCCTTATCGTTAAAAGCATAGCCCAAACAATGGGTAGAAAGCTACTCAGAAGGTTCACGCGTGATCTACTAGATTAAAAGCCACGACCCAAGTGTCGAATGAGAAATGAAGGATTTTGAAGATCGGTACTACCGATAATACAATCTTTTCGAGGCGTCCTTACTGATATGTACCGATTACGTTAGCGGGCAACTCGGCGAGTCAGCTTGGCAAGCCTCGTCACCGTACAAGTAAAGAGATTGGTATTTTTTATATTATCAGTGCTTGGTGTCGTAACAATATGTGTGTAGTATACGGCCGTTTTTCAAGTAGACCGCACGCTTTCTCTGCCTCCCGGGCTCTTACTACGAGATGCTACTGAAGACGTTGTTGGATATGCCAGATCCTACGGCATCCAACGGAGAAGATAGGGTTATGGATTTCGAGTGGTCGTCGATTTATAAAAAATCAATAGTCTCACTATAAACATCACGATGGGAGTTTGTAGTGTCGAACATGTCGTCGAATGCTATTTCTGGTATGAATGTTAGCGAACAGTTGCTGCATGTTTTACTTGGTCGCTATATTAGCCTTACCAGTTAGTTCTGTATCTTGAGCAAAATTTAGAACTTGGTGTCGTACAGCCGTAGCATGTCTCTCGTGAGCAGACGCAAATTCCGCTAGGCTTCGTTGAAAAGCAGCTAGCTTCCTAACGTACGTATCTCGTTCGGCCAGATGGGGTATCTGCTGGACAAATTGTACGTACGTCTGGAGCAGGTGCAAATCATGCTCAACAAGGGCCGAGGCTTCGGGGCTATCATTGCCACCGTCGTTCGCGGAATAGTTGATTGTGTGTCTGAGAAGATCGTAGAACGCGACTGGTGGATAGGACACAACTAGTCTTGGTAGCATATGGGGATCTCGATCAGCTATGGAATGATACAACGACCAAGAAGCGAGAAAAGGGAATAGATTGCATAAGCCTTACTGAACTAAGAAATCGTGGCATCCCAAGCCTAGGTTCATCCCACACGCCTCGACCAATAATCTCAAGCAAGCTCGCGAATTACCGAGCCTGCTAGCATCTTCGTCGAGGATTCCATGTGATGGCCAGGTCAGCAGGACTTTCATAGTGTGGTAACGAACTTGCAGCTCCGTACTAGCGCCAGGCACGGCTGCTGCGGTAGAATCCGAGTGGCCGTACTGTGACCACCAATTGTCGAGCTCATCACGTAATGCCATATTATCTTGTTGCACCTTGGCCAGGGTTTGACCGGGGAATTGCACAGGGTACAACGATGCAAAAGCTCGATCTTCGATCTTGACAAGGCTTAACCTTGCATTCTGGTACTTCACAAGTGCTTCGTCTGCTTCTTGCGTAAGATGTGTACCCGCTAGAGCCAGAGCCGCTTCTGTGGCCTCCGTGAAGGAGCAAAGCGGCTGGTAACCAGACACCCAGTTGACTGAAGATCCTATAACGCAGAGACAGTTCAAGGCATTGAGTGAGTCCTCAAAATCCTCCTGGCGACCTGTGTCACGAGTATACAGTGACAGGTGGTCCAGACCAGTGCATCGCGCGAGGTAGGCAGCTTGGTGATATAGACAACTCAGGGCTTCAATGTCCCAGTGTTGCTGTGCAACAAGGCACTGGGTTGTTTTGTTAGTTGATCTTGCTTGGCTCTAGCACACAGAACAGACGCCTGAGACAGCCTGTGCTTACCAAAGACAACAAAGCTTGGATATTACGAAGGCTCGGTGACAAGAGCTGTTCCCTCCGGTTGAGTGCGCGTCTTGCGTTTTGTAGAAACGTCTCGAGGAACACCAGTTCCATGGGAGATTGGTTCTGCTCATTCGCCACCGCATGAGAATGGCTCGGCCTTGTCATCTTCCGACTCCGGCACTTTGCACCCAAAGCTAGGAGCAATAAGTTGTTAACACATAAGATGATCGCGCGATCAGCTCTTCCATCCTCACCGGCTGCTTGACTCATAATTTTTGAGATGCCACTCCGCGTCCAGAGTGGCATACGTGGGCTGAGGTAGTCACAATATGGCTCTATCATTGAAGGCATCAAGTCCAAGGGTGGCATCTGCGGCGCTACATCATCGCTCATGTCGTTCATGAAGTCCTTCGGGCCGTCAATGATGGCCCTGAGGGTGTCTCTCGCCGAGAGGGCCCCTGTCTTTCTTCCGACCTCTTCGTTCTTGCAGTACGGATTCAAGATAAGCCGTTCTGCATCCTGAGCGAGGTACTGCAGAGTTGGCGGACCGGTAAGCTGTAGATCACATACTCTTGTCAAGCTTGCGGGCCCCGGCGAATGTGATATAGTGTCGTCAGGCCGGGGCAACTCTAGGACGACGGGTGCATGCTGCCTATCCGTTTGTAGCTTCTCAAGCGACCGCTGCATTTCACGTACAACACTCTCTACTCTCTCAAAGCGACCGCCTAGAATCTCTAGGCTCTGGGTCCTGGTGGTTGTGCAAATTTGTCGTCAGCCTTGCTGAGGATGAGTGGCGTAAGTTATGAAACTTAAAGTGCCGCTTACAATGTTGTGTTCTGGCTTGGTTTCTTTCCATGACCTGTCCAAGAGCACGGCTGACCTACACGCCGGCAATTGGAGCAGCATGGCCGCTCACGATCGCAGCGAATTTTCTTGACGCGGCATGGATCGCACACTAGTAGTTCTCATTAGGAGGGTGTTTCTGACTGGGTACCTGACGCATACATGCCGGAAGCTTCTTTGCGCTCGTGAATAGGAGACTCCATTTTAATCTAGGCCGTTTGTACTCGATTTGAGGGCATGCTGGACTCTCCAACCGCTGTGGGTGGCCGTCAGAGGTGGCCCTATATATATCTACCGAAGCAACTCCTCACGGATCTGGCTTGTAAGCTGCGTTCTCGAGTGATTGTCAGCGTCGTATTCTAGGGTATGACAAGTTGACGCTAAATTCGCAGCTATCTGCATGTTTGCGGCAGGCTGCAATTAATTTGGCATAGAGGTGAACATTCACGAGCCACAACATAGTTCCACGATAGCATGGTTCCCGATGGTACCTAACTTGAGTAGCACAGTTTCCCGTGGGAAGTAAAGGAAGTTTGCACAAATCCATGGGAATCCACGAAAATTTATTAAGTATTATAAAGAACTAAGAGATACTTTTTATAACTTTTAATAAGGGTTTAAAAAATATACATTACAGTAAATATGTATATATATAAGGTAATGCTTAAGAATTTTACCATATTATTAATAAAATAATTATTTTTTTTAAAAAAAATCCTTAAACCTTTAAGTAATATTTATAAATTAATATATATATTATAACGCGTATTATATAATATATAAAGTGGTTTATATATATAATTTATATATTTATATATTTTATATATTAGTTTTTTTAATTTATTTAAAATTAATTTTTTAACTTTCTTATATTATATTAATTTAATAAACGGTATTAATATATTATTATATAAAAGATATATAAATTTCGTATATAAACCACTTTAAGTTATATAAATAATATTAATAAATTAAATAAATATATACCTTTTTTAAAAAGCTATAAAGTAGAGAGTTTTTTTATTTATTTATATATTAATATATTATATATTTATATTATTAAATAGCTTAATTACTATAAGGTATATAATTATATATAATGGTAATTATTATATACGTAATAAATAGTAGTAATAAGGTGCTATATTTATCTTTATTTTTTACTATAAAAAAGGTAAAAATGAGGGGATTATTATATAATAAATATAAGGGATTTTTATATTAAGTTAAATTAGTTAGCCTTAATTTTATATATAAACTATATATATAATTTTTATATATAATATAATTAAGTATTATTTTAATATTAGCAGTTTTTTATTTTATAGCTATATATTAGTTTTTATTATTATATATAAAACCTTTATACCGTAATAAATAGTATAATGGCACTTATTAACGTAGTAGCGTAATTAAGTAATTACTATTATTATAATAAAATAATAAAAATAAAAAGGAAAAGGAGGTTTAGGTATATATAGCTATATATATATAGTAAAACCTCCACTTATTTTTTATTTTATCTAATCGCTATTTATATATAATTATAAGTTATAATAGTAAATAAGGTACGTTAAAATTACTGCCGTAATATTACCCCTTTAAATCCACTTATTAATAGTTAACGTAGTATTATAGGATTTATTTAATTTATTAAAATCCGTTAAAAAAACCACTTATTATAAAACGTAAGCGTTTTAAAAGTTTAAACTATTTAGCTACGTTATATAATTATAATAACTATTATTTAATAATAATATAACTATTATCATTTTATATAACTATATTACTACCCTTTTAATTCCTTTTAACGTACGGTTTATTAGGTATTAGCTTTATTAATATCTTTATTATTAATAAAAAGTTTTTTAAAATTTAATTCCGGTAATAATAAAGGGCATTTCGTAATTTTATAGGTTTCGTTTTTATAATGTAGGTATTAGTTTTATTTTTAATAGTTTATAATATCGGTTTAATTAGCCGGGGGTATTTTTTAATTTCCGGAAGTTTAAAATAATATAATTTTTAATATATATTTACTATTATTTAAGGTATTTCCCGATTCGGGTTTATTATTATATAGCTCGATTATTTTAATAAAAGTATTTATTATA